>CAIGQW010052767.1:88149-101806 GCA_903798125.1 Danio choprae | reverse complement strand
CTGGTTTGAGTCCCGGCTGGGCCAGTTGGCATTTCTGTGTGGAGTTTGCATGTTCTGCATGTTGGCGTGGGTTTCCTCCAGGTGCTCTGGTTTCCCCCACAGTCCAAACACATGCAGTATAGGTGAATTGGATGAACTAAACTGGCCGTAGTGTATGAGTGTGTGTGTGTAAATGCGAGAGTGTATGGGTGTTTCCCAGTACTGGGTTGCGGCTGGAAGGGCATCCGCTGCATAAAACATATGCTGGAATAGTTGGCGGTTCATGCCGCTGTGGCGACCCCTGATGAATAAAGGGACTAAGCCGAAGAAAAATAAATGAATGAATTCAGTGTTTTCATCTCACAATTCAGTGTTCATGTCTAACAATTGAGTGTTTTTCATCTCATTTATTCATTCATTCATTTTCCTTCAGCTTAGTCACTTTATTCATCAGGGGTCGCCACAGCAGAATGACCCGCCAACTTATCTAGCATATGTTTTACACAACGGATGCCCTTCGAGCTGCAACCCAGTACTAGGAAACACCCATACTGTATACTCTTACATATACACACATATACTACAGACAATTTAGTTCATTCGATTCACCTATACCGCATGTCTTTGGACTGTGGGGGAAACCGGAGCACCCGGGGGAAACCTACGCAAATACGGGGAGAACATGCAAACTCCACACAGAAATGCCAACTGACCCAGCCGGGGCTCGAACCAGCGACCTTCTTGCTGTGAGGCAATGGTGCTAACCACTGTGCCACCATACCACCCCATTTTTCATCTCACCATTCGATATTTACGTCTGACAATTTACTGTTTACATCTCACAATTCATTTCCCAGTGATGGGTTGCAGCTGGAAGGGCATCCGCTGCGTAAAACATATGCTGGATCAGTTGGCGGTTCATTCCACTGTGACGACCCCAGATTAATAAACGGACTAAGCCGAAAAGAAAATGAATGAATGAATCTCACAATTCAGTGTTTTCATCTCACAAATCGTTTTCCCAGAGAAATAACAAAACGGGAGGGTGGTGGGAAATGGGTGTGAAATATGGGAGACTTTTGGGAAAAATGGAAGTATTGGCAGGTATGATAAAAAAAATGCCTCTGTGTTATTAACAGACCAAAACTTTAATTCTCATTCATTAATAACCTTTGGTACATGATCATATAATCATCAATAATATACATGACCGAACTACTGAGACTGAAAAATTCAGAATGGTTTTATGAACTAGATTCACAACTTTACAAATATGATTCAAACCCATGATCATTTAGTCAATTTATCCTCTCGTTCACTGCGTACCTAATACATTTGAACCTTTAAACAGAAATGAAGATAAAAGCAAATTATATTTATTTTGCAGTGCACTGTTCATTCTACTCAAAACCTTATAAAGCCAAAGGTGGAAAAAGTCAGTCAGCATGTTAAAACGTGTTTACTTTACAGCAGCCATTAGGGTACAGAGAGCTAAAGTACCTCCATAAAGGCCCATTTGCTCTTTTGCAGCACTTGTGAAGATGGGAAAGTGGTATTATTGCTGAATTTGAAGCACTTTGGGTCTTTGTAGACAAGGGGGCTTCACTAGCTCTCTCTACAGACACAATAAGCGCAGCACATGCCGACATCGACCACCCGTGGAAAGAGCTGATAATTCCTACACCGGTAAACAGTGGTGTGTCCCAGCGGAGAGAGATTAAAGACTGAGAGAGTGTGTTAGAAGTAGACGGAGAGAGTGAGACTTGCACTGAGTACCACTTGGAGAAATGAAGTAAACTCCACACAGTTCGATAGCGAAGAAGTGGAACTCACGATACTATACCATAAGTCATTCCTTTGTCAATTATAACTATTATTAAAGTCCCTGTGAAAGCAAAAGGAAAGTTTTTTAGGTGTTAGTGTCAATATGTTAGACTTACAATATGTTATTGTGCTCTAAAAAAGTGACAAAATTCTAATTTAGAAGATATGAACATTCAAAGCTTTAGGTTTGTCAATAAATTAATTAACAAATTAGTTGACATCACCTCATACTTAAATTTCTCTTAAAATCTTCTGACCAATCAAATGCTCTCTAGTATTTGATAAGTCCCATCGTCTTCAAGACGCTATTGCTGCTGCTGAAATTGATAATTTATTGAATTGGATGAACTAGATTTGTGTGTGTGTATGAATGAGTGTATGGGTGTTTCCCAGTACTGGGTTGTGGCTGGAAGGGCATCCGCTGTGTAAAACATATGCCGGAATAGTTGGCAGTTCATACCACTGTGGGGACTAAGGGACTAAGTCGAAGGAAAATGAATGAATGAATGAAAACAGACATACGTAATAAGAAAAAATTCAGTTGTCAATGTCAAAATGGTCATAAATGGTCATAAGTACTGCAGTAAGTAAGCATTAGGTGCCTACAACCACCTGTAGGACACAATCTCTCCTCTCTGTATGCACCAGACACTTTCTTATCAACACTCCATGCTTCTGGAGAAACGTTGTGCAATTCTTAGTGTGCTCCAAGCATGTGAGTGGTCTTAGCAAACCACCTATAGGCGGCACACTCTCTCCTCTCCGAATGCACCAGACACTTTCTTATCAACACTTCATGTTTCTGCAGAAACGTTGTGCAATTCTTAGTGTGTTCCATGCATGTGAGTGGTCTTAGCAAACCACCTATAGGCGGCACACTCTCTCCTCTCCATTTACACCAGACACTTTCTTATAAGCATCCCATACTAAATAAAACATACATTTAGTAGCATAAAACCTCTTAATATCAAAAATATAGAATGATACATAAAAAAAATAACAGCAGAGTGTGATTCCAGAATTTTCTAATACAAATGTAATAAAATGTAACAAATTTACATAATGGCATTTTCTATGGTCTTTTTGGCTTCCCACGAACAACATCTACTTTGACCCTTGATTACTTTTAATTCTGATGCACTGTAAGGTCTGGGACACAGCAAGGCAGTGCCAAACAATCAGTGGAGATGAAAACTGGAACATCCGATGCAGGCACGCACGCACGCACGCACGCACACACACACACACACATAAACAAACTGTAAGCAGGATTTACTACCATTATCACAGCAATTGTCACTCACAATGAAGGTATTCGCTCATGCAATGATATGTCTGATAATCTAATAATCTATATCATTTGCAAATATTTGAGAAATGTAGCATAATTACAGCCGGATTCTGTGCGTTCCTTCTTGACTTGAATCTTTTCTTTGGGTACATGACTTCAGATTTGTTTCTCACACTCTGATTTGAGCTTCCAGAAATGACCAGATGTGCTCCATGTGCTCCAACATTAGGCACATTCAAATCAAGACTGAAAACACATCTGTTTAGCTGTGCCTTTACTGAATAAACACTGTGCTACGTCCGACAGATCACACTATTATGTCTTTCACTTCATTTTTATTCCTTTAAAACCTGTTTTAACCTGCTTTTAATCCTTTTATTCTTTGTTGATTTCATTTCTTATACTTGTATTTCATGTTTCTTTTATTCTTGTTTATGTAAAGCAATTTGAATTACCATTGTGTATGAAATGTGCTATATACAAGTAAACTTGTTTGCCTTGCCTTGCCTTGCCTTGATTTGTTGCTGAATAACCAATCAGAGCTCACTCTTCAATCGACAACTGACACCAATTCTACATGTTAAATCAGGCCAACTCTATCCATCGTAAACCCAACTAAAGGAGGTGACGTGGAAACCAAACCAACTAGCTGGACCAATGCTAACCAACAGCCTGCCTGCCAAATGCTCAACCAATTACAACAACCAATAAGAGCAGAGCAGGCTCTTGGAAAGAAGGACACTGTGAGAAAACCACACCATTTTGGACACTGTGAGAAAAAGAGGATAAAACTAAAGTACCTCTTTTCCTTCCATCCTTTTTTCAAATCCCCTAAACATTCACAGGTCAGGTTTGGACCAGAGAGGAGCACATCTTGAATCGCCAGCCCACTATCTGTGTAAGTTTTGCATTATGGCAGGAGTTTAGGGAGCTGGTGATGCACTCGACAGCAACAGGGACTGAACTGTTGTGTGAGGTTAGAGTCGTAATCCCTCCAAAAGGAATACTAGTGCTCCTCGACAGTGAGGGACAGAGATGAGAGAAATAAAGCGTGCCGACTGTGCTTGAGCTGCATTTTAGAAATGCCATGGTTGGAAGAGTATAAAAACCTCGCTAGTCACTTCACCCACACAGCCTATGAGACTGGCAGGGAAAAGATTAAAGGTGCCACTTGTTGGAAGGTCTAAATGAAAAACCAATGCTAAAAAAAGCCTGTCTGCTGGGTCTTAGCTGGCCTGTTATTCGTTTAAATGTGTTTTGGGCACTTTTTTTTGCTTGGACACACTGAAAGTAAAAAGCATAAACTGATTTATTTGGTCTTAGCTGGTCTAATAGTTTGTTTGGAAGGTTTTTGGCCACTTATTTGATGACAGTAGGCCAGTTAAAAAGGCAAACTGCTTTAGGTATGTTAATGTGTCGAGCTCAAAAATAAAATAAATAAACAAAACAAACAAAGATGGATTCAAGTGCAAGTGTATTTATTGACCCGAGGTCATAGAAGGATAAGTGCCAGTAAAGTCCAAAACAGAGTTCATAAGTGACCAAATGCCCTAGCTGAAATGTGAGCCGAAACAGACCCGAAGACAGCCGAGACCAGGTAGAAACAGCTCAGGTTATCCAGAGAAACGCCACTGATAGTCCTGACAGGACAGCATGAACAAACAATAACAAACTGACAACGGAGAGAAACGCCGCACAGATATAGGCGCGAAAATGAGCCACAGCTAAATCGGCTGATCAGAACTGCTGATCGGCGTAACAATGAAACACGTGACCGCAACAACACTGACATGCAACAACAAACGCACGTGGAGGAAAGCAAAACATAACCACATGACAACACAAAAAGTGCACAAACTCACAGCTGTGACATAATGTCTCTGGAGTTTTGTCCCAAATGGCACACTATACATTATGCACTTGTACACTCAACTATGTAGTGTATGAGTTTAGTGTCGTCTAAATGGAACACTTACGTATTTTTTCTAAACAGAAATTTAAACCATTTCCCAATGTGACGTGTAACAGTTGCCAAATTAGTGTTATAAATGACCAAACTACAGAATATTACCTGTCATGAGTACAACCGTAATCCCTATCAGGATGCGGTATAATCACGTACGTAATAATAATAAAGAAATATAATAAATGTATTAATATATGATAATAAATTAATAAAGTAATCCAACCTCAGCACCCAAAAGCGCCGCCCCTACCTCTACATGAGAATAATTAAGCACATCATCCGGGTGTTTATAGTGCACTTAATAGTGCATAAGCATGTGATTTGGGATGCACTTGCTTTCTTTCTCTTTCTTTCTTTCTTTCTTTCTTTCTTTCTTTCTTTCTTTCTTTCTTTCTTTCTTCCTTTCTTTCTTTCTAACCTATAGTTCTAGTTTTGACTGGTTTAGAGGCATTTTGGGAACTTTTTTGACTGTGCAAACTACTGCAGAATTTTAAAACAACCCAACCAACTAAATCCCGCGAGACCAACTAAAACCAGCAAACCACCAGAGGTTCATTATTGTAGGCTTTAAATAGGATAACCAATCGACCAAAAACAGTTCATGTGGACTTAAAACGGGGCAAGAATGACAGTCAATATTCCTCATGTCACATAGCCATCTTACAGATGCACAAAACATACACATAATAAACAGAGCAAGACCAATAAATAACTTTAGCGTTATGGTGATATTGATTATTGTGAGAAATGCCATTACAGCTCATTGATTCAACTTCTCGGCAGCTATTCATCATGCATAAGGGATTTTACTTCCGCCTGCATCTAAACTGTCATCAATCGTCTCTCTTAAGCTCGCGGTCGACATTTAATTACAGCTTAAATGCTGGTCAGCATCAAAGTTCAACGATCACATCAGAAGACTTCTGCAATCATTCGCCCTTTCAAAGCTATGAATGCTAAAGATCAATATACATATTCAAAGCAGACTGCCTTCCTGCATAATAATAATAATAATAATAAATATTATTAGACTGCACACATTAACAAAAACCCATTAAAATCCCAATTTATTTTCACTAATGAAATTCCAGCTGTTTATTATAACCAGACAAAGATTTATAAATCATTTCCTAAAGACTACACACACAATAAGCAACTAGCGATATATAACAAAAATGTATTCTCTAAAGATTTTTCAAAGAGGTCTTAAAATCACAAATATTCTCACATTAACTGCAAAATATGGAACTCGTGCACAAAAAACACCCAAAAAACAGAAAGTAATGTTTACCTTCATTGTCTTTAATTGTAAAGTTGGGGTTGGCAGAAACTCCTCCAGAAAAAGAGAAGGAAAATCCCTTTCCATTTGCAAAATCATCCTTATCCACAGCAGTGATTGTGTGAATGACCTGCAATCAACAAAATAAGATAAAAAAACAAACATCAGAGACTAAAAAAAACTTTCATGCATTTTATTTTTCAACACAGGCTCATTCTGAAAACGTAGCCCTATGCACATTTCTGGAGGCCGCAAATTATGTGGCCAGAGATACGAACGCTACGGGACAGTATGACGCCGATTGTCCTGTTAGCTCGCCATGTACGTCAGCGGACTTGAGACGCAGAGAGGAGTTGACTACAACGATGGGGTTCGAGTCCGGTGAAGAACGGTTCCAGAAAGCAGGTAAGACAAAAACAGAAGCCAAACAATAAAATAAACAAGTAAATAACAGGGTGAGGATGTGGTAAAAATCTGAAAACGTGGTAAAAATAAGACGAGGCCTTTTCTTTTTCTTGGATTGCTATAGAAAATTGTTGGTTGGGTTTAGGGAAGCGGGTTGGTCAATGAAAATAGAGGGTCAATCAATAAAATTGATTGGGTTTAGGGAAGAAGGAGGGTGGGTCAGTTGATCGGTCAAGTCAGACGATCAGTCAGTCAAACAGTCAGTCAACAGAGGGTTAACGTGAAAACGGCAGGCGTGAATATCACTCGCAAGAGAAATTTGAGATCTCAAAAAGCGTACACAACAGCCTCTGGTGGATTCGAGAAAACAAAAAACTGCAAAAAAATGTAACTCCCGGAACGTATTTCACGGTCTCCAGAAATTTATCCACAGGTACGTTTTCAGAATGAGCCTGGGTTGTTATTTTTTTTAGCTTAGTGGTAGCTTTTTAGTTCACTCCAATAACGCGCAAAAGAAGACAAACAATCCTGTAACCATTGACTTCTATAGTATTTGTTTTTCCTACACTATAAAAAATGCTGGGTTCCACACAATCCCTTCATGTTGTCTCAACGCAAATCAATTAAGTTAACCTAATGGTTTTTACAATTTTAAGATGATTGAACATAAAACAGACTCATTTTCAGAGCAGCGCAAGTGTAATTATCACGTTTTGCACCACATTGTTTAAATAGAAAATCCTTTTGCGGCACTTTGTGGACTCATGGGTGTGCTGGTCTGAAAGAGAGGTGTGTAAAGGCACATTGTTGACGTGATGCTATTTTGAGCAACTGAAATAGACCGCGCCATTGACCAACTAAAAGCTGGTCTAAAGTCCAGCGCAGAGTGTGTTAGTTATGAGCCTATGCAGGTCCAAACGCTTACACATTGCTTAATACACACAGGATGTACAGCAATACACAAATAGCTTTACATATGAAAAAAAATTAAACCATTAAAATGTTACAGAAATTATTATTCTCTACATAAATATAAAAACCACTACCTCCATGCCTTCCTCGTGTCTGGGGGATTTTTTTCAGTTTATTCATGACAATTTGTATTTGTATCATGTTATTATTATTATTATTAGTAGTATTAATCATATGCATATTTATATTTGTTTGAATAAAAACAAGTTTAGATTTGTCCACCATTGTCAGGTTTTGGTGACGTCACCACAAGGGGCACAAGAATAGGACATGTGTTTGGATATAACTCAGTTTTTTGACCAAACTTCGTTATTATTGTTCATTTATTCATTTGCTTGAAGTGAAGTCTATTTATAAACTAATTTCGAGAGGATCACGTGCTTATGATTGCTTACAGCTGGTCCCGCATCAGCACGCAATTGATTCACCAATCAGATGATTCCTAGATCACCCTAAATAACCAGAGTTTCCTTATCTCAGTACCTTCGCCTTGAAGAACTCCCCCCATCCACCCCTACTCCTCCTACTTCCCAGATGGGCGACACGGTGGCCCAGTGATTAACACTGTCACCTCACAGCAAGAATGTCTCTGGTTAAAGTCCCTACTAAACTAGTTGACATTTCTGTGTGGAGTTTGCTTGTTCTCCCAGTGCTCGCGTGGGTTTTCCCTGGGTTCTCCGGTTTCCTCCCACAGTCCAAAAACACGCAATTTAAGTAAATTGAACACTCTAAGCAATACCATTGCCAAGTTCTTAATAAGTGTACATCTCTTTTCAGCCATTCTTTTAGCCAGAAATAAGTCGGGGGAGTTCATCGAGATCTACCTGAGCTCAAGCTTCCCTCTCGCCCTGCAAACGGGAGGGAGCCCTGGGTTCGAGGATCTATGAGCTCAGGGCTCTCTCCCGGGACAGCATGCCAAACAAGCTTTATAATCAATCATCAGCTAAGTGTGAACTCTTGAAATTAGAACTGAATTTAGAAATAGTTTTGAGACAAATCTTTGCGCTTAACAAACAAAATTCTTAAAGGGAATGGTAGATGAGACTCTGATTGGTTTAATGCACGTTATGCTCAAAACACACCCATAACTCATTATGAGAATAAGCACAACCATGTGAGACCATGCGCCATGGTGCAGACTGTATATTTCTGTCCTTAAAATAGCAAAAGTAGATTCGGACACGCCCTTAATGCTTTTTTTGACATGCACTTTAGACTTTGCGCCTAGATCGTTAAAATAGAGCCCTAAGTTGTCCAAAAAAAACCTCAAGAATTGTTTTGTTTCAGTTCATTTTAATTAGTAGTTAAGCAAACATATTTTTGAGTGTACTATGGAAGTAAATGGTTACAGGACATTTAGCATTCTTCAAAAAAATCTTCTTTTGTGTTCTTTTTGTGTTGGAACAAGTGAAGGGAGAATAAATAATAACAGAATTTTCATTTTTGGGTGAACTATCCCTTTAAGATGTCTGCATTACATGTATGGATTCCACGCCCTAAACAAAAGCGTAAAGTGAGGTTTAGGACCTCAAAATATAGTATATATTTTTCTTCCTCATGTCAGAGTGACCCCATTGCTTCAGAAGTCTCAGCATCTGTAGGAAAACTGTGCTTTGTGCTTCAAAACAGTTGGTTGGTTGGTCTGAGTTGTCCTGGCAACTCAATAGGCATTTGATTCTTTGAGTGTGGTCCATTATGGGTTGTGCATCGCTGTGCTGAACTCCCTGTGAAGAGCAATACCTTCAAATCAAACAGCTCCAGCCTGAAGGAGCGCTTAATTGGATCTCTTCTTGCTTATGTGAAAGCAGAAACAATAAAAAAGATAGAAAACTTCACAAAGACATGCTGGTCATGCTGTTTGTTTACCACTTTTTTACGTATATTGTAGAATCCGGGACAAGCACAAGTAAGTCCTATTTATTTCTTTTCATTCTCTTTTGTAAGCAGCATCAGTTTGTGTGTGAGTTTATATACTGTATATGCACTGTAAAATAGTTGCTTTAAAGAAGTTAGTAAAACCATCACCGTAAAAGTGTTAAGTTGACTTGACTTTAAAATTAAGGAAACTCATTGTAACTTGGAAGTGTTAAGTTAATATAAGGGGATAGTTCATTTACTCACCCTTGTCACAGACCTGTTTGAGTTTCCTTTTTCTGCTGAACATAAAAGAAGATATTTTGAAAAATCCAAGAAACCTGTAACCATTGACTTCCATAGTATTTGCTTTTCCAACAGGTTATCAGCTTTTTCATAAACATGTTGAGGTTAACAGAAACAAAAAGAAATATATAAAAAAATGTATAAAGGTTTGGAACCACTTGAGGGTGAGTAAATAGTGAGTACATTTTAATTTTGGGTAAACTAGCCAACTTTACAATAAGGTTGTATTAGTTAATGGTAGTATACTGCCATATACTGCTCTGCTGACAAAAAAAAAAATGCATTCTATATATATATATTTATTTTATTTATTTATTTTTTTGTCGTTAGTACTATCGCCTCATAGCATTACAAGATACATATTCTAGCTTACAAGGTTTCTCAAAGGTTGCATTCAGAAAAATTTTGTGTGTATTTTTGGCCTATTAATTGACCTGTGACTTTTATTTGCCTAAAACATATTATTATTCATTAATTTTCCTTCGGCCCTTATTTATCAGGGGTCACCATATTGGAATTAACCGCCAACTTTTCCAGCACATTTTTTATGCAGCGGACGCCCTTCCACCCAGTACTAGGAAACACCCATACACTCTCGCATTCACACACACACTCGTACACTACAGCCAACTTAGTTTTTTCAATTCACCTATAGCGCATGTCTTTGGACTGTGGGAGAAACCAGAGCACCTGGAGGAAACCCACACCAACACGGGGAGAACATGCAATCTCCACACAGAAACGCCAACTGGCCCAGCCGGGACTCAAACCAGCGACCTTCTTGCTGAGGCGACAGTGCTAACCACTGAGCCACCGTGCTGCCTTAATACATACTTACAATGCATAATTCTTCTTTCTTTTTTAAAGGCAAGCACATACATCTATCTTTGTTGCATATCACTGTAGCAGAGTTTGTGCTGAATTACCTAAAATTACATGATAGCCAAGGATATGTTATCAAGAAAAGAAATAAGCACAAATGTCAGAGCATATTCAAACATCCAAGGGCTTTAAAATCACTGTATACCCCAGAGGGTTAATGTATTCACTAACATGAACAAACAATATACAAAGCATTTATTACAGTATGCATTAATGTTAATGTTAGTTCATGGAAAAAAAGTGGTTCATTATTAGTTCATGTTAATTCACAGTGCGTTAACTAATGTTAACAACAAGTATGCATTTGGATTTTAATAATGCATTAGTAAATGTTTAACTATGATTAATAAATGCTGCACAAGTATTGTTCATTAGTCCTTCAACGTTAGTAAATAGATGAAGTAACATTAACTAATAAAGCCTTATTATAAAGTGTGTTCACGATCCCTTTAATTTTTTACAATTGTTATAAATATGCACAGTACTTAATCATTTTAGACAACTGGTTTACTCACTTTTTAAAAGTAAAGTCAACTAATTGCTTTAAAAACAACAGGTTTACTCACTTTTGTGTACTCGCTTACTATATTTCTTATACTATATAGTAGGGAAGTACACTGTAAAAGATTCTGGGTTCCACACAGATCCTTCATGTTGTCCCAACACAAATTGACTAAGTTAATGTAATCGTTTTAAAAAATTTAAGTGGATTGAACATAAAACAAATAAGTTGCCCTAAAAAAACCATAAAAATTGTGTTGTTTCATTTGTTTCATTGTGTCATTTTAAATAAGTGAGATTCTTGAACATCTTCAACCGGCACAACAACAGCTCAACCAATGATATGAGATTGGGGGTGGAGCTATTTGTTTTTTTCCCCCAACCAATAAATAACCGGGGGAGGAGATTGATACACCTGTTTAAAGTCCATTTGCGATGCAAGTGGTTCAGAAAGCACACACTCCACTTTTAAAACACATAAAAAAGGGCGCACAAGCACTTTAATGTGGTTCTTCCGTAATGTAGTGTGGGAAGTGAATAATTTTTGGGAAGTGGATGTACTGTTTTATGTTGGGAACACAGGGGATATTAAAATGGGCTTGACCTCATCTGTCCTTGATTCTCTCTCGCTCTCATCCCTCTCTTTCTTTGGGCCAGTGCTGAAAAACAGCATTTTGAAATGAAATGGGAAAGAGTGGGTAGGAAAATAGGAGTGTGCTTTAGTGAGTCAGAGCTGTCACGCTTTGTTGATCAGATTTTTATTCTCATTGAGGGATGATTAGCATTCCTATAACCCCTTTCCATTTTCCTATTTCAGCCTCTCTAAATATTCATGCTCTTTCTCCTCTTTTACACCATTCACGCCAGGAAACTGTGGCAGCTCATAAGGGCTTTTTCTGGGCACGCAGATATGTGAATGCATATTGATCAATCATTCGTCAATAAATCAAGTGCTTATATTTTTAATCGATGCATGAGCAAAATACGTATTTAAGCATGATACGCTTGAGGATTACATTCATTAGAGTGCAAACAGATTAATAAAGCAGTACGGTTTATTCTGCGTTTTAGTTTTACCATGCATGAAATGAAGGTTGCAGGTTTTGTCTTTAAACGCATTTCACTCCATTTGCTTTTATTCGATTTCCTTGTTTATTAAAGCTCTGCACAAGAAGTTTGGCCAGAGGAGAACTGGTCGTGCCCAACTGAGCCTCATTTTTCGCAAGGTTTTTTTTTTCTTTCACTTTCGTCAAATGGTGAAGTTTGTTCCTCGCCACTGGCTTGCTTGGTTTGTGACTTGTGGAGCTGTGCATAGTTGAATTCACTTTTCAGTGTTTTGGCTTTCAGCAGTGAAATTTACACCACACTGAACTGAACTCTGAAAACTGGACTGACACAGTTTCAATTGACTAGAACTTCTATGTTAAGCTGCTTTGACACAGTTTCCACTGTAAAAGTGCTACAGAAATAAAGATGAGTTACAGGTATACCAACAAATAAAAAGCACCAAGACATTATATCTAACAAAATTTGTTATAAAACAATAATCTTACACCAAACAATACATAAAGTGGTCAAAACAATCATGTGTCTGATCCACTTCCATTCTTAGGCCATTTTCCACGCTTTTATGATATTCACATTCAGATTGAAGAACAAAACAAAAACATCAAAATTAACGGCTACAACAGAAGGTGTTAGAGAGAAAGCAAGACAGAGGAACTGTTGTGGGACTCACATGTCCTGCTCTGGTGCCTTCGCAGATGATGATCTCATCTTCTGTGTTGATTTTCGGAGGATTGTCGTTGACATCCAGAACCTGCACCGTGACGGGCACGTGGCTCTGAAGACTGGGATTGTCTGAAAACAAACCCAAGCATGTGTAAAAAAAAAAAAAGGAATGATAGAAAGATAAAAACAACAATAAAAGGTAGCTTTAAAAAGTATTTAAGCCATTAAAAAGACTAGAAGAAATGATGAGCAAATTAATCATGAACATATTTAACTGTGCATTATTTAACCAACCCATTCAAACCATCTGCAGAAAACTAAATCCGATCTTTACCTTCCGATCTTACCATCTTTACAAATCTTTTAAAGTTTTTTAAATGTTTTATGTTATAAATGATTTCTAACAATGATCATTCTTAAGATATTCAAGACATTTTTTTATTTTTACTGTTGTTATCGATTTTAAGTGTACATCTGCCAGAAAAACATAAAATAAACATCACTGAAAATTACTTTGAAATATAAAAATATAATATTTCTAATTCAGAAAAAAAAGGTAAATCAAATGATTTTTGTTTGGACTATTCTCAGATAATTCTTAACATATATTAACAGTTTCTAAATAAATAAATAAATAAATAAATAAATAAATAAATAAATACTTTTA
>CAIGQW010052767.1:69460-80815 GCA_903798125.1 Danio choprae | reverse complement strand
TCAAATATTCCTCAAATTATACTTAATGAAGAGAAAAATTTTCACAGTATTTCCTTTAATGTTTTTTTTTTCCTGGAGAAAGTCTTATTTGTTTTATTTTGGCTAGAATAAAAGCAGTTTTTAATAATAAAAAACAATTTAAGGTCAATATTATTAGCCCCCTTAAGCAATATATATTTTTTGATTGGCTACAAAATAAAACTATTATGTTTAGAAATGTGTTGAAAAAAATCATGTTTGTATGTCTGTGTATTTGTATAGACACTGTCAAAGACTAAAGAACAAAGGGACTTTGACATATGTGTATTGTATATATTCTGATGTTCACCCTTAAATTTCTTTTATTTGCAGCGGAAAAAGATACACATGTAAAGTATAAGTGCTCCTGAAAATATTTCTGTTTTTAGCAGCTATCATTGTGTTAACATGGGAAAAATACAAGCAACACAAAATCTTCTAAGCAGAACACAAAGCATCATCCCGAAATCCCTGTTAATGCCTCACCAGGGTGTCTACTGTGAAGAAAATGCCTTTAAAAACCATTTTCACAGCAACGTCTCGTGAGACAAATGCTTTACATGAAATATGATAATGATCAGATGCATCATTATAATAGTTACAAAGGAAACTAAAGGCAATAACAGTGACCTTGCTTATTTCTCCAGAACGCTAATGCTGATTCTCAAAACTTCCATATGCCATTTGATCTTTATGCTAATGGAGATATAAACTCCAGCAGTATAAATTCCAGCACTGGGATGAAATGCTTTTTTTTTTTTTTAATAGAAGTGGAGATTAAAGTTAGAGAAACAGAGTGAAATCAATGAACCGGAAAAAAAAAATATATAAATGTGTTATTCCTTCAATACAGACCAAAAGAAAAAGAGGTCAGGAATTATGATTTTTCATTTCTTTAAATGCTGATGTTCATTCATTCATTCATTTTCTTTTCGGTTTAGTCCCTTTATTATTCTGGGGTCGCCACAGCGGAATGAACCGCCAACTTATCCAGCATATGTTTTACGCAGCGGATGCCCTTCCTGCTGCAACCCATCTATGGGAAACATCCACACACACTCATTCACACACATATACTACGGACAATTTAGCTTACCCAATTCACCTGTACCGCATGTCTTTGGACTTGTGGGGAAAACCGGAGCACCTGGAGGAAACCCAGGCAAACACGGGGAGAACATGCAAACTCCACACAAAAACGCCAACTGAACCAGCCGAGGCTCGGACCTTCTTGCTGTGAGGCGATCGTGCTACTCACTGCGCCACCGTGCAGCCTAAATGCTGATGTACAAAAACTAATGTGTGAGACTGATGACATCACTTATACCAGCCAATCAGATTAGCATGATTTGCATAAAACGTGAGGTTCTCTATAAATTCCAGCATTGGGATGAGATGCCGTTTTTTTCATCTTTATTAAGTTAATATTTAAAGTTGGAGAAACAGAAATGCAATAAATGAACTGGAAAATATATAAATGTGTTATTCCTTCAATACAGACCAAAAAAGAGATCAGGAATTAAGAATTTTTCGATTCTCTAAATGCTGATGTGGGCTGCAGGGCCCCTCACAGCAAGAAGGTCGCTGTCCCGGCTGGGTCAGTTCTGTATGGAGTTTGCATGTTCTCCTCATGTTGGCGTGGGTTTCCTCCAGGTGCTCCGGTTTCCCACCAGTCCAAAGTCATGCACTATAAGTGAGTTGAATAAATTAAATATGTTGTAGTGTATGAGTTTGTGCGTGAGTGTGCATGGGAGTTTCCCAGTACTGGGTTGCAGCTGGAAGGGCATCCGCTGCGTAAAACATATGCTGAAATAGTTGCCGGTTCATTCCGCTGTGGCAACCTCTGATAAATCAGAGACTAAGCCGAAGGGAAATGAATGAATGCTGATGTACAAAAACAAATGTGAAACTGATGACATCACTTATACCAGCCAATGAGATTAGCAGGATTTCCATAAACGTGTGGTTCTGATTTCTCCGTCCCACTAGGACTGTGAAGGTCCATTCAAAGATGGTTTAAAAATACAGACAGCAGTACAGAGAGATGCTAATAAACCATACAGGTCATATCTCATTAGCACAAGAAAATGTGCACCGTCCTTGACTGCATGAGACATGAGAGAGAAATAACAATGCATGACATTCATAGCCATGCTGAAAGCACCAGCAGATAGTTTACCTCAGATCTCGACAATAAGACACTAGTTAACCTTGCATGTATTTAGCTTAGTCCAAAGTACAACTTTATTTTGATTTTATAGTACAAAAAAACTTTTCTTTTGGGTTAAAATTCATTTTAATGTTCAAAAAGTCTATAAAATAATATTTTCACTTTGAGTGAATGTATTTTTCCTATACAATCATTCATTCATTTTCCTTCAGCTTAATCCCTTATTCATCAGGGGTCGCCACAGTGGAATGAACCGCCAACTATTCCAGCATATGTTTTACGCAGCGGATGCCCTTTCAGCCTCAACCCAGTACTGGAAAACACCCATACACTCTCGCACTCACACACTCACCCTGCACTTTTTTACAGTGTAGTTTTGACTTAATTGAAACTGAAAAATGCAGTTTAATATTAATCAAAATATGTATTCTGCCCGGGGCGGCACAGTGGCTCAGTGGTTAGCACTGTCACTTCACAGCAAGAAGGTCGCTGGTTCAAGTCCTGGCTGGGCCAGTTGACATTTCTGTGTGGAGTTTGCATGTTTTCCCCGTGTTGGCGTGGGTTTCCTCCGGTTTCCGCACTAGTCCAATGACATGCGCTATAGGTAAATTGAATAAACAAAATTGGCCGTAGTGTATGAGTGTGTGTGTGTGTGTGTGTGTGTGTGTGTGTGTGTGTGTGTGTGTGTGTGAATGAGTATGTATGGGTGTTTCCCAGTCATGGGTTGAGGCTGGAAAAGCATCCGCTGCATAAAACATATGGCGAAATAGTTGGTGGTTCATTCCGCTGTGGTGACCTCCTTTTAAGGTGTTTTTTTTCCATGTACATCTAAATGATTTTTTCTATATTTTGCAGACTATGAGCACAGCAATGTATATATACAGTATATATTTAGTATTAGAGATTTTTTTCTTTTCTATTTCTATTTTCTATTCTAAAATTTTCTATTTTCCCAACATTTACGTTTTAAAAATATAATGGGATATTTTATAAAGGCCTATAGTTGTTTTCAGGTAGAAAAAAAATACAATTTTGAAATTTTAGTTTCTACAAAAATATATAAGTTATAATTCTAAAGTGATCTGCAAGTTGGCAAGAACATCTACAGTTTACAATAATACATAAATAAATAAATAAATAAATAAATAAATAAATAAATAAATAAATAAATAAATAAATGCAAGAACAAACAAACAAATAAATAAACAATTAAATAAATGCAATAACATACAAGCAAACAAACAAACAAATAAATAAATGCATGAACAAACAAACAAACAAACAAACAAACAAACAAACAAACAAACAAACAGACAAACAAACAAACAAACAGACAAATAAATAAATGCATGAACAAACAAACAAACAAACAAACAAACAAACAAACAAACAAATAAATGCATGAACAAACAAACAAACAAAAAAACAAACAAATGCATGAACAAACAAACAAACAAACCAAACAAACAAACAAATAAATAAATGCATGAACAAACAAACAAACAAATAAATACAATTTTTATCGTCCTGTAAATATCATTTTTAAAGATTATGAGAAAACATTGCATTAAAAAACAGAACTTATTTAGTCAGAGAATAATTTAATTACTTACATGCACTAATATATCACGCATGGGTTATGCTGCACGTTGATGTTGATCATTTGTTAAGCAGGTCTGATGAAACAGGAGTTGTGGGTAATCTGAATGGGTCTGCCGCTCTCGGCAGGCAGCATGACATTAGTGCAAAAGCGATGGTGTTTTTATGAGCTGGCCTGCAAACACCTCTCCTTCATTAAAGTGTGTGGAGGTAATTGAGCCTTTGGCAGCAGTGTTTCACTAACATGCTAACATGGGCTGCTTTAACTGCTCTAATTAACAATATCCTCCATAGAGAAACACGCAGATAGATAGATAGATAGATAGATAGATAGATAAATAGATAGATAGATAGATAGATAGATAGATAGATAGATAGATAGATAGATAGATAGATAGACAGACAGACAGACAGACAGACAGACAGACAGACAGACAGACAGACAGACAGACAGACAGACAGACAGACATAGATAGAGAGATAGATAGATAGATAGATAGATAGATAGATAGATAGATAGATAGACAGAGATAGAGAGAGAGAGAGAAGAGAGAGAGAGCAGTGAAAGGTGCTTGTATGTCATATCAACTCAATGTCATCCTATTAAATGTGACCTTTATAGAGCAATGTGAGAAATGAGAGGGCATAAGAGACACACACAGTGAGAGAGAAATAATGTCAGATTGTTTTGCTGATGAGTTAGACAGATGCTGATTTACTCTAACATTTTCGCTTTATTTTAGTTTAGTAATGTTAATGTGTAACTGTAATGATAAATGATAGTAGTTCTTCAAATAATATGTTGTGTGGAAATTTAACAACCATCTTCAATAATTAAATATTAAAGTTTAATGTTTAATACCTTTTAGTAGAAAATGGACGAACGAATAAATTCCAGCGATTAACAATTACGCATACTGACATGTTTAATATGTTCAATATTTAATATATTAAAAAAACAAATAAAATAATTAATAAAACAAACAATAACATTTAATAAAATTAAAAATTTTATATTAATAAAAATTAAAATGAATTAAAATAAAATGTCTAAAAAAATCGTAATAAATAATAAAAAATTAAATTAAATTAAATTAAATTAAATTAAATTAAATTAAATTAAATTAAATTAAAAGGTGATTTTCCACAAATAGCCACACATTAACAGGGCAGACATGCACATATTTTTATATAATATTAATATTATTAAATATATATTTTTTATTTTATTAAATAGTATATTAAATAGGGCCTCACAGTGGCGCAGTGGATAGCACGTTCGCCTCACAGCAAGAAGTCGCTGGTTCGAGCCTCGGCTGGGTCAGTTGGCGTTTCTGTGTGGAGTTTGCATGTTCTCCCTGTGTTGGCGTGGGTTTCCTCCGGGTACTCCGGTTTCCCCCACAAGTCCAAAGACATGCGGTATAGGTGAATTGGGTAGACTAAATTGTCCGTAGTGTATGAGGGTGAATGGGTGTGTATGGATGTTTCCCAGAGATGGGTTGCAGCTGGAAGGGCATCCGCTGCGTAAAAACATATGCTGGATAAGTTGGTGGTTCATTCCGCTGTGGCGACCCCAGATTAATAAAGGGACTAAGCCGAAATGAAAATGAATGAATGAATGAGTATATTAAATAAAAACTGTACATTAAATAAAAACAGCAATTTAAATACTTAAATACACACTATCAAAATATGAATACTTTAAAATATGTATATAAAGTTTATTGAAGTTAAATGCATAACATCTAAAGTCAATATAGAATAAAATTTAGAAAAATAAATAAATAAATACGCATTTATTTAGGGAATAATCATCTAATTCATATAATAAATCAAAGCTGTACCAACTATTATGTGGCATTCTGGTCTACTGGTGTTATTGGTGTTAAATTGTAAAGGCTTCTACTCACCTGACAGGGCTGTTTTTGCTGTCGGGGTCTCTGGCTGTAACGGCTCCCACTTCAGTGCCGACTCTGGCGTTTTCATACACCTCCATAATGTAATAATCCATGGAGAAAAGCGGCGGCTCGTCTACGTCTCCCACTGTGATCTTGAGCGTGGCGTCATCTTTGAAGGAGCCCAGATAAGAATAACGCGGGTCCACATGTATGTTTTCTGCTGAGATGTGGAGACTGTACTGCTTCTTCTTCTCATAATTCAATGGCTGAAAGAAGAAAACCGGACCCTAAAGTCACATTATAAATATAACATTCAGATTTCACTGCTGCTTTCTTTGGTGGCTTCTAGAAGTTTCACTACAGGATGGGTGAAAAGTGACCAGGCATTAAAAACTGGTAATAAAGGCTGCATTTCTAATTTTGCCTTTCGAGGTTGATGCCTGTACTGTCAATGAGGGAAATATTAAATTCATATTAATATTAAAATCTATTTAGAGCATGTTTTCATCATGACTTCAGTGATGCGATAAGTTAAAGCAGGGGTGTCCAAACTCGGTCCTGGAGGGCCGGTGTCCTGGAGAGTTTAGCTCCAACTTGCTTCAACACACCTGCCAGGAAGTTTGTAGTATATCTAGTAAGAGCTTGATTAGCTGGTTCAGGTGTGTTTGATTAGGGTTGGAGCTAAACTTTCCAGGACACGGGCCCTCCAGGACCGAGTTTGGACACACCTGAGTTAAAGCATAAAAACCAGCATAGAAACAAACCAGTATAGAAAAAAAAAGTAAAAAAAGAAGTAAAATAAACCATACAAACTAAAAAGTTAAATCATAAAATATTTCACTGTTGTAATTAAAATAAAATAAAATAGAATAAAATAAAAAATAAAAATATAAATAAAATAAAATAAAAAAAAATAAAATAAAATAAAATAAAATAAAATAAAATAAAATAAAATCACAGACTATTAAACTTTTCACTCTTGCTATTAAATAAATGTAAAAAAAAAAATACCCCAGACAGGTAAACATTTCATTATTTTAAAATAAAATAAAGTAAAATAAAAAAGAAATTAATTAAATTAAAATTAAATAAAAAAATAAAAAAATAAATAAAAATCTATATATATATTTGTAAAAAAAATTAATAAATAATAGAAATTTAAAAATAAATAAAAGAAAATAAGAGAAAGGAAAATAATATAAAAGAAAGTAAAAGAAAATAAAACCTGGCATATCACTCGAAAGAGGCAAATCACTCTCTAAATGGGTCATAAAAATTCAATCAAATCAAATTATTAAATTATAAATTATAAATAAAAATCTCTCTTTAGATAGAAACACAAAATACAATAAATTTTTGTAAAAAAAATATTAAAAATATTATTATTTACACAAAAATAGTACAAATATTATTATGGCCAGTAAAATTGGTAAATCATTCTAGAAAGTTAAATAATTCTCTCGATGGGTGATGTCATACAATAAAACTAACATAATTTAATGTCTGAAAAATGAAAAACTAAATTTACTGGATGATAAATACACAGCACACAATATTTTGCTCTCAGTCAGTCAATTTTAGCCATTTTCTTGGTGACTTTTAGTAGTTTTGTGCACTCCAAAAAGTTTATATTGAGGTCAGTCTCTCTCTTTTTTTTTTTTTTTAGAAGAAGCTAAATGGCTGTCTAGATGGGGTCATGTCTGTAAACACCATGAAACCTGCCTGACCTTCAGCAGCGTCTCGTCGGACAGATCTGGCAGCCATTTATTTACAAGACCGACTTTAGGAAAACTCCTCATTCGCCGCTTTCCTGACCCGCAGGACTGAGCGTGGAATTGAAGAGGTTCAGGATTCAGAAAAGAGACCAATAAAGAGCATCTGAGCCCTGAAGAGCACCAGACGTCTGCTGGACAGATTATATACACTGCCCTAAATATGAGCAAAAAGGCTGTGGAAAAAAACCTCTTTGGTCATCCTTTTGATTTTTTACTCAAAATATGAACAAATAAACTTGTGACTATATTATGTCCCATCTCTAGGGGAAAACAACTACATGAGCATAATAAACAAAAATGAGGTTGTGGTGGTGGATTTCCCAAGGGAAACAAAAAAAGCATATGCAAAAAGATCCCCTTCGGCGACAACCAAACGTGGACACTCAGTTAAGATTAATTAAAAGGATATATTGTAGATAAAGTAGCAATTCAATGAGCATATCTTCAGGGTGGGCACTGGCCAACATAATAAACAAAAGGATCTGCAAAGTAAATGAACTATTCATTCATTCGTTCATTTTCCTTCGGCTTAGTCTCTATTTCAGAGGTCACCACAGCAGAATAAACCGCCAACTATTCCAGCATATGTTTTATGCAGCGGATGCCCTTCCAGCTGCAACCCATGACTGGGAAACACCCATACACTCTCACATTCACACACTCATACACTACAGCCAATTTAGTTAATCCAATTAACTTATACTGCATGTCTTTGGACTGTGGGGGAAACTGGAGCACCCAGAGGAAACCCACACCAACATGGGGAGAACATGCAAACTCCACACAGAAATATCAACTGGCCCAGCCGGGACTCGAACCAGCGACCTTCTTGCTGTGAGGCAACAGTGCTAACCACTAAGCCACCGTGCCACCGTAAATGAACGGAATAACCTGTAAATCTTTAAAGAAAAGAAAAATACAGGCAGCTTACCTCGCTCCCTGAACATAAACAAAGTCCAAAGCAACCAAAATAAATAGGCAGGCCACCCGTACAAGCTCAAACTCTGAAAAAGTTTTAAGCGTGGATATTTTCGATAATAGGAAAGTTTGGTCGTCGGCCGGAGGGATTGAGAAATCCAGGAGCCTAACACACATCCTTGTGGAACTCCTGTATTTACAATAAATTTATATAACACCATATTATGGAGAGCTGCAGAAAATAGTTGTTTCTCGTGGTCAGAAAGTCTCCAAAGGTCCAATCCGATGTCACCTACACTGAAAAAAAAAATATTTATTGAATTTACAATTAGTTTTTAAGGTAAGTGGTTGGGAAAAATGCATATGGGCTGAGTTTAAACAAATTAAATGTAGCAATGTTCAACTTGATTTGTTTGTAAGTGCAACCACTTACCTTTAAAAAAAGTCTAGTAAATCCAATGAATCATCTTTTTTTCAGTGTACATGACCACAAACAAACAGCCTCTACTCTCATATAAACACAGACTCAGTTTATTTGTTCAAATTTTGAGCAAAATATAAAAAAAGGTAAAAAAAAAACCAAAGACGTTTTTTCACAGCCTTTTTTGCTCATATTTACCAAGGGTGCCAATATTAGTGTAGGGTAGTGTATATCTGCCAGAAGATATTGTGCTGTTCTGACAACAACATGACTGGGATAATTATGCCATCCTTTTGTTCTTTTGTCAGCAAGAAACACTGGAATGAAAAGTGCGAAACACTGAAAGACCTTCTTACAATCCCGAGGTCATTTGCTAATGAGGTTTTAGGCATGAATGCAGTTCATTTTCCTCACTGCATTTGTATTTTTGTGCTTGATTTCCCATATTTCTGTTGGCTCTACAGTCAAAATCAAGTGTTTATAAGATGCCTGAGACATTTACTACAATAATAATGTGAATAATGTGTTTTTGCTGTCTAAGATATGTCTTTGAAAGCTAGTTTTTTTTTAAGCTAGGTTTTTTTTTTATCATTTTACGTGTTGGTCAGCATTTGATTACTTATGAAACTACAGGAATAGCACACTTCTCTTCAATATGTCCCGATATTTGAGACATCATTCATATCTGTAGAAAAAAATGACAAAGTTAAAAACTAATGTTTAATAGTGTTTCCACTTCAAGCCCTTTTATTTCCCAAGGGTCGATTTTATTAAGAACTAACAGATTCCAAATATATGAACGGATAAAATTTTTATTAAGGTCACAGTCAAACTGCCCTGAAAAATTATTACATATATTTTCGATTCTACTTTTTGATCAGATAACTTTATGTACAGATTTTATTGTTCCACCATCATCCCAGACCTTCTGAATGAAAAACTGTATTATATCTAGCACATTTTCAGTTGTGTAGCAAGCAAAACTTGTCAAAATGGTCTCACTCTCTCAAACGCGTTGTCCTAAAGCGATTACTGTATGCTTAGTGGTTGGCCGACGGCGTGCATGAATTACACTTATTACTAAGCCACACTTACATGCTGTTTCAGAGCGAATATTCAGAGTAGCAGGGTAAACAATATAGGGAGCGCGTCACAGGTTGTCATTGTTAAAAAATGAACCAATGTGAATATAAAACCAGCTCAGTAAAGCAGGCTATGCAGAATAGCGCTATTTACTGATGTTTTGTTGTTAAACTAAATAAAAATCTACATTATCGATGCTGTAAAAGGTCCCTTATGAAATTGAAAATAGTCACATCAATCTTTCGCCGGAACATTTAAGTGGCTGAACAACACTTCTGTGTATATAACCCTTTGATAAAGCAACACAATCTACATAAGCTGTGCGTGACTAACATACTTTTAAAACATAATATTGCCTGTCTAAAAGAAATACTTCAGCCATGGTGTCATCCTTCCTCCAGCCTGTAAAAGTAACTCCAATATTGATTCAGGATTTGATTTTACCGCTGTGACTGTGATTGTATCGTCTGCACATGAACGCGCGGCCCGCGTGTAAGCGCAAATGGCGGATCTGTGTGAGCAGAGATGCGCCGTTGTATACATTTACATTTGTTGACAGACAGTTTGGGCTACTTATCGGAATTATGGGAATATTTGACTTGACAATATTTAATTGGATGAACATTTTTTAGTTGTATGCCTTACCCAAAATATGAAAATACATATAAATACATTTAGATCATTTACTTTAATCATTACTATTTGAATGTGAAGAGACTTTCAACCAGCACAACAAAAAAATGTTTCTGAAGACAATCACCTACAGACGTCCAAAAGACATCTATTATACCAACGGACGCAATATAGACTTGATATGCACATCTGTCAGAGGTCTAATGTGTGGTGGGAATGATCAAGTTTCCAAAAATGCACACTAACCCTAGTACAAAAATAATAGTAGACATACTTGCAATCAGCACAAAAAAAGAAAGATAAATAAGCAATACCTTTCTGAGTGTGATTACTCCCTCTCTGGTGTCTTTGTCTGTGGAGATGGAGAAAACGGCGGCCCCCTCGGGGTTCAGGATGCTGTATTTGATCTCGGCATTGATTCCGATGTCCTCATCGTTGGCTTTGATCTTCCCCACTGGTTTCCCCACCTGCGCCGACTCTGGGACAAACACCTGGTAATTCTCTGCAGACACACAAAGCCCATGTGGAGGTTTGTTCGATTGACTGGATGGCATTTTGAAGCATAGCGATCATGATGTTTCTTTCTGGCTGTGCCTTCAGACAAGCCACATTGAGCGATTCACAAACTATTTCAATACCACTGTCATGACAAAGAACAACAACAAAAATGCAGTAGAGCTCAGACATGTTCCACTTGTTGGTGTTTTTTTGTGCATTTCAAAAGTTCTGTGATGAATCCAGAGCTTGGAAGGTTCACAATATTACATGTAAGATAACCGGATCCAAACAGCAGATAATAATAATAATAATAATAATAATAATAATAATAATAATAATAAT
>CAIGQW010052767.1:13279-24432 GCA_903798125.1 Danio choprae | reverse complement strand
GAGATATAAATAATTTTAGGCTTAACTGTATAGTTATAATAATTTTTATTTTATTTATTTTACTATTGCATACAATTAGCAACCTGAATACACTTTATTTTGAAGTAATGCCATTTTAACTTACTACTGTCTGCTTAATACCCATATAGCACTTCTGTATCCATGTACGAACGCTAAAATATAGCATCTTGTATAGTCTGTGACTTTACAAATCCCCCACGCTTCACTAATACTGCCATTTTATCAGTCTGAACGGACC
This sequence comes from Danio choprae, assembly GCA_903798125.1. Classification (NCBI taxonomy): domain Eukaryota; kingdom Metazoa; phylum Chordata; class Actinopteri; order Cypriniformes; family Danionidae; genus Danio; species Danio choprae. Next base: position 24,173 of record CAIGQW010052767.1, on the reverse strand, counting down.
AAATATACTTTTACTCAATATAAAAGCTCAGATAGGCATAAATCACATTCATTTAGTCTGTCAGGTCTAAAGCTGAAAGCTCATGAAGAAGTAAATATATAAAGTCTTCGCATCTTATTGTCACAGAAATGGATTTTTGTACATCTAGAATTTTTCTAAGAGGCTATTTTCCTTCGTGGCCTTCAAGTCCTCTTGGGAAGTTTGTACTTATGAGCTCTGAAGTCAAAATTATGCTGACATTCTAGTTTTTTTCTTCTTTTTTTTAGGGGACTAATTTGTGCTTCATAAGGATTGCACGCGTCTTATAAATCATTCTGGCATAGGGAATTGTAGAAAACTCCTAAACCAACTGTCAACTCATAAGCCAGCTAAATCAGTAGCTTTTTCTGGTATTTGATCACTATTCTTGAGTAAAACTACTGTAAACATATAGCCAGCAGCTATACAGTTGTAAAGAATACATAACTCGTTTTCATCGATATAGTTAAATTCCACTGATGACTATTCTGCTGAGATCGCATTGTTTTGCATTAGATTTAGGCTTCATCTGTATTTTACTGCATGTTTCTTATACATGGTTTGGCACAGAATGATGAAACATCTAGTCTGTCAGCTTATACACGTACTAAATAACACTGTTTTGTCAGCATTTTTCACCAAAGAACACAATGTCTAAAAAAACAAAAACAAAACTGCATATATATATACATAGTCAACAATTCCCATTAAAGGTCATGTGAAAGTTTTTTGGATGTTAGTATCAGTCTGTTAGTTTTAATGATATCTATAAGCTAGTGTGTTTTAAAACAGTGACAATATTCACATTTAGAAAATTTTAAACTATAAAACATAAATATAAAAAACCAAAGTTTGCAGTTTGTCACGTCCGCCTAAATAAATCAACAATTTTTTGACGACACCGCATACTTAAGTTTGTCATCAAATCCTGACCAAACGCTCTCTAGTATCTGTCATGCCCTGCTCCCCCTCAAGAGGCTTCTCATTTGCTTTTCATTTGAGGGGCTTGAGCTCAACCACTCTCACTGGCAGAGATATTGAACGAAACGCTATTGGCGGGTTTTGTTTAAAGGGGAGGAGCTACTCTCTGTCCTGCCCTCTCTTTATTTTTCAGTTGAGATTGCACATTTCAAAGCCCTTTATGGGACCTTTAAAATGCACAGCTAAAAATAACTGGCTTCCAGGATCATAGATTAGTAATTCAGTTTCAATTTGAATTCTTGACAATAAAAAGGTCAAGGGGGCAGCACGGTGGCGCAGTGCCTCACAGCAAGAAAGTCTCGCCTCACAGCAAGAAAGTCACTGGTTCAAGCCCCGGCTGGGTCAGTTGGCATTTCCGTGTGGAGTTTGCATGTTCTCCCCATGTTTGCGTGGGTTTCCTCCGGGTGCTCCGATTTCCCCCACAAGTCCAAAGACATGCGGTACAGGTAAATTGGGTAAGCAAAATTGTCCATAGTGTATGTGTGTGAATGAGTGTGTATGGATGTTTCCCAGTGATGGGTTGCGGCAGGAAGGGCATCCGCTGTGTAAAACATATGTTGGATAAGTTGGCGGTTCATTACGCTGTGGCGACCCCAGGTTAATAAAGGGACTAAGCCAAAAAGAAAATGAAATGATGATGAAAATGCCAATACATTTTTTTTTTACAAATGCATTTTCAGTTTTCAGACAAGTTCTATTTTGGTGCATCCATAGTAAAACAGTCACATTTTCTCATGCGCTCAAGCTGGAAATAACATCTGTCTCTCATTCTCATTCTCATTCGCATTCTCATTCTCTCTCTCTCTTTCTCTCTCTCTCTCTCGATTTTCCCTATATTAGCCTATGCTTGAATACCCATAATAATGATCATTTCCATATTTCTGAAGATAAGAGAAGTCACAGTGAACCAGCAGCGCTTCAGTAGAGAGACGTAAAGTGCAGGAACACGACCTGCTGAATCAATCTCCACTTCACAGAGAAGATACACAGAGAGAATAAAAGGAGGACACTGGGATGAAGAGCTGCCCCCTGCTAACGCTCTCACAGTAGCCATTAAACAACGCTTATTGAATCAATTTACAATGTCTAATGCGGTTTTTGAGTACCGGGGAGCTCAAGGACAGAGCCGCTGTGTCTTTCATTGAGATTCTACTGTTGTTTGAATATAGGTACTGCTGGTACTGAATGTTAGTTCATAGCTGATAGATAAATTTTAAAGTAACATGCATATATATCGGAATACAGGGTATATTTGTAGTTGTTACAGATATTTCGTATGACAAATGATATTTCTTTCAGACCACAGACAAGACAATCGCCACATTTGAGTTGAAACTGTTAGATAAAATAATAATAATTATAATTATAAAATAAAATAAAATAAAGTAAAATTAAATTAAATACAATTAAATACAATTAAATTAATTTTAATAAGTTTCATTTAACAAGTTTCATTACAAACAAACAAAAAAACAAATAAATAGAATTTGTGTCAATAAATAAATAAATAAATAAATAAATAAATAAATAATTTGTAAAAATGGCATTTAGTTAAAAATAAACAAAATAAAATAAAATAAAGAATTAAATTAAATTAAATTAAATTAAATTAAATTAAAATAAATTAAACAATGACCAGATTTTATTTTGAGGACAGATGAAAATGTTGAATTCCATTGCTACGTGGATAGGTTTCATAAATAAGTTTAATCTCAAACAAAGAAACAAATAAACAAACAAATAAATAAATAATTTAAATAATAATTTAAAATAAATAATTTGAAGTCAATAAATAAATAAATAGTTTGTAAAAATTGCATTTAGTTAATAAAACAAAATAAAAAAATACAAAATTTAATCTACTGTACATTTTCATCTAGTTTGTTTTATTATAATTTTTTTATCATATTTAGCATTTTAGTGTTTAGTGTAGTGCATATTTAGTGTTTTATTAACTATGAAAGCATGAGTTTTTACAGAAAATTTAAATAATTAATAATAAAAGAAACTAAAATAAAAAAATATATAACTAATAATAAATAATCAAATTAAACAATAAACACACATAAATAAATAAATAAATAAATAAATAAATAAATAAATAAATAAATAAATAAATAAATAAATAAATAAAAACTGTCTCATCCACATAAAACCCCATGTACAAAATTGAAATAAACACACAAAATCCCCCTTCATACAGTAACTAAACTACACACAAATGTGGTCAATGCACACAAAGATTCCAAGTTGGCTCCAGACCGACTTGCTAATGCTAATAGATTCATTGCCCTATTTGCTATTTGGCATGGAAACAAAATTCATGTTTCACAAGATCGACAAGCCCGCGAGGCAAACACAGGAGAACCGGCATGACTCGAGCCAAAATGATGAAGGCTGTCAAATCTCAAACACCAACCAATAAGTCAAGCTGCACTTCTGAGCTGCTGTTTTGCTGTGCTAAGCTAACGCCATGCAAAGGCCGTATCGATCAAGGCCGGCGAGCACAGACAAGTGATGAAATAAGGTCAGAGAACGAGCAAAAGGTCACTCGCTTGATTTACACATTTATGCTGTTCATAAGCATCTGAAATATTTCAGCTGCTGATAAAAACAACACCAATAAGGCAACTGATTTATTTGCTGGTCTTAAAGTTGTCAGTCTGGGGTGCATTTCCCAAACAACGACATAACTCGCGGCTGAACTATCATAGTGCGATGCATCGTTTGGGAAAAGAACGATGTAGTGACGAGTGTTTCTCAAAACTGTAGTTGCTTTGTTGCAGATCCATTGTTTGAACCATGTTAGTTATAACCCTCTAAACAGAGTGGAGTAACAACTTCTTTAGAGAAAAACTCCATCATTTTTTTATTATGTTGTTTTACATGCACATGCATAAAAAAAATATTAGTTAACTAATTATTAAAATATTAGTTAACTAATATAATATTAGTTAAATGGTACAAATGGCGGATCTGCGTGAACACATGCGCAGATGTATAAATCATACATTTGTTGACAGACAGTTTGGGCTACTTATCAGAATTATGGGAATTGTCGGCCCGACAATATTTAATTGGATGAACATGTTTTAGTTGTATGCCTTACCCAGAATATAAAAATACATATAAATACATTTAGATCATTTACTTTAGTCATTACTATTGGAATGTGAAGAGACTTTCAACCAGCACAACAACAAATGTTTCTGAAGACAATCACCAACTGCACCTTTAAAAAAATCATATCTAGTGTTTTTAGTGTTTAGTGTAGTGCATATTTAGTGTTTCATTAACTATGAAAGCGTGCATTGTTATAGAAACACATGTTTTAAAAGTCAAATAAATTATTAATAAAAATAAGCTAAAATTTTAATTAATAAGAATAAACATATAAATAAATAAATTAATTATTTTATAAATTAATTTATTAATTTATCAATTGATAAATAAATAAATACTGTCTCATCCACATAAAGCTCCATGTACAAAATTGAAAACAAAACAAAACACATAAACACATAAAAAAAACATAAAACCCCCTTTCATACAGTTATATTAATATATTATATATTATAATTATGTAAATATATATATTAGAATAATTTTGCTTCCCCAACATATTAATTCAGATATACAAATTTTTGGCACTGCGATCTTACGTTTTTTTTTTTTGTTTTTTTTTGTCAGATTAGTTCCAGTGTTGGTAACTAATCTATTGTATATGCACAAATATATTAAAGTAAAGCATCCTATAAAAAACTATTGATTTAGAAGAAAGATCTGCGTGGGGTGTACTCATATTTCTAAAAAAATTGTATATATTTGGGCTGTTTCAGCTAAGATTTAAATCAGCAGACCAGCCTTTTGTTCAGCAGCTTTTATGTTACACACTGAGAATAGGAAGTTACTTGGATGATCACATGTACAAAACAGACAAATTAAACCTTTTCTAAATGGAAATTTCTTACCTTTCCTACATATTGTGCATCTGTCCCAATGTGTTCCTCTAAGACAAAGAACTGGTTCCATATCCATCCGCGTTTGGGCCGATGGTGAATCTCGGTTTCCCCATCCTTAGTCTGGTTGTGATGAGTTGCGTTGTGGCTCCTGGAAATAACTTTGGCCTGGCTGTAATTTCTGGCCTCGTAACCCCTCTCCAGAAAACACAGACACAGAAGTACAGGACACAAACAAGAGCTCGGGTTCACCTTCATGACTGCAAACAGGACACAAATTCCCAATATTCCGCAAAGACTCCCCAAAACTACGGCGAAACTCCCAAAGTTCGGCAATATTCCAAACAGACAGTGGTATTCCACAAATGATATATTCCAATGGATGTAGACGCTTCCCAAACCCTCCTCCGCCTCCACCTCCTCCACCACCACCAACCAGCAGCCACCTCTACTCCTTCTTCCCCTCCTCGGATGCGCGTCTGAGGGGCTTGATTTAATCAGACGTCGCCCCGGAGGTCCGGAACGCTTGAATGAGTTTCATATTTCAGTCGTTCATCTCGGAAAGGTGGCAGAAATGCATTTACATCATGCACTGGAGAAGTATTCGCAGATGCGTTCAAGCCCAGATGCAACGAACATGTAAGGTGACAGCAGCGGCCATGTTGAATCTCCTGTGAACAGATAAGATGCGAGCACTTTTTAATGTTTCATATTGTTATCGCAATGGAACATCTCGAAAGATATTTCATTATGAGTAAGGCGTCATTGCATAATGTGGCTTTCTGGGAAGAGCAAGGCAACGTGGAATTAAAACCAACTCTTTTGACTGTGAAAGATTCATTACTGCAAGAGAACGTGTTTCTTATTTTTATTCAGAGTCTTATATGGCTTTCCCTTGATAATATTAACCAAGAACCAATTAGCTGTTTAGTCAGAGTTAGCGAATTTAACTTGGAATCGCTTTTTTTTCTCATGCTGAATTATGTAAAATGGCAATTTACATTGGAAGTAGAGTTATCAAAAGTATCAACATCAGTATTGATTGATATCAAAGACGATACTTTCAACAAGCCTACCTCCATTTGCTACAGATGTAAACTTTTTTATAAACTATTATCCAAAAATCACTTTTATAAGGGGTTTAAACACAATTGTGTGGCAACAGTGTGTGAATATAGCCAGCCTCTAATGGTATATATTAATTTATTATATGCTTTGTAAACACACTTCATAAAAGCAATCTGCTTGTACACATGTAAAAAGGGAGAATGTCAATCACAGTGTTTCTGTTTTTCCCATCATGTGAGAAAGCCCTGTCCATTAGTGACAATCTCACCTTGATTAGCTTAAACAGCCCTGAGTGAGAAGCAGCTGTCCGCCATTAGCTTTTCTTCTCTGATGATAATGTCAGCGACTAAAAGGCATTAATTGACGAGTTTTAGGATGCACAAATTAAAACTGGAGTCTCCATAGACTGTTTTACACAGAGACAACATTAGTCCTGCTTTGAATCTGCCAGTGCACAGGCGTTTGTAGCTCCACCCTCTTTTAAAAAGAGCACAATCTCATTTGAATTTAAAGCGACAGTTTTCAAAAAGGCACAACTTTGATCAAAGCCCAATAGGGGCAGTTTCAAAGATTTATAACAAATTAATTGTCTGGTATTTTGAACTAAAACGTCACCTACACATTCTAGGGACACCAGAGAGGTATTTTACATCTTGTAAAAAAGGGCATAACAGGTCACTGTTAAAAAAAGTATAAAAACATCAATTTCCTGCTAACATTTGAGCATTGTTGAGCGCATTCTTAAATACCTCTGATTGGTCATTTTGTTCAGATATTCAACAGAAATCACTGTGGCAGTGAAGGTCACACAGACACTGGAGCATTTCTAAGCAGCGTCGATCAGTAGATCCATCAGCGAATCGCTCATATTTCAGCTCATAGACAGATCAGCTGATAGACGCAGCGTTGTAATGCTCCAGTGTAGGAATGGGACGATAATTGTTTCAAGGTTTACAGCGCTTTGGAAAAGTCAAGGTTTTAAAACTGCTAAAATGTTCTATTATATTGTTCCTACAGTATATGTATGTTTTTTTATGACTATTTTATTTAGTCTTTAGGGCAAAAGTATCTCCAGCAGAAAAAGGCCTTCCCTATCAAAAGCTACTGGTCAGTCCACGATTCAACAAAGTCAACAGCAGAAGTCAACGTTATATTTTATTATTTAGCCGGCCTTGTTTACTGTTCCAAAACATTTGACATGTTTATTAAAATAAAATATATTGTGTTCCATAGGGGGAAATGTCTGGGTTTTTGTTTTTGCCCAGACATTTAAAAAACACATATTTTAGAGCAGGAATCACAATACAGTGAAACTGTGATATTTTTTATCCAAGGTTAACATACTGTCAGAATCTCATACTGACCCATGCCTACTCTGTTTTGACAACCCTAATTAGAAATCTCAACCCAAAATCATCAGTTACTATCAGAATCCACTTCTACCTCAATGGAAAGAGCAGCTTGGACGTGTTTTTACCATAGTTCACCATCTTTCACAGCAGAAAATGAAAACCCTTGAACCAACATGAGGATGAGTTAATGAACACAGATTTTTTATTTTTTGGGGGGGTGAACTAGGGCATTAAAAGAAGTAATTTATAAAATTTCCTCACAGATAACCAAAACAACAGATGCTTGGCACAGTAAGTCCATAACTAATTAGCTCCAAGTTATAATCAATATTTTGCCGTTTAACAAAGCTTGCCATCTTTGGAATCAGTCATAGACAAAGCAGACAGAACTAGTTGATAATGTGGTCAAATATACAGTTAAAGTCAGTATTATTAGTCTTCCTGATTTATTAGCCCTCCTATATATTTTTTCTCCCCAATTTATGTTTAATAGAAAGAAGATTTTATTTCAACACATTTCTAAACATAATAGTTTTAATAACTCATTTCTAATAACTGATTTATGTTATCTTTGCCATGATGACAACACATCATGTTTAACTAGATACTTTTCTAGATTTCAACTTAAAGTGACATTTAAAGGCTGAACTAGGTTAATTAGGCAAGTCATTTTATAATGATGGTTTGTTCTGTAGACAATTGAAAAAAAATGCTTAAGGGGGCTAATAATACTGACCTTAAAATGGTTTACAAAAAAAATTTAAACTGCTTTTATTCCAGCCGAAATAAAACAAATAAGACTTTCTCCAGAAGAAAAAATATTATAGGAAATACTGTGAAATTTTCCTTGCTCTGATCATTTGGGAAATATTTAAAAAAGAAAAAGAAATCACAGGAGGGCGAACAATTTTGACTTCAACTGTACCTTAGCATCTCATCTTATATTAGCAGCATGTAGATGAGTTAATATAGCTTGTTTAAAGTCAAACGATTACCTCTCAGAAGGATGAATTAAGCTATATGACACATTTTTAAGAGTTCTTGGCGATATAGGAAGTTGCTAAAAAACCAGGCAAGCGTGAGACACTTTAGTCATGCTTTGGTAATAAACAGAAGACAAACATTTAATCATGAAATGCGAGAGATCATAGTGTGGAGTTGCGAGCGGCATATTTAGTCTAATGAATTCACAAATGCTAATCCTTTCCATGCACTAACAGCACTCTCATCAAGGTTTAAAAGGTCAGAAATGTTATAAAATATCATTAAATGTGAGAAATCTGCAGGATTTGCATTCCGTCAATTACCACAGGAAATAATAATCATAAAAAATGCTTATATATATATATATATATATATATATATATATATAGCAGCACGGTGGCGCAGTGAGTAGCACGATCGCCTCACAGCAAGAAGGTCGCTGGTTCGAGCCTCGGCTGGGTCAGTTGGCATTTCTGTGTGGAGTTTGCATGTTCTCCCTGTGTTTGCGTGGGTTTCCTCCGGGTGCTCCGGTTTCCCCCACAAGTCCAAAGACATGCGCTATAGGTGAATTGGGTAAGCTAAATTGTCCGTAGTGTATGTGTGTGAATGAGTGTGTGTGGATGTTTCCCAGAGATGGGTTGCAACTGGAAGGGCATCCGCTGCGTAAAACATATGCTGGATAAGTTGGCGGTACATTTCGCTGTGGCAACCCCAGATTAATAAAGGGACTAAGCCGAAAAGAAAATGAATGAATGAATATGCTGCATTTCACCAAGTAGGACATGTTGATGGATTAATATCTATGTTGATGCTGGAACAACATTCCAGTCAGCCAATCAGAATTAAGCGATATGTTTACAGTTTATGTTAAGTTTAGGCTTATGGTTAGGTTTATGCACTTCTACATGAGGGCGATGCGGTGGCGCAGTGGGTAGCACAATCACCTCACAGCAAGAAGGTCGCTGGTTTGAGCCCCGGCTGGGTTAGTTGGCATTTCTGTGTGGAGTTTGCATGTTCTCCCCCGTGTTCGCGTGGTTCACCTGGGAAGCAGAATAAAACATATTTTTGTCTGCAGTGAACTCTAATAAAAATCTTTATGTAGCAATAAAATACCTCCGGCTCAAATTACACTACCAAGCCTCTATTTTTGATTCTAGTCAAGCTACTGAACAAAGTCAGCTGGTACATGTTAATTCTGTTTATTCATTTTAGGGATAGTCCACCTAAAATAAAAATGTTCTGCTAATTTACTCACTGCCAAAGGTCACATGTATTAAGAATGGGTATGCATTCTATTTTCACTTCATTCTATAACTCATTTCATTCATTCATTCATTCATTCATTCATTTTCTTTTCGGCTTAGTCCCTTTATTAATCAGGGGTCGCCACAGCGGAATATTTATTTATTTATTTATTTATTTATTTATTTATTTATTTATTTATTTAGTCATTTATCCATTTATTTATTTATGTATCCATTTATTTATTATCCATTTAATTGTTTGTTTGTTTGTTTATTTTTCCATTTATTTATTTATTTGTCCATTATCTTTAAATCCATAAAATTTTTTGTTTGTTTATCCATTTACTTATTTATTAACCCATTTATTTGTTTATGTTTTTTTTTTTTATTTACATTATTTAATTTATTATTTGACTCTCACTGTCAAAACCAGTTTCAGATTAAAAACAAATACTGAAAACATTTTTAAGTCATTCATTTATTCATTCATTTCCTTTTCGGCTTAGTCTCTTTATTAACCAGGGGTCGCCACAGCAGAATGAACCGCCTACTTTTCCAGCATATGTTTCACGCAGCAAATGCCCTTTCAGGCGCAAAGTGGGAAACACCTATACACACTCATTCACACACATATACTACGGACAATTTAGCTTACCCAATTCACCTATTGCACATGTCTTTGGACTGTGGGGAAAATCCGGAGCACCCGCAGGAAACCCACGCGAACACTGGGAAAACATGCAAACTCCACACAGAAATGCCAACTGACCCAGCTGAGGCTCAAACCAGCAACCTTCTTGCTGTGAGGCGACAGCACTACCCACTGCGCTACCACGCTGCCCACGTGTAAAGATTTTTAAAAACCTGTTTCCATTTTGCAGAATTTTCTTTTGAGAAAGCTACTGCCATTTCGAGATGACAAACGTCCAACTACTAACATGTGCACGAGACTCTAAAACTCATGAATGCGAAAGCTTCTGATTCTAATACTGTCATGGGCGTCAAATCCTTTAAAGGGTAAACAGTTGAAATCCCCTTAAAAATGTACATGGATTAAAAATATGCTCTGGATTCTTGGATAATCCTCATGTTTGAGCAAGCTCTTCACTCAAAATAATGCAGCTCGCGTTTAGTCACTGTTGACGTCTTTAAAAAAGCTGCTTGTTAAACCAAGATTTCCATCAGAGAGGGACACAAATTATGTATCTGTGTTAAGAAGAGAAAATACTACAGCTAAAAAAATCTATCTATCTATCTATCTATCTATCTATCTATCTATCTATCTATC
>CAIGQW010052766.1:17655-28672 GCA_903798125.1 Danio choprae | reverse complement strand
TTTATGAGCCGTTTTCTTCATGCGGACCAAAAAATTGTCCCCACAAGGTCAACATTGACTGTATATACAACATCGCTATACATGTGGGGACACTGTATATATGTCTGTGTGTGTTTCTGTGTGTATGTGTGTGCGTGTGTGTCTGTGCATTTTTACATTTTCTAAATACTTAATTCTGTGCAATATAATAAGCATTTTTATAGTATAAAATACATTACGCCTATAGAGTGTCCCTGTAAACCACGCATACAAGTATGTGTGTGTGTGTTCACTGCTTATAATGCTTGATCACTAACCTGTGTTAAATGCTGAGGGCAAACTCAGTGTGACACTGTAAACTGGCCTTCAGTAAGTATGGCTTCACTTCATTTAAAGGGACAGTTCTTTTAATAATGCATCAGTAAAGGCTAAAACTGCTGTATAATTAATAAACGCTGAATTAGTTCACGGTTAGTCAACACACAAACTAACTTTAACCATTATTGGTCACACTTTACAATAAGCTCGCACTAGTTAATGTTAGTTCATGTATTTAATAACACAACAGGTAATGACCTATGCATTTAATGGCAGCACTTTATAATAACAGCACATTATGAATCATTTATTAAGCATTAGCAAATAGCTAACTCATCATTTGTTAAGCATAACCTCTACATTATAAGACATCAGTAAGCCGTTTATAACTACATCTACAAATGCTGTATTCTTGACTTATAAGCACATTCATTCATCCATTCATTTTCTTTTCGGCTTAGTCCCTTTATTAATCTGGGGCCGCCACAGCGGAATGAACCGCCAACTTATCCAGCATATGTTTTACACAGCAGATGCCCTTCCAGCTGCAACCCATCACTGGGAAACATCCATACACACCCATTCACACACATACACTACGGACAATTTAGCTTACCCACTTCCCCTATAGCGCATGTGTTTGGACTGTGGAGGAAACCCACACCAACACGGGGAGAACATGCAAACTCCACACAGAAACGCCAACTGACCCAGCCGAGGCTCGAACCAGCGAACTTCTTGCTGTGAGGCGAATGTGCTACCCACTGCGCCACCGTGAGACCCTAAGCACATTTATAATATGCTTAATAATTGTACTTACATACTCTGTAGCTGATTAATTTCTCGTTACTAAATTAAGCACTGCAGTATTTACAAAGCATTTGCGTTTGAGGTGGTTTGTAAGATCGCTCAGAATGAGGTAATGAATGATTAATAAACTATCCAAATCAATATCGATATATCTTAGTTATTCATGCATATAGCAATGGTTACTATGTATGTTCTTAAATGCTTCATTAACACTTCTTCATCCGGTTTTGTGACCTGATCTGAAGTCAGGACTATTTATGCTAATCATAAATGACAATTAAAGTGTTTATTCATCTTTGTTAATGTTACTTGATGAAAACAAAGCTGTTCATTGTTCATTCATTCATTTTCTTTTCAGCTTAGTCCCTTTAATAATCTGGGGTCGCCACAGTGGAATGAACCGCCAACTGATCCAGCATATGTTTTACGCAGCGGATGCCCTTCCAGCTGCAACCCATCACTGGGAAACATCCACACACACTCATTCACACACATACACTATGGCTAATTTAGCTTACCCAATTCCCCTATAGCGCATGTGTTTGGACTGTGGGGGAAACCGGAGCACCCGGAGGAAACCCACGCCAACACGGGGAGAACATGCAAACTCCACACAGAAACACCAACTGACCCAGCCGAGGCTCGAACCAGCGACCTTCTTGCTGTGAGGCGATCGTGCTACCCACTGCGCCACCGTGCTGCCGCTGTTCATTGTTAGTTCACGCTAATCTTAACAAGCATGAATTTGGATGTCAATAATGCATTAGCTGAACTGTGGTTAATAAATGATGTGCAAGTACTGATCATCATTAGCTCATGTTAGTAAATACATGAACTAATGAAAGCTTATTGTAAAGTGTGACCATAACTTTATAGTGTTAACATGAACACATTTCACTGTGCAAGCTAATAAAGGAACACAGAGGCATTGATTTACTTCACTAAGAACTTATTTAGTCCCCATACGGGAAGATGAATGAGACGTTAATCATGAATGATGCAGATTTACCTTCCTCTCTCCACAGAATGTTGGCCACTGGACGGACAGCATGAGGAAGAAGACACAACCCAGAAGAATATTCACAAACTGAAGCGCAAACACACATAGACAAATGTATACTCTGTTTACCTTCTTCAAGTGCAGACGCTGACACGTTTGTGTTGTGAACGTAAACGAGACTTCATAGCAAATGACAGGCAACTTATTCATTCATTCATTTTCCTTCGGCTTAGTCTATTATTCATCAGGGGTCGCCACAGCGGAATGAACCGACAACTATTCCAGCATATATTTTACACAGTGGATGCCCTTCCAGCCACAACCCAGTACTGGCAAACACCAATACACACTCATTCACACACACACACTCATACACTACGGCCACTTTAGTTAATCAATTCCCCTATAGCGCATGTGTTTGGACTGTGGGGGAAACCGGAGCACCCGGAGGAAACCCACACCAACACGGGGAGAACATACAAACTCCACACAGAAACGCCAACTGACCCAGCCGAGGCTCGAACCAGCAACCACTGAGCCACCGTGCCGCCCTAAGACAAAAACTCTAAATAAGAAAAGCATTTTTTTGCAGTGAAGATGCTAGTATTTTGCTGAAAATGCTATTTAAAGGCTTAACTCTGTTAATTATGTTAGGTTAATTAGGCAGGCCATTGTATAACAGTGCTTTATAGTCAATCAGAAAAAGAAAAATGAATTCAAAGTGCTGATTTATTCATGTTTTAGGCATCTCCTGAACATGTCCATGGTGGTTTCTGAAGGCTGAACAGCTTCATGATGCAAAAGTGGACTTTTATTCTCTGTTTTCGTAAACTCGTGAACCTGCTACTTCAATGTCGAGTCTATTTTCCAGATATTAAATTGGCCTCGAGGTCTCTAACACCTAAAAGACTTCTTCAAAGGTCTTATTCCAGATCATTTAAATGCAGAAATAACCGTCACCTGTCTCTTTTATTAGACCTGCATATTCAACAAGGACACGGTTTAAGAGAAGCTGCGCCTGATGGAGCTTTTATTACAGCCATAATGGAGCTCCGCACACAAAATATACATTTATTCCCTCAGGTTTTACCACACTGATTCTTACTGTACTTTACAGAGCAAACATTCAAATATTAGAGCACTGCCAAAAATGAGTTTATTAATTATAGTTTATGGCCCCTATCATACACACGGCGCAGTAAGGAGCAAGACGTGTTTGGCGAGATTTGTTGCTATTTTCAGACCAGCGCAACACTAATTTTCACATTTTGCGCCACGTTGTTTACATAGCAAATCTATTGATGCCACTTTGTAGACTCATGAGTATTTCGGTCTGAAGAGGAGGTGTGTTAAGCCGCATTGTTGGCGCGTCGATATTTTGAGGAAGTGAAATAGACCGCGCCATTGACCATCTTAAAGCTGCTCTAAAGTCCAGCAGAGAGTGTTAGTTATGCACCTATGTGGGTTCAAACGCGTACACGTTGCTTAATACACACAGGATGTACAGCAATACACAAATATCTGTACATAAGAAAACAATAAAGGATTAAAATGTTATGAAAAATATTATTTTCTACATAGATGTAAAAACCACTGCCTCCATGCCTTCTTCACCTCGGGGGGCTTCTTCAGTTTATTCATGACAATCTGCATTCGTATAATGTTATTATTATTAGCAGTATTACTTATTATATGGGGCAGCATGGTGGCGCAGTGGGTAGCACAATCGCCTCACAGCTAGAAGGTCGCTGGTTCGAGCCCCGGCTGGGTCAGTTTGTCAGTTTGCATGTTCTCCCCATGTTTGAGTGGGTTTCCTCCGGGTGCTCCAGTTTCCCCCACAAGTCCAAAGACATGTGGTACAAGTGAATTGGGTAAGCTAAATTGTCCGTAGTGTATGAGTGTGAATGGGTGTGTATGGGTGTTTCCCAGTGATGGGTTGCGGCTGGAAAGGCATCCGCTGCGTAAAACATATGCTGGATAAGTTGGCGGTTCATTCCGCTGTGGCGACCCCAGAATAATAAAGGGACTAAGCCGAAAAGAAAATGAATGAATGAATGATTTATTATATGCATATTTATATTTGCTTTAATTAAAACCAGTGTAGATTTGTCCACCTGTGGGGTTCTGGAGACGTCTGCATCAGCATATGGGCATAAGAACAGGACGTGTGTTTGGGTATACCTCAGTGTTTCACCACACTTCATTATTATTGTTCATTTACTCCTTTGCTGGAAATTAGAACTGAATTTATAAATAGTTTTGAAGCAAATCTCTGCGCTGAACAAGCTAAATTAAATATGTCGGCTGATGATGTCTTCAGTGGAGTGAGTACAACACTGTTTCCTCATCCACCAAAGTAAAGGAGTGAAGAGTAAAAGTAAAGTAAAGAGAAAGTAAAGAGGCTGAATCGGGGAGACTGGTTCTTCATCCCTGAGCTGCAGATGCTCTGTTTAACTGTTTTCTTGTTAGTTAAGCGCTAAGTTTTTCCGCCATGTAAATAGCAAATGCACCATGGCGTGACGCAACTGACTCTTAAAGGGAATAGGAGATGAGTCTCTGATTGGTTTAATGCAAGTTATGCTCAAAACACACCCAGAACTCATTAAGAGAATAAGCACAGCCCTGTTAGACCATGTGCCGGGCGCAGAGCGTATTTTCCTGTCCTTAAAATACCAAAAGTGGATTCGGACACGACATGAGCCATGAGCCATGAGCTTTAGACTTTGCGCTTAGATCATTAAAATAGAGCCCTTTGTCTGGTTTCTAGTCCAAATATATTAAACATCTTTAAATCAAGAAGCTTTTTCTAGACAAGCAAAACACACAGTCTTGTTTTCAGAAATAATGAGTCAAAATGGAGTGAGTTTTTCCTTAAAACAAGCAGAATAATCTGCCAATGGGGGAAGTGGAATAGTCTTGCCTTTCCATTTGACATAAGATTATTTCCCTTGCCCCATTGGCAGATTATTCTGCTTGTTTTAAGGGAAAACTCTCTTCATTTTAGCTCATCACTTCTGAAAACAGCACAATATTTTTAGCTTGTCTAGAAAAAGCTTCTTGATTTAAAGATGTTTAGATATTTGGACTAGAAACCAGACAGAAACTCTGAGTAACAAAAGCATCTTCATAAAAACGATGGTTTTGTTTGCTTGCCCATAATACTCATATCAACAGACCTTCATGTGACTGCAGCAGTGTAAACTTAACAGGCCAGAACGTATCTATAATTAGTCAAACAGGAATTGTCTTATTGGTTGCTCGTATCTGATGTTTAATGCTGAATGACCAATAAATGTTTATTAATGACAAACTGCCCTTTCCGCATTGCTGGATTAATTACATGCGAGTCGACTTGTGAATCTTAGCCAATAATGAATGAAACAGCACCGTGGTAGACTTCATATCACTTCACTTCTGCTGTCAATATTTGCTGCTTTAACAATGCTTAGATATTCGTACTGGAAAACAAAACATGTAGTGTGTACAAAATGTATTAGCAATGATTATTAATAACAAGAATGTAGTGCAGTACCTGTATTGGTTACCTGAAGATGATTTATTTTTTGAAGCAACTGAGTTTAGTTTTGGCCGACATGGTGGCTCAGTGGTTAGCACTGTGGCCTCACAGCAAGAAAGTCGCTGGTTCGAGCCCCGGCTGGGTCAGTGGGCGTTTCTGTGTGGAGTTTGCATGTTCTCCCCGTGTTGGCGTGGGTTTCCTCCAGGTGCTCCGGTTTCCCCCACAGTCCAAACACATGCGCTATAGGGGAATTGATTAACTTAATTGGCCGTATTGTAAGAGTGTGTGTATGTGTGTATGGGTGTTTCCCAGTACTGGGTTGCAGCTGAAAGGGCATCCGCTGTGTAATACATATGCTGGAATAGTTGGCGGTTCATTCCACTGTGGCGACCCCTGATGAATAAAGGGACTAAGCCGAAGGAAAATGAATAAATGAATGAATTACAATTTTTGCATATTATGAGTAAATGTAATAATCCTGAAATATCGTCTTCTAATTGCTAGGAAAACATCACATTAATTCAAGGATGATTGTAAATACATGCCTCCATTTTTACAAAACGTAAAATACATTGCATCGAGTACATTTAGTTGTACATTTCAGATGACAAATCCACTAGAGGGCGCTGTCTATACTATTGCGCATCTGAAATACATGACTTAGGGTGTGTGCTTTTTTGTTTTACGTTTCAGACATGCGTCTCTCTTATACATGTCCAGAGTAAGGCAGAGCTTGTCGTACAGATCAGCTAGCGAACCACTGAGCTAAAAACCCTCTGCAAATCCTAACCAATAGTGTTTTCACAAGCAGACGCAAGAGAATAGTGCACTGCCACCACATAGGTTTACCTTAATTTTACATTGCTTTACCAGACTCAAACCAGACGTAAAGTGAGCTACAAGCAAACTGACCACACCAGAGAGTCCATATGGAGATGGATAGGTGACAAAAATGCATTCATCACTAATCATAGACAGTGTTAAGTTGTTTTGTGGTGTTTATTTGCTGTTGTGCAAAGAACTGCATGAAAATAATCCTTTATTCGCCAATAATATGAGCCTGTAAATATCATTAGTGTGAAAAGGAACAAAAGCTGTTGTGGTCATACTGCCCTCTAGTGTTCATTTTACACACAAACTGCGGGCAAACGTATGTTGAAGTAGGTTTCTAAACACAAATGTAGGCTGAAGCATGTGTTTACATTGTCTGTGCTGCATAATTATAATGTTTCAGACCCGATGGTCATACGTTACCATCTCTGACTAGCTGGATTTGTTTGTGAAACATTGGTACAGATTTCGCTCCATAATAATCCTCATCAATAATATATGCTTGTAAATATCATTAGTGTGAAAAGGAGCAAAAGCTGTTGTGGTCATACTGCCCCCTAGTGTTCATTTTACATACAAACTGCACTCAAACGTATGTTAAAGCACATTTATATGGTTTTACAAAAATGTAGGCTGAAGCATGTGTATATAATGACAATTACAAAGTATTTACAATGTTGCATAAATAAATGTACTGTAATGTTTCAGACTCGATGATCATACTTTGCTATATTTACAATCTCTGACTAGCTGGATTGCTGGATTTGTTTGTAAAATACTGCCACAGATTTCACTCCATATGTGCCTGTAAATATCATTAGCGTGAAAAGGAACCAACGCTGTTGTCGTACTGACCCCTAGTGTTCATTCTGCACACAAACTGCACATATTAACGTATGTATTTACAATCTCAAGATACGTATGTACAATCTCTGACTAGCTGGATCATTTTTGTGAAATATTGGCACAGATTTAACTCCATATTACTGCTTTATCCGTCAATAATATGAGCCTGTAAATATCATGAGTGTGAAAAGGAGCAAAAGCTGTTGTGGTCATACTGCCCCCTACTGTTCATTCTACACACAAACTGCAGTCAAAGGTGTGTTTAAGTAGGTTTTTACACACAAATGTAGGCTGAAGCATGTGTTTACAATGAGTCTGTGCTGCATAATTATAATGTTTCAGATGCGATGGCCATACTTTATAATATTTAAAATCTTTGACTAGCTGGATTGCCATATGTTTGGCACAGATTTCGCTCCATAATAATCCCTTATCCGTCAATAATATGTACCTGTAAATATCATTAGTGTGAAAAGGAACAAAAGCTGTTATGGTCATACTGCCCCCTACTGTTCATTTTACACACAAACTGCAGTCAAATGCATGTTGGAGCACATTTTTACACAAAAAAGCATGCATTTACACTGAGTCTGTGTTATCAGTCTTCAGTGTGAACGCTGTTCAGTGACTCACGTGTCTTGCGTGCCGAATCCTCCACAAACAAAGATGAAATGTCTTCATCCACGCCGACCTCGTTTCTGGCGATGCAGGTATAAGCGCCGGTGTCCTCATATCTCACGCTGCTGATGTGAAGCTCGCTGCCGTTCGCTGAGAAAATAAAACAACACACCGTCTGACCGTGATTCAGAGCCACTTCCGTGTGTTCGCATAGAAAAAAACGCCTCCAACAAAATCAACAAGCATCCGCAGCGCAATAAACATCCATCTCGGAAGAAACTTTCAGCTGTTTGCTCCCACAGTCCACCAATAACACTTTTTTCATCGGCAGGCCTTGGGTGAAGGTTTTCTCAAAAGCCATAAAGGTTTCCCTGCAGTGCAGATAATACTGTGTGCCAAGATTTAAAGCCCAATACTCGGATTTATTGAGTGTTTGGTCAGAAAATGGTTCTTTCTTTCAAACACTGAACATTGAGATAAAGGAAATGTTGGCAAAATCTCAAATGATTGGCATGAAAAGTCCATATAGCGACTACATCGATCACATTTATCAATATTAGAGCTGCACAATATATCATCTCTGCATCGATATCACAATGTGTGAACCTGCAATAGCCACATGGCAGGATCTCAAGCAATTTCAAGTGAATTTAACCCATCTGGACAGAAGAAATGATCAAGTTTGTTAAATATCTACACAATGAACACTATATCAGGTTCATTTATATTATATTATTTTGAATTTCTGTACCTCAATACTGTTGGGCTCCAACGCAGACCATATATGAGTCTTATCTTTGTTATTGTTTTCATCTGTGATATTCATTTCTTTAAAAATGCTTTTGTGTATTTTATGCAGATGCACTGCCCTATAGAATAATCCCAACTAACATCAATCATTTTTCCTTCCAAATACAGTATTCATTCATTCATTCATTCATTTATTCATTTATTCATTTTCCTTGGGCTTAATCACTTTATTCATCAGGGGCCGCCACAGTGGAATGAACCGCCAACTTATCCAGCATTTGTTTTGCACAGCGGATGCCCTTCCAGCTGCAACCCAGTACTGGGAAACACCCATACACACTCATTCACACACACACTCATACATTACGAACAATTTAGTTCCTCCAATTCACCTATAGTGCATGTGTTTGGACTTGTGGGGGAAACCGGAGCACCCGGAGGAAACCCACAAAGGATTCATAAGATTACGGTAGGGTAGCATGGTGGCTCAGTGGTTAGCACTGTTGCCTCACAGCAAGAAGGTCACTTGTTCAAGTACCAGCTGGGCCAGTTGGCGTTTCTGTGTGGAGTTTGCATGTTCTCCCCGTGTTGGCGTGGGTTTCCTCCGGGTGCTCCGGTTTCCCCCACAGTCCAAACACATGCGCTATAGGGGAATTGATGAACTAAATTGGCCGTAGTGTATGAGTGTGAATGTGAACGTGTATGGGTGTTTCTCAGTATTGGCTTGCTGCTGGAAGGGCATCCGCTGTGTAAAACATATGCTGGATAAGTTGGTGGTTCATTCCGCTGTGGCGACTTTTGATGAACAGGAAAATGAATGAATGAATAATAGTACAAATAACAGTATATTTGCTTGGATGAACATTAAACTAATAATATCAGTGATAACTCAATGATTTACTAACATTCAGTAAACTAAACGTTCAAAAATATTTTAAGTTAATAGGTAAAATGCTCAAACTCAATTGGAATTGTTTTTAAGACAAGGGTTGAGTCCAAATCTTTATGTAAATCAAAGCAGAAAGATGTCGTCACACTACAGATATATCTTCCCCCTAAGCTAGCTTCAGATGCTGGT
The DNA here is from genome assembly GCA_903798125.1 of Danio choprae. NCBI lineage: Eukaryota > Metazoa > Chordata > Actinopteri > Cypriniformes > Danionidae > Danio > Danio choprae. The sequence continues at coordinate 18,925 of CAIGQW010052766.1, read as the reverse complement.
TTTTCTAATGTTGGCTTTATTTGGTTGTTTGCTGCGGCTCAAAGGGGCGTGTCATCATCATGATTGACAGCTGTGACTGACAGCTGCTCTGAGTGAACTGAGGAGGAGATTAAACTCTTCCATATCTGTCTTTATTTACAGTCTGACAAAATGAGCTGTTCTGCACTGAACTGAGCCGAGAGGTCACTCAAGTCTGATCGGCAAGCTGTGTTTGTGGTTATTAACTTATTTATGCACTGTGTGTGTGTGTGTGTGTGTGTGTGTCTGTCTGTCTGACTCTCTCTGTGTGAGTGTGTGTGTGTGTGTGCATATTTGTGTATCTTTGTGTGAGTATTTGTGTTTGTGCATATTTGTGTATGTATGTGTGTATTTGTGTACTGTATGTGTGCGTTTGTCTATGTATGTGTGCGAGCATGTCTGCGTGTGTGTGTATTTGTGCATGTGTATGTCTTTGTGTGTGAATTTGTGTATATTTGTGTGTGTGTATTTTTGCATGCACTTGTGCATGTGTGTGTATTCACGTGTATTTGTGTGTGTATTCATGTATGTGTGTGCATGTATGTATGTATGTATGTATGTATGTGTATTCGTGTGTGTATGTACAGTATTTGTGTGTGTGTATTCATGTTTGTGTATGTATTCGTGTGTTATTGTACTCGTTTGTGTATTCACATGTGTGTGTGTATTCTTGTGTGTATTCCTGTATGTGTGTGTGTGCTTGTGTATACCTGTGTGTATGTGTGTGCATTTGTGTGTGTGTGTGTTTGTGTGTGTGTGTGTGCTTGTGTGTATACGTATATGTGTGCTTATTTTTGCACACGTGTGTCTGCATGTATTGTGTATTTTTATGTGTGTGTGTGTGTGCGTTTTTTAAATGTTATGTTTGTGCGTAGTTTTGCATGTGTGTCTGTGTATTGTGTATGTGTGTGTCAGATGTCTGCTCGTCGTGTGTATCTGAGCTTTGTGAAGTTCTCAGACGCATCTCTCACCTCTGCCACTGTCTAGATCACAGCAGCATCATCTGAGCGAGTGTGTGTGTGTGTATGTCAGAGATCACACACACACGAGCAGAGTTCATCTCTCTTCAGTCTCTGTCTGTCTAGACTGAACACATAAAACACTCACAGCAGCGTCGGGCCACAGTTCAGCCTTTTATTCTCTTTATCTATCTTTAAGTAACAGTAATTGTGTTAGATTTAGTTAACTAAAATAACCCTGATTTGAACAGTGTGTGTGTGTGTGTGTGTGTGTGTGTGTGTGTGTGTGTGTG
>CAIGQW010052765.1:5290-17129 GCA_903798125.1 Danio choprae | reverse complement strand
GTTGTTGTGTTGCCATAGCAACTGTAGAATCACCACAACAGATTAATTACAGTAGTTGTTGTGTTGCCATAGCAGCTGTAGAATCACAACAGATTAATTCTACAGAGAAGTACTTTAAAAAGTGTAACGTGGGACTGTTAAATTGATTTAATTAACTTTTATAATTATGCACATCATTTATTTACTTAAACATTTGAAGGTAATTTTAAGAGTTTACTCACTTATTTTAAGTAAAGTCCACTAATCATCTGCTTTTCTAAATATCTTCTTTTGTATTCAACAGAAGCAGGACAATCCACCAGATTGCAGATGCAGAGTACATGCAGAGTAAATGATGAGAGGTTTCCATTTCGGAGTGCACACCATATGCAAATACATTCACAAATGCATAAGCCCATAAAACGTGAGTCAGATTTGGCCGATCTGAAACTCAACAGCACATCGCTATGAAGTTTACCAACATGCAAAATACTCTGGTGTGTAAATCAGAATGGCGAAACATTTACATTTGTATAAATAAAGCCATTCTCCAGAGCTTTAGGGGAACTTCAGCTGATCTGGGCCAGATTTCTCATGCAGATCAGATCACACACACACACACGCACGCATCTTTATGAGCAGATTTACAGGCAGCAATCTGTCAGCTTTTATAACACACGCCGAGCTGCTTTTACAACCCACACAGACCTTTGGCCCGTCTGCGGTTTCTGGAGCATCCACAGAACCTTCCAGCAGCTTCTGGGAGACACACAAACACACATACAGTGAAGCAGAGGAGCCAAATACTGCTGTACTATATCTGAAGTCAGTTCAAGTGTGCTTGTATAGCACTTTTCAGAATAATTATCGTTCCAAAGCAGCTTTACAAATGATTTTAAAGGGTTTTCTTATACATGTTTAAGTTTTTATTCTCATTTCTCTATGTGTGGACAAAGAGTTGAAGAAAACGTTGTGTCTCGCAAGGCCACGATGTAATGGTGGCCCGTTTTAAGATAAAAAACAAAACAAAAAAACAAGCCTAATGACACACTGAGCTCCTATAAAGTGAAACAATAGTTCTGGCCATTCTCCTCTGACATCTGGCATCAACAAGGCATTTGCGCCCACAGAACTGCCAATCACTGGATATTTTCTCTTCTTCAGACCATTCTCTGTAAACCCTAGAGATGGTTGTGCGTGAAAATCCCAGTAGATCAGCAGTTTCTGAAATACTCAGACCAGCCCGTCTGACACCGACAACCATGCCACGTTCAGAGTCACTTAAATCCCCTTTCTTCCCCATTCTGATGCTCGCTTTGAACTGCAGCAGATCGTCTTCACCATGCCTACATGCCTAAATGCATTGAGCTGCTGCCATGTGATTGGCTGATTAGAAATTTTTGTTAACGAGCAGTTGGACAGGTGTACCTAATAAAGTGGCCAGTGTGTGTGTGTGTGTGTGTGTGTGTGTGTGTGTGTGTGTGTGTGTGTGTGTGTGTGTGTGTGTGTGTGTGTGTGTGTATATCCACTGAACCTGCTAATCCAACATAATTTGGTTTTTATTAAGTAAATTAGTACAGTAGTACATTAAGTAAATTTATTAAGCAAAGACTGTTAATTAAAATAAAATGTCTTTATGACCAAACGAGCCTGAAAGGCACAAATATTGTACTATTTTCAATGCATTACAAGGTATGAGAATTAAAATCTGTCTGTGCAAATCAAATGGCAATAATCAGGCATCCTTGACTGTTGCTGGTTTTCCCTGTTGGGAAGAAGTAAAATTGGGCATTTTTAGAGTTGATAATCAGTTGCAGTGGAAAGAAAGCGTAGTGTCTGCCGCTTCTGTGTGTGTGTGTGTGTGTGCGTGTGTGTGTGAGAGAGAGAGAGAGACTATTGCACACCATGATATGTCTGAGAAAATGAAAGTAAGCCCCTCAGCTCTCAGAACACAGTAAGTGTATTTATGCGCACACACACTATACTCTGCTGTTTTACTCCACATAAAAGCCAGAACCTCATCTGCACAGGCCTGTCTAAAGGGTTAATGCTGCCAACTGATGATCAACAGTATTATTTAGGGCAACCGGAGCCGGGAACACTTCCCAAAAGACATTATAATTTGAACAGCATCTGCGCTTATGTTAGTCTGTTTTTATTATTCGCGAGGTCTCCATAATCCTGGACCAGGCCGTATCCTGAGCAGCTGCTGTGGTGGTCATGGAGGAGCGGAGAGCATGAGACTGATTCCTGAAAGACCCCAGTGACAGACGAGTCTTCGCATTGATCATGAAGGGCCAGTCTGAACACCAGCCGGTGACCTCTCCCACCTGCAGCTTCTCCACGATGGACGTCCAGCTTTCTCCAGGCTCCGGCGCTTACACTGCAGCTCTGCACAAGAAGTTTGGCCAGAGGAGAAATGGTCGTGCCCAACTGAGCCTGGTTTCTCTCAAGGTTTTTAGTCCTTCACTTTCGTCAATTGGTGAAGTTCGTTCATCGCCACTGTCACCACTGGCTTGCTTGGTTTTGGGACTCGTGGAGCTGCGCATGGATGGATTTGCTCTTCAGTGTTTGGACTTTCAGCAGTGAAATTAAACCACACTGGACTGAACTGAACTAAACTCTGACTAAACTGGACTGACACCGTTTACATTTACTATAACCTCCTATGTTAAGCTGCTTCGACACAATGTACATTGTAAAAGCGCTGTAGAAATAAAGATGAGCTGAATTGAAAAACATGACACATTTTAGCGCTTCCCAACAGGGAAAACCAGCAACAGGGATCACATGTATGATTACGTGCTGTCATGATTAATAAATGAGACTATAAGGGAAGTCAATGGAGCAAAAACAACAACAAACGAAACCAAAAGAATAATGCATTGTTATGTTTACCGGAGCAGAAACTAGAGATTGTGTTTGTTGTTGTCCTTCTTCCTCAGATCAGGTTGATGGTGTGTGTGCGTGTGTGTGTGTGTGTGTGTGTGTGTGTGTGTGTGTGTGTTGGTTGTTCATTAACGCACAGAGACACACCTGAGTGCGCATTTCCTCTTCAGGCTCCCTGTAAAAACACAAAGTCAGAAAAGTTTCTCGGCAGTGGGTGAACAGAGCCGTTTCACAGCCGTCATGTGATCTGATGGACACCGCGAGGCCTTAGACTGCGCCTGAAACACACACACACGCACACACACACACACACACACACACACACACACAGACTGAGAATGCTGGCTCTGCTGTGTTTCTGCTGGGTTTGTTTGCTCGGCGTCTCTGGATTTGACGTGTTGAGCTGTAGAAACTCCTCCGTCACATTAAACGTGGTTCTGCTGGAGGACGAAAACTCGCCCTGGAGCCTGAAGTTCGTGAAGGATGTGGTGGACACGGCAGTGGAGGATGAAAACAGGAAGAATCACGCTGAAGGTCAGTAAAGGGTTTATTTGTGACCGACAGATCAAACGGAGCAGTTTAATGAAGGTTGTGAGCTGCTTTATGGGATGTTGAGCTCTGCTCGGTCCACTTCTGATGTTAAAAACTCAACGCTACAGTTTAACCAAGTGACTTTTAATGACATTTTAGGAGTTTGAAATAATAATATCATGTATAATAAATCATACACGTCTGTGAAATAGCGGAAAATGTACTGGCAGTTTATTGCAGGGTGTTTGTAGCGTAATATACAACACCAACCCAGACGATACAGCACTGCAGACTATTACACGTGACAATAAAAGTCATTTTTTACAGCTTTTCAAGGTTAAAAGTTGCCAGAAGAAAGATCAAGATCCCATAATGCAACTCAAAAGCAGAAATAAATGGGGGAAACTGAAAATAAATAATCAAAATACTGAAAACTGCTAATTTACTGATATTTTTTTAAGTATATGTATATATAATAATCAAAGTTCAGTGTACTTAAAGGCATATTTCACCTAAAAATGAAAACGTTGTCATCATTTACTCTCCCATTACATTTGATTTGACTGATTTTGAACAGAATATGATACACAAATCAATTCTTCAAACAAAATATGCTAATCCTTAAGAATAACGGTCCATTAGTTAATGTACCTACTAACAGTACACTGTAAAACACTCTGGTTGCCTTAATTCTTTAAGCTGAATCAAACTCTAAGTCCATCGAACTGATATTATTATGTTTATTATTATGTTAAACTACTTTAAACAGCTTGCGTGACTTATTAAACTAAGTTAATCATGTTCTAACTTAAATTTATAGGTTACAATGACTTAAAAACATATGCTGTCTGGACTAATTGATCATATCAGTTTTAGAGCGTATGAATAATCTTGGTGTGTGTGTGTGGGTGTGTGTGTGTGGATGTTTCCCAGTACTGGGTTGCAGCTGGAAGAGCATCCGCTGCATAAAACATATGTTGGACAAACTGGCAGTTCGTTCCGCTGTGGCGACCCCAGATTAATAAAGGGACTAAGCCGAAAAGAAAATGAATGAATGAATGAATGAATAATCTTGTGCAGCATTTATTAATCATAGTTCAACATTAACAAATGCATTATTAAAATCCTTGTTGTGCTTGTTAACATTGGTTAATGCACCGTGAGTTAACATGAACTAACTTTATTTCACTTAAAAAACATGGGCTAATGTTAACAAAGATAAATAAATACTGTAATACATTTATTACTAAGTGTTTGTTCATGTTAGTGAATAATGAACTAATGGACCATTATTTTAAAGTGTTACCCAAAATACATTCATTCATTTTCCTTCGGCTTAGTCCTTTATTTATCAGGGGTCGCCACAGCCGAATGAACCACCAACTATTCCTGCATATGTTTTACACAGCGGATGCCCTTCCAGCAGTGTAAAAACCAGTACTTCCAGTACTGGGAAACACCCATACACTCTCATTCACACCAACATGGGGAGAACATGCAAACTCCACACAGAAACGCCAACTGACCCAGCCGGGACTCGAACCAGCGACTTCTTGCTGTGAGGCCACAGTGCTAACCACTGAGCCACCATGCCGCCCTAACTGCTAATTTACTATATATAAACTGTATATACTGTAAACCATTCATTCGATCATATTTTTTTTTGGCTTAGTTTCTTTATTAACCTGGGGTCGCCACAGCGGAATGAACCGCCAACTTATCCAGCATATGTTTTACGCAGCGGATGCCCTTCCAGCTGCAACCCATCACTGGGAAACATCCACACACACATACACTACGGCCAATTTAGCTTACCCAATTCACCTGTACAGCATGTCTTTGGAATTGTGGGGTAAACCGGAGCACCCGGAGGAAACCCACACAAACACGGGAAGAACATGCAAACTCCACACAGAAATGCCAACTGACTCAGCCGGGGCTCGAACCAGCGACCTTCTTGCTGTGAGGCGATCGTGCTACCCACTGCGCCACCGTGCTGCCCTAATTACAATACAATGCAAAGTTTATTTGTAAGCACATTTAAAACAACCACAGTCAAACAGAGCATAAAAAAACAAAGACAAGTCATGAAATGTGCATACAATAAAAGAAAAATAGGAACAATAACACACAGCAAATGGAGAAGCGTCACTAAAACGAAGACTCGCTGCACATCAATGCAAAAAACTATCAATAAGAGAAGTTTTAACAGTCTGAAACGTAACTTAATTACTCAATAAGTAATTAGTTTATGTGACTCGATGCTAATTCTTACAAATCTCAACGTGAAGTTTATTTACAAACTAATTTCGAGAGGATCGCGTGCTTATGATTGCTTGCGGCTGATTCTGACTCTTATAATAGTTGCAATGATAATAACTTAACAGATTGTAACACCTCGTTACTGGTAGACATGATGAGACGAACACGGAATATAACCAAAGACGGATTTATTAAACAAACACTTACGGGTTACAAAACTGGATACACTGAACAGGCAGACGGGACAACGACGCAGAAACAAGACAAAACCGGACAACGAAGGACACACACGGAAGGGTATAAATAGACAGGGGGATGATTAAACTAATGACACACAGGGGATAAACACAGGTGAAATGAATGAACACTGATGATGGCGGGAAAAGGACAAAGGGAGCACATGATCACAACAAAAAGCACATGGACATGACAGAACACTGACACAGATCAGGTTAGTTAATATAATACACACATATAAACAGTAAACAAAAAGTAGAATAAAAATAAATTAATTAATTAATTTAACAGAGATACATGAACAACACTAATCCAGCGAGAGGAAAGCACTTATGCATCCGTGATATTTCCACAATAATTATACTAATAATCCAGGAATCTGCCTCTTTTCTTGTTTTTAACCAGCCTAAGAGATTTAATAAAAGCATCACGTTCATTAAAAACTGTGAGAAACAAGCCGGCCCATTGGAGAATTCCTGTTTGTGAAGAAAATATTCATTCATTCATTTTCATTTCGGCTTAGTCCCTTTATTAATCAGGGGTCGCCACAGCGGAATGAACCGCCAACTAATCCTGCATATGTTTTACGCAGCGGATGCACTTCCAGCCGCAACCCATCACTGGGAAACATCCACACACACTCATTCACACTCATACACTACTGACAATTTAGCTTACCCAATTCACCTATAGTGCATGTGTTTGGACTGTGGGGGAAACCGGAGCACCCGGAGGAAACCCACACCAACACGGGGAGAACATGCAAACTCCAGACAGAAACACCAACTGACCCAGTCGGGGCTCGAACCAGCGACCTTCTTGCTGTGAGGTGATTGTGCTACCCACTGCGCCACCGTGCTGCCCTGAATAAAATATTTTCCATACAAAATAAAACAGTGAATGATGTAGTTCTCTGGTGTATCGGGTTTACCTTTACAGCAACAAATAATATCTTGTAGCTGAAAGGGGCTGGAAGAAGCCATGTATGAAGATATAAGCTACTCTAAAAGTGTTGTTTGACATAATATGTGTATAAGAGTTTCATCTTCAGTTCTACAAAGTGAGCGTGACCTATCAACCTCCATATACTTGGCCAAAGAACTATTCACTGGATATATTTTATGAGGAATTTTAAAATGAACCTCTTTTGTTTTATTGGGGATGCAGTACTTATGAGGTAATAACCAGGCTTTTTCCAGTCTATTAGGTCAATGAAGGATGCCCAGTAAACATTTGCCCTTAGGAACATTATACTTTATATTTTGGAAAATGTGTCGAATATATTTCATTCATTCATTCCTTTTCAACCGCTTATCCGGGGCCGGGTTGCGGGGGCAGCAGTCTTAGGAGAGAACCCCAGACTTCCCTCTCCTCAGACACTTCCTCCAGCTCCTCCGGGGGGATCCCGAGGCGTTCCCAGGTCAGCCGAGAGACATAGTTCCTCCAGCGTGTCCTGGGTCTTCCCCGAGGCCTCCTCCCGGTGGGACATGCCTGGAACACCTCCCTAGGTAGGCGTCCAGGAGGCATCCGGAACAGATGCCCGAGCCACCTCAGCTGACTTCTCTCGATGTGGAGGAGCAGCGGCTCTACTCCGAGCTCCTCCCGGGTGACAGAGCTCCTCACCCTGTCTATAAGGGTGCGCCCTGCCACCCTGCGAAGGAAACTCATTTCAGCCGCTTGTATCCGAGATCTTGTCCTTTCGGTCATGACCCAAAGCTCATGACCATAGGTGAGAGTAGGAACGTAGATTGACCGGTAAATCGAGAGCTTTGCCTTTCGGCTCAGCTCCTTCTTCACCACAACGGACCGGTACATCGACCGCATTACTGCTGCCACTGCACCAATCCGCCTGTCAATCTCATGCTCCATCCTTCCCTCACTCGTGAACAAAACCCCAAGATACTTGAACTCCTTCACCTGGGGTAAGGACTTTCCTCTAAACTGGAGATGGCAAACCACCTTTTTCCGGTGGAGCACCATGGCCTCGGACTTGGAGGTGCTGATTGTCATCTCAGCCGCGTCACACTTGGCAGCAAACCGCCCCAGTGCATGCCCGAATATATTTATTATTACATTTTTGATCAAATACACTAATTCCAGCTCTGGTTCTTTAATAACATTTTCAGTAAAAATTTTATGAGGTTTTATCAGTTGAATTAGGCCTAGAGGCATTGCTTTTTGCACAGCATTAAATTCTTTAAAAGGTGAAGGAAAATTATAGTTAGACATAAATTGTTCATAAGACAAGAAGTCGCCAGGCTTATCAAAAATGGAGAGAATCCCAATTATATTAAACACTTGCAGCTTTATTCGCGCTCTTCAGAAACTTATGGGTGACGTCACGAATACTATGTCCATATGTTATGGTTAAAATGACACATTTATTAAGGCTTTTTAGGGACAACTTAATTTTTTTATGTTCAATCAAAAACATAATCAATTTGGGTTGGGTTAACAAAGAAATTGTAAAGAACCCAGCATTTTTTTTACAGTGATGTATTTGTGTTGTGTGTGTGTGTGTGTGTGTGTGTGTATTTGTGTCATATGTGTGCGTGTATGTGTGCGTGTGTGTGTGCGTGTGCGTGTGCGTGTGTGTGTGTGTGTGTGTGTGTGTGTACGTGTTTTTGTGACATGTCAGGACACAAATCTGTATGATGACATATGTATGACACAGGTATTACAAAAAGGAGGTGAAATATGAGGACATTGCTGACGTCCTCGTTTCTCCAGAAGCTTATAAACCACACAGAATGAGTTTATTCAGAGAGTAAAGCTGTACACAGTCTCCTGTGATGGTGGGTTTAGGGGTAGGGTGGGGTTAGGCCAATACTATATACGCTTTGGACAGTATAAAATGAATGGAAACCTATGTTGTCAGGTGTCTGTTTCTGTTGTTGTGTTCCATGTGCTTTTTCTCTTGTCATGTGATTCCTTTGTTCTGTTTTCCCGCCGTTCTTAGTGTTCATTTATTCCACACCTGTGTCTCACCCCTGTGTATCATCTGTCCCATTAGCCCTCGTGTATTTATACCCTTCTGTTTGTTGCATTCATGGTCCGGTATTGTAGTGTCTATGCCCGGTGTATTGTCATTGCGTTGCTGTGTTGTCCATGCTGTCGTCACCCCATGTCCTGTTTCTTCATGTACCCGTGTATATAGTAAGTGTTTAATAAATTCGTGTTTCATTTCATCTCGTGTTCTCGTGCCTTCATGTCCCACAGCCCGAGCGTGACATATGTAATGTACCCACTTTTCACAAAAAGAAACGTGTGTGCGTGTGTGTGTGTGTGTGTGTGTGTGTGTGTGTGTAAATCCTCTGCCTCTCTGAACTGATTTATACAGAACTGTTGAATTTATTGACAGTTTTTTATTATTATTTTATTATTATTTTTACTTTTTGGTATTATTTTTAAGTACACTCAACAAATATGTTCACTACTTGTTCAAACTACTTATTTAAAATGAGCTGAATCAACAATTCTTGAGTTTTTGGGGGAACAACTTAATTGTGTTATGTGCAATCCACTTAAAGTTGAAAAAAACAACAACATTAAGTTAACTTAATCGATTTGTGTTGGGACAAGATGAAGGGATTGTGTGGATTGTTTTACATTGTGACTCTAATAACACTCAATAAATGTGCTGTGTGTTCAGACTACTTATTTAAAATGAGCTGAATCAACACAATTCTTGAGTTTTTCGGGGGACCGCTCAATCGTTTTATGTTCAATCCACTTAAGGTTGTACAAACTAATAAGTTAACTTAAGTAAGTAACTTAAGTAACTTAATTCCTTCATGTTGTCTCTAATCAATTGTTCTTTACAGTGTACATGACCTAAAATTGAAAAGTAATCCCTTTACTTTTTTCAGCTGAACTGTAATTTAATTACAGTAACTAATGACTTTGTAACTAATTACACCCACCACTGAATAGATATAACAGTAACACTTTAGTTTAAGCATTAATTCTCACTTTTAACTAATATGTTGTCAGTTTATTAGCACTTATAAAGCACATATTCTCCATGAGTTTATCATTTATCTTTAATACCTAAAGCCAACTACTACCTTAATGAATATTAATAAGCATGAAAATTAATAGTTTATTGAGCTAAAAGTCTTTAAGTTAATGGTTTATTAATAGCGAGAATTAATAATAATAATAATAATAATAATAATAATAATAATAATTCCTTACATTTATATGGCGCTTTTCTGGACACTCAAAGCGCTTTACACATTGGGGGGAATCTCCTCATCCACCACCAGTGTGCAGCATCCACCTGGATGACACGACGGCAGCCATATTGCGTCAGACCACACACCACACACCAGCTGATTGGTGGAGAGGAGACAGAGTGATGATATGGGGATGGTTAGGAGGCCATGATGGACAGAGGCCAGTGGGCAAAGTTGGCTAGGAAGCCGGGGTTAAACCACTACTCTTTTTCGAAGGACATCCTGGGATTTTTAATGACCACAGAGAGTCAGGAACTCGGTTTAACGTCTCATCTGAAAGATGGTGCTCACTGAGCAGAATAGAGTCCCCTTCACTATACTGGGGCATTAGGACCCACACAGACCACAGGTTGAGCGCCCCCTGCTGGTCTCACTAACACCACTTCAGGCAGCAACCTAGCTTTCCCATGTGGTCTCCCATCCAGGTACTGACCAGGCGCAGCCCTGCTTAGCTTCAGTGGGCGACCATGTGAGAGTTGCAGAGAGCTAGCTGCCGGCTAATTGTACCGTAAAATAAAGAGTGACCAAAATAAGTTATGTGAACTCAAAATGTGATTAAAATAGGATGAACTGAGTTAACCCAAACTGGAATATTTCTAGTTCCCAGCATGCTTTGCATCCAATTTTATAAGAATACTTAATTCAATAATTTGCATAACATAATTAAGCTTATTGTAACACTGTAAAAACGTATATAAGTGAGCGTTCAGTTCAGTCTTAGTAAAGGTGACCTGCCTTCAGTGTTGGTGTAATGAGTTACAAAGTGAATAGTTAACTAATTGGTCACACTTTATTTTGATGGTCTGTGTGTTGAATTTAAGTCACATTGCATCTACGTGCCAACTAATTCTCATTAGATTATAAGTAGACTGTTAGGTTGGGGTTAGTGTAAGTGGACATGTACCTGCAAAGCTTCTTATAGCCAGTTAAATGTCTATTGAAGGAGCATATCAGCAGGTATTAAGCAGAGAGTCTACTAATACTCAAATGGAGCATCAAAATAAAGTGTTGCCAACTTCATTGAAAAAAAGTAAGGGATTATGTTTTATTTTTAATTACAAATACTCATTTATGAATAATTAATAAAGTATAATAGCATACTAAAGTAAAATAAGCCTTTAAAGTGATTTCTTACTTGAGTTTAAAGAATTAAAAGACTTTAATTTCTACTGTCTGTGTACAGGGATTTATAGAGTTGATTCTGGTGATTCAATTCCTAATTAATAAAGTAACGAACATAGTAATTAAAAAGGTCATTTAAATACAACTTTAATTACTTTAAGTAACTTACCTGGCGCTGGAGATCAGGTCAGATGGTCCAGATTTCAGTCTGTCTGGATCTCAAGTGTCCATGAAGCTGAAAAATGACATAAAAAACAAACATCTTATATTTCTGCAGGGACATTCTGTCATAAAAACATATTTTCATAATAATCACAGATGAACTTTACATTAGAACAGTTTAACCATATATAAATAATGGAATTTAATAGAATAGAAACGAGCGGAACAGAATAGAAGACATTAGAAACAGAAAGGGAAAGAATAGAATAGAATGGATTGAATGGAACAGAATGGAATAGAACAGAAGAAAAGAACAGAGTATAACAGAACAGAACAGAGTAGAATAGAACAGAACAGAGTAGAATGAAATAAAACAGAGTAGAATAGAACAGAACAGAAGAGAATAGAACAGAACAGAG
>CAIGQW010052760.1:0-14388 GCA_903798125.1 Danio choprae | reverse complement strand
CTCATTTTAACTGTCAGTGTCACTGACAGAGATAAAAACCTCACGTGTTGTCTTGTATTAAAAAATATTTATTATTAATTATTATGATTCAGATAATGAAATATGCGAATTAGTCTGTAGGTAAAAAAAAAAAAATATATATATATATATATATATATATATATATTCCATTTAATGAGAAAAGGGGCCGTTTTATTTAATATATGAAAACAAAAAATGTACTTCAATATAGAAAGTGGATTGTACTACAGTAAACCGGTGTGTTGAGCCTATTTGACTCATTCAAAGCTCAAATGGCTATGCCTGTCTATACAATACAGTGGAATACTGCTATGGCAGCATACAACCCTGCCATATCAGTCAAACATTTTTAAGTGTATTACTATTAAATTATTACTTATAAATGTAATATTGGGCTTGCTATATATATATATAGGCGTAACCATAACTAGACTAGTTGGACGTTTTTAGGACTTTCATTTTAGGGGGCTCAGCTTCTTATGAGGGGAAGAAAAAACTTCTGAAGGCTCCGTTTTAATGTGAATATGCCATTCCATTTTAGTGTGGATGGATCAAATGCAGACTTTTGAATACAAATTTGTCAAGCCCCTCTCATATAACCATTAAGCAACCGGTACACTGTGAGAATGAATATGCACATGCCCAGTGAGAAGTCATAAAGGTATCATACATTTTAGGCTGCATAGTGTGGACATAGAGATCCTTTTTCTGAAATGCAGTACAAATGAACGAGGAGGGTTTTCATTCTAAAACAATGTTTTAAAAAGAAAACACACTAGTGTAAACACTTCACAGTCTTAAACAACTGCTTAAAAGCCTGTTGGGTTTTATTCTACAAGAACAACCACCCTGATGTACATTTTCCCTTACTTATGCATCCAAACATACTTCTGGTGATGACGTTTGCCAGAAGATAAAAAGAAATATGAAATGTGCAACAACTTTACAGTAATTGTTAACATTCATAATATCTATGTAAATATTTTCTCAATAACACAAGGAAAATGACAACAGAGCTTTAAAAAAAAAAAAAAAAAAGCCTCTGACGATAGTAATATGGATGTGTTTTGCAGCAGCCCCAGTGTGTTCACGTTTTTACTTGCAAACATCTGACCTCAATGGACTGAAAAGAAGAAATGAACTGGAAATGATTTCCACATCAAAGGCAGAGCTTCAGAAAAAACCCACCAATATAACCATGGACCAATGGATGTTTGTAGGCGTCAAGCCCTTTTTTTCTTTTGGCAAGATCTTTTTATTTTGCTTTACTTATAGTTTGGCCTACAGTGTCCAAGTTTTCTCTTTCCGAAGATTATTTGTGAGGGAAGTAACTTTAAGATTGAAAACTCTTCATCACTGTAGAAAAAGTATTACATTTCTAATAATCAGAAACTAAAATAGGAGACCATATGGGGTAAAAAAAAAAGATCAAACAAGCGGCATCACATCTAAATCTTTCTAATCTGAAACAGACTGAAGTGTGGAAGGATAGATGTGTATGTTTCTGTGAAGTGTAGCCACACGATACCTCTTCATTATCAGGCAGCAGCTTGCAGAGTTCTGCCAGTTTCTCAGCTCCATAACGCTCTGCGGCTCCCCGTCTCACATCCTCTACCATTTCACCAGCAGCACTGAGAAGTGGAAAAAAAAGAAACAATGAAAAATGACATCACATTGAAGCTTTTTCTTTCCCCAATAGTTGATTATAAACCTCAGGATCAGATTTAATGAGGCTAAGTTAAGGGATGCACTTTTTATTCTGAATCTGAACCCTCAGACAATACTGCAATCATGTGGTCTCATGTATACACTTCAAAATCTCAATGGAAAGTACTTTTTGTTTATCATTTTACGAATACTGTGAATTTAGACACACATAACTTTGCTTAATACAATGTAGGAAGTATGCAATTTTAGCATACAAGCCTTTCATTAACATTTACATTGCCTACGTTGTCATTATACTTTTAATATATGCTGCATTTTTAAGGGTACTATAATGAGAATCAACTTTGTTCAATCAACTGTGTGAAGGTATAGTTTGTCCACAGTCATATTGGAGTGATAGAAACAATAAGTCTCTCTTTTTTTTATTTCCTGATGTTAAAATGGGATCCAAATCCCTGCAATTCTGAAGCGCACCGAAACGTGACGTAGGAGTGAGGTTTTCCCCGCCCACTGAATTGATTGACAGCCACATATTAACATGTCTCCATAGTAACGCATATAATCATATTCACAAAATAGGACTTGCGGAAAGCAACTAGGGTTAAAAGACTTGTTCAGCTCGCTGTGATCGGCTACACCTCGAGAATGAGTTTTATAAGTTTAAAACGATTTTAAATCAGTGCATGTTTGTAATAAAGAAAAGACAGTAAAATCGCTACGTAATTTATCAGCACAGCCACATAGTGCCGCAATTATAAAAGAAGATGCTTCAATCCGAGTTTGTGGACTTAAATCAGGTTTATTTTGCACATTAACATAACAAATATATCCATACAGCAGTGTATATTATTGTGTATCCTGCCACATTTGGCGTGCAAAAACAATGCAAAGCTAAGCGTGTGTGCACGCACCTAAACTTTATAACGACATTGTGTGCGACTCATCGTTGCACAAAGGTTTCAATTAACTCCACAACAGATACATCAAATAACCATTGGGAAAGTCATAAAAATAGGTGCCTTTTAAATTGCCTCAAGCCATTTTATTATTATAAATGCATTACAATTAACTATTTTAGCAAACTGATAAATGGATCAATCTCTGCAGTAAACAGCATAGTTTATCTGGTCCCGTTACCCAAATAAAGTCATAGTTGCTTGTCAATCTAGTTTTATTTGCTTTTCCTAGCCAGAATAACGGACACAAGTCCACAGCTGGTTCCTCTGCTCGTATCAAAAGAGATTTACAAGACCACACTAGTGTGGGCTTTTTTTTTTTTTTTTATGACCTGTAATTGTTAATGCTGGAGTGGCTCTCACAGTTTCCTCGCAGAGTTCAAAATAAAATAATGAAAAGGTACGAGGGTCTAAGGAACAAAGACCTGCTTTGGCCATAGAGGTGTACACCTACACTTCAAAAGTGGGTGCTATTGTGAAGTCAGGCAAATGGTTTTTCTGTGTGAGCACTTCGTAATTCCTTCACATGTTCTGACAGATATCAGTTTCATGGAAGAGCTTTTAATACAAGCGGGCCCTGCTGCACCCATATATTTACTCAAAGCAAGTGCTGACATGAAAAGCTTTTTTTAATAAAACAAAGGCCACTGCATTGAAAGGGATGTATAATGATTAATAGCTTATGATTTCCTGTCTGCAGTGCTTTCACTCTGTTGCACTGGAAAAGATAGTATTTCTTTGGAAACACCTGAATCAGAATCTCAGACTTGGAGGCGAAGTCCTTGCAGAGATCAGGTTCCATTTCTCATTAAGGTTCATTTGGGCTCAAAGCAGGTGTGACCTTTGCCCATCTTCACTGATCGTCAAACCCAGCTGTTCTGACTGGATGGCATCTTCTCAACACTTGTCATCTGCCCCCAGGGGCTCTGTTCATTCACACATCTATTCTCCATCTGAGGGCAATCAGTAGCTCAAAAATAAACACATTCTGGAGCTACTGACCATCTAAAGTGTTAAGACGCTCCATCTAGGACACCTTCATGTCCTGTTTGAAACAAATGGGACTAAATAACGACCCTCGTTTTTAAGCTGTCAATACAGATACCAAGAGGGTGCAAATACAAAACCATTCTAATACAAGAAAGTTCCTTTAAAAAAAAAAAAAAAAGTATTCACTGAGCGGCCATATTTGCAATGCCTGCGGGCAATTCATCCAAAATCAAAGCCCCATTTAAATGAATGGGGGAATTCTGAATTCTGAAATGTTTGGTGAACTTGCAATTAAACTACTCAATTCAAATCAGCAACCAGTGCCCGGTCTGATTTTTGTTGGGCTTAAACACTAATTATGTTTAAAACAAAATTATGTTATTTTCATTTTGCTCCAGATACTGCACATGCCCAAAGATTGGCCTGACACCAACCGGTTTGAATGGTAACCCAAGGATGTGGTTAAAATACTGGAAGAACAGAGAAAAGCTA
This sequence comes from Danio choprae, assembly GCA_903798125.1. NCBI lineage: Eukaryota > Metazoa > Chordata > Actinopteri > Cypriniformes > Danionidae > Danio > Danio choprae. The sequence goes on along the minus strand of CAIGQW010052760.1, from coordinate 10,261 downwards.
GAGGACAACACTGGGAGCACACAATATGTATTAGGATGTCATTTCTACTGTCAAAATCAATGCAGACATATAGTAAATCTGTACAGACCTCTCCCAAATAACTGTTGGACTATAAAGCTTGTCAACTGGATATTTGGACCTGAAGCTGGGACTTCCTTAATTGTGGCGGCCATACTGAGCTTGACATTTTATTCCCATTCAAAGTAATCAGAGTCTTTGAATATAATGAACATAAAATATACACTGTATAAAATAAAATGGACTCAACATATAAATTTTTTGCTAATGAAGATAACTGACCAATCAAAATCAATTTAATTAGCCGGTCCAATAAAACTATCATAACCAAATAAAATAAAAGCTTACATTTTCAACTGCCGTAGAAATATTCCAACATTCATACTGCGTTTTGAGTCAAGCAGCGTAACCTGCAAACACATACAGATAAAGAGCTCACAAACTACATGGAACAGTGACAGCTTAAATTGAACAATTTAAAAAAACTAAATAAAGCCATCTTAAATTAAATATTTGATTATCACGCAGTTTATACTTTCAAAACTTTCAAAAAGATTCCCAAATATATTTATTTAGTCAATCACTGCTAAGTTATAAAAATATATTAAAATAATTACTACAAATATGCCTAACTGAAAACATCCAAAATGAAGTTCTGGTCATCGTGTTTTAATTTGTTTTTATATTACTATTGTGCCTCTGTCAGGGGTTCACCAAAAAATTTCAATGATGTTATTAACTACTGCCCCGCGTGTTGTTCCAATCCCCTGATATCTTAGTAAAACAGATTATAAAAGGTATTTTAAGTGAAATCTGAGAGCTCCCTCATCCTCCATATAAAGCAATGGTCCAGAGACTTTCAAAGTTCAGAAAGGGAACCAAAAATTGTGTCAAAACATTCCATGGGACTTCAGTGGTTCAACTGTAATCATATGAAAACTCCAAGAACTGTATGTGAACCATAAAAACTGTAAAAGATTAGGCCGCTGACTAATGCGAATACATCGTACTGCCTGTTGTAAATGCACACCATGACCACATGAAGCAGGGGAGAAGACACATACTGTAAAAGTGACATAGAATGTTTTGACAATGATTTTGGTTCCATTTCTGGACTTTGAACATCTCAAGACCATTGCTGTCCTAAGAGTGGGAGCTCTTGGATTTCACCTAAAATATCTTAATTTGTGTTCTGAAGACAAACAAAGGTCTCAAGAGATTGAAACAACATAATGATGAGTAATAAATAACAGAATTTTTATTTTTAGGTGAACCAAACCTTTAAGATATGGGTTAAAGTTCAAAGGTTTAACTTTTATAAAAATCTGTTTTCTATTCCATTGTTGCATTCATTGTTGTCCATTTTAACACACAAGACCTGATCTGAACCAGAGTAATGACACAGAGCTTGCACAAAACCAACAGGTTCATGCTAAAATATGTCGTTTGTATATCCCAAACATCTTCCATATTGTAGGTACTAAAAAAACTTGTGCTTACTTTGTCCATACTCATCTCTTGTGGAGACCTGCACCGCAACAAACTACGCCGAAAGCCATTGGCCCGATCTGGCTTTTTGCCCTCTTTTTGCCCAAAAAGTTCATCGAGAGAGTTCAAGTCAATGGTGAGGTCACTGTCCTCATCAAGTGAGCCACTCCACACATTATTACGCCCCTCTATGCGTTCTTTAGGGATCCGCTCCCAGTTGAGATTCCGAAGCCGATGTTTGCGTCCAGAGTCAACACGGGTCAGACCACTGGCCGAAGCAGGAGGGGGCGGTGGAGGAGGAGGAGGGGGAGGAGGGGGGATCGGGGGTGGCGGAATGGAGATGGTGGCCATGAATCTCACTTCCTGTTCCTGGGTGTCAAAGTATGTTCCATGAATTGTTGAAGATGATAATCCACAGATGAAAAAAGACAATGTCCTCTCTGCTAGTTCCTCATGGATTTGTACCTAAGGTTGGACACAAGAGCGTTAGACTGAAACAATGATCTATCAATCACTTTTGAGCATCATTACTTTAGTTATCAGTGCCTCATGATCCTTCAGAAAACATTGTAATATTTGGTGTTCATGAAACATTTCTTATTATTATTCAAGTTAAATAAATGTTTGCCCCAATATCTTCTGATGAATAAATAGAAAGTTCATATCTTGAACAAAATAAAACTGATTAAACAAGCATGCACATCCTTGTATGTTTAAACCTTAATATTACTTTGCAACTACCCTGAAATAAATGCAAAAACCAAATCCAAACCAAGACCCAACCTGATCACAAAGCCAGAAGGACATAGCCAGAGACTAGATGTTATTACCTAGGTTTCACAAATCAGTGTCATCATCAAACAGTACAGGGTTAATAAGATGACATCATGCACACAAGCATGAATCAACAGAGTGAGGTTCTTTACAGCCACAGGGCAACCCTACTATGGGGTCAGGCACCTGGCAGCACTTGTCGATCAATTAACATAAGGGTGTCTGTAATGTGTGTGCTCTGTACTGTGCTGAAGCCAGTGAAGCGTTTAACCTGAGGTTACACTTTCATATTGGTCCAGGGTGTTGAGACTTCCCAGCACATGAGAGCACTCAAGAATTCTGTGTTTCCTTCCTCCTCTGAAAAACTCCTGCCACATGTGTTGTGCTCCAAATATCTACACACACAACGTGATGTTCCTCCTGCAGACCAGTTAATTAATGCGAATGAGGCCACAAGACAATGACAGAAAAAAGGGGGAAAGCGAAGCTGACACAGTTTCTGGATTACTGGCAGAGCAAATAAGAGGCTGTGCTGCCAAAAACACAAGCATGCTGCAACTGGAAACCATGTGTTTGTGTTTTTATTTTTTCCCTCCCACATTTAAGACTGCAAGTAATCAAACTTCAAACAGATGAAAGAACGTGAATTAAAGTATCTGAGGACCAAAACTGTTTAACAAATAAACCTATTCTATATTTCACCTTCATGATTTCCAGCTCTGCTCACACTTTTTATACTCACAACAAACTTCTTGAGGTGCATTCTGAGGTGTTTTAAAAAGAATTTAAAAGGACTTTTCACATTTATGAAGCAAATGTGAAATTCTGCTCTGGATTTGTCTAGAGATCATAATATACAGGTAATATATAGAGGTGCTACAGACGCCAGAATGAAAGCGTACAGTTCCAGGCAGTCCTTTTAATTCTCTTCAAAACCACCTGAGCGCGCTCTATCAACCTTCATTACACAAAACATTTAGGAGAAAAAAAACAAACAAATGATCAGAACGGAAAGTCCAAATAATGCCTCATAGTCGATGCCATACCTTCTACAAAGGTAGTTCGTTTTTTGTTTTTCGAAAAGTCATGGGAATTAACTTTAATCTCCAGTACATATGAGTATAATAATTGTTTTATTTCGCAAACGTGAAGAAAGTAGCATTAAGTTAATTTTTCAAACTAAAACGACAAAGGGAACGTGTACACGAACAGGTAAAAGGTAAAACTTATTATCTCAACACTTCACTTTCAAGACCTCAAACTGGTGTACAGTGCAACAGAAAGAGACGAGCATAAATAAAACAGTACTTACGCTTTTCTTCCTATGATTTCGCATGTAATCCAATTGAACACAATAAAAGAGCTATAAAACAATTTCTTGCTCACCGTGAGAAATTCTCACGCGTGTCTATAAGTGTAAAGCAAACGGCATACACTCGCTGAACGCCGGGGCGTCCCGTTAACACTCTCTGTACACTGAAGGAAAACTCACCATTGCAAACTTTCTGTGCGCTCTCTAGGCACGCGCATGCGCAGCAGCTGATGCGCTCATTGGGCTTCCCCGACAGGGTTTTACCAATCCTACAACTGGCAAAGATAATCTCATGAATATTACTTACGACAATTTGTCGATTTCCTAACGAACAGATTTTTCAGAAATGCACATTGCTCAGTTAGAGTACAATTTAACAATATATGTAAATATATTAGTAATACATTACCATAATTATTCATTAAATGACGTTATAGGATGCTGCAAGAAAGTTACAAAAGAAGGAAAGTTAATTGATATCAATCAGCTAAAGGCCTTCTACGTAATAGGATTGTAATTGTTCTTTTTGTAAAAAAAAAAAAAAAAAGGTTTTCTATTTAATTTCTAGAGTAAAGTTTATTATCATTATACAGACATGTGATAGATAACCAGATAGAAGCAGAGAGAATGATAGCACTCTTTCATGCTAACAAATTGGATATAAAATAACCAAATTGCTTATCTTCCAGTTATGACCAAATGTAATCTGTATCTCTCTAAATGAGCAGTGAACAGAAGTCCCAAACTTGCACTGGGAAACCATTATGAAACAGAAGCCACCATTATTCAGTGTAACAGCACTGATCTCAGGTCAGCTTCATCCTTTTATAAAAAAAATACCCTCCTCCAAGACACAAAAGGTAAAATTGATCAAGGATCAGCCCTTGTACACTGAGGACATTCATATGTGAAGCCTCTGATCTTCTTGTCAGTTCTATTATGGAGGTAAGGCCAGTCGCTGTAATCTTCCTGTGTGCTGGACAAGGCTTTGATCAGTCCTGGTGATGAGAGAACCCAAGATGAAGTGAGCTGAGAACTGGTCATGGGAAACAGCATGATGAGCTTTGGCCCATACCTGAAAGCAAAAATGAAATCCACAAAATCAGGAAAAAATGAGAGGATATCACGTGACAGAGCAAGTGTTGAATCCCATCACCTCAACATCTACAGCTTTTCTCCCCAGTTGAACTCTAACTTTACAGTATGCTGACAGGCAAAGTTCATCGGAAAAGGCACTTTACTCCTAGACTCCTGCCTGAGAACTAAAATGATAAAATGATAACAAGCAGGTGCAGTATCAAGCGCCCCTATAATACCATGTGACGTTTCCTAATTTAGTTTTGCAGTGTTTACAGGGAATCAAGATTAAAACAAATCCTCAAAATATATTGTACATTGACTGCAGTGCCACCTCTTTTCTCGCAGCATTTGAAGCACTACCATAGTCATTATTCAGTCATTAATCTAGTCTTCAGTCACATGATTATTTTGAAAGTAGTTTAAAATGCTGATTGGTGCTCAGCATTATCAATGTCATGCTGCTGCATATTTTTGTAATGCATTTATTCAGGATTCTTTGATGAATTAAAAATACGAAATAAAAGTAAAAAAATCTATCATAAAATGATAAATGTCTTCACTGTAAGTATTGACAAATGGAATGTTTCCTTTGTAAAAAAATTCTGTAAGGAAAATAAATAGTTTTATCTAGTAAATGTTATTCATTTGTAGTTTCTTAAAGGGTTGGTTTAGGGTTACACAGATTACCCCAAAATGAAAATTGTACTGTTAATTACTCACCCTCATGTCCTTCCATCTTCACAACACAAATTAAGATATTTTAGATTAAATTTGAGAGCTCTCTCATCTTCCATGGACAGCGATGTTCTCAACTCATTTAAAGTCCGGAAAAGGAACCAAAATTATTGTCAAATCATTCCATGTGACTTCAGTGGTTCAACTGTAATCATACAAAGAATACTTTTTTGTGCCAAAAACATTTGTTAAACAACTTTGTTTGTCTGACGTTCCTTTTCTTGACTTTTCTTAATGTTTTGGGAGCGTTGCGGTCTGTAGGATTAAGGAGCTTTCAGAATTCTTCAAAATATCTTAATTTGTGTTCTGAAGCTGAGCAAACGTCTGAGGGGATTGTAACGACACCAGGGTGAGTATTAAAAAAACAGAAATTAATTTTTCTGTGTGAACCATAGGTGTGAACTAACCCATTAAACATAATGTTATTTTGCAATAAAAATGAATGGGGTCTTACTATATATGAGTATAATAACATCTGTGGTGAACATAACTTGAAAATAGTCTATGATCTGCAATGTAAATTTGACACGCCCATTATAATTGTCTATTTCTTTTGTGTGCATTTAAAAAAATGTAAAATAAAAGAAAGGTTTGTGTGAGTTATGTTCACCACAAATGATCTTTTACACATTCATTGAAAGGTCTCATAAAACCTCTAAAGAAAATCTCAAGGGAACCCACAACAAATTATTTATCCACATTTTGACATCATTCCTACTCCAATCTGTGGGCGTGATGTCTGAGACTAACTGTACAAACCAGTTCATTTGTGTCATTACTTGGAAAAGTATCAGATTTCACTTTGTCCCTCTTTGCCAAATAGTCCAAAAATAAACAAGTAAATGCACACACACATGACACAAATGAAATGCTTACTGGATATTACAAAGGTTTTAATGAAAGTCAGTGTTGTACTATAACTGACAATAGTTGATTCTTTGGGGAAGCAGTTGGAAATATGGTGACGGCGTCCACTGTGTTTTCTTGAAAATAGAAATTGTCCAGTCGTATGTTTATACACACCTGCATTTGATCACATGCAGACATTTGAGGACATTTAATGGGACCCAGGTGGCCCTATGAGAAGCCAGAGGCTGCATTCATACAAAAACAAGACAAAGAACCAGCAAAAATGGTCTTACAATTAAACAGGTGAATGCAGAGGAACATCTTTCAAAAGAAAAAAGTGAAACATAAAGGCAGATAAACATTTGAGTGTCCAAACCATTGGTCAAAAAATAAATAAATAAACAAATAAACAAAAAGGGAAGTCTATGGCAGGATGTTGGAGACCTGTGAGTCTAGCAAGTTAATTTATTAGCTTTTTTAAATAGTCTGCTGTTTGAATAAGCCCATTTGTTGGCTTGAAGCCCAGGAATTGGAAACTGATATAGGGAGAGTTCCTATTCTCCTCTCTATTGTGTGGGCATTGTATCCCACATTTCTCACATAATAAAGTACACTAAGATTCGTCGGACCCATTGTAAGATTCCGATGGATGTATTGCCAAAGAAAGTGTGTTCTTGTTTATCTCAGATAGTAAAATATTGCAGGATGTAGCATTTATTGCCAGCGAAACAATGCCATTCATTTTGACAGGACAGGACAGCAGTATTTTTTGTCTTCACACTTCTTGACCCAATGGGTGTGACGCAATGACAAAAACTATGAAGTGGATCTGTATGTGCTCATGGGAAGTCTGATTATTCATGTGCAGACACACAATATTTGCGTTCGCACATCTGGTGAAACAAGACTATTTTGACTCCACATGGGATATCCTTAAACATAATGAAAGGGATTATTGCTGTACACACACCTGTTCAATTCTCCTTGTTCCCAGTGCAGTCATGGGTTTGTATCACACCATTCCAGATCACACCCTTGTAGGCCAACACAATTACCCAGTCTCGGTTTAATTACACCATTATTTAAGCACATAAAGACATGTACAACTAGATTTTTCAAATGGACTGTACACACTTTGTATTTCTGCACTTAAACTCTTTATTAAATTCACTCCTGTGATGTGTAGGATAAATAAGTGCCTATATAGATAAAATAAGTGTCTATATAGTCAGATAAATGAATAACAGTATAAACTCCCGTCAAAGACAGCTAATGATTTTGCAATAGTTAAATGTCATATAGATTTCACTTTTAAAATTCATAGAATTATATTTTGTATTTTACTAGCCATACATTAAATGATAAAATAACTGCCATTGGGTTTGGTACACAATACTAACATTGCAAATGCTTTGTTTTTACAGATTTAACCAAAAAAGAGAATTCTTTCCTTACCTTCTAATCCTTGTATCAGATTTTTAAAAAGACATACTTGAGTAATTTTACTTGATTACTGTACTTAGGTAAGATTTGTTTTTGATTACAATTTAAACCCGTTTAAACAATTTAAAAACAATGTAAACAATTACTGCCCGAGTACCTCAGTTAAACTGGCTAAAAATATTAAGATAAACTTTGTATAACAAAATTTTTTGTTGTTGAAATCTGATTAACTTAAAATAAGTTAAAGTAACAGGAGTTTGCATGTTCTCCTGGTGTTCGTGTGGGTTTCCGGGTGTTCTGGTTTCCCCCACAGTCCAAAGACATGTGGTATAGGTGAATTGAATAAACTAAATTGGCCGTAGTGTATGTGTGTGCATGTGAGAGTGTATGGGTTGCAGCTGGAAGGGCATCCGCTCTGTAAAACATATGCTGGATAAGTTGGCGATTCATTCCGCTGTGGCGACTCCTGATGAATAAAGCGACTAAGGTGAAGAAAAATGAATGAATGAATGAATGAAGGTTAAAGTCACATAAAAAAGTTTGCTGTCTTGACTTTTTGTAATATATTATTTTGTAATATATTATTTTAACATATTTAAATATGTTATTTTAGGCTAATAATATACAAAAGAGGCGGGACGGTGGTGCAGTGAGTTGCGCTGTCGCCTCACAGCAAGAAAGTCGCTGGTTCCCCGTGTTCACGTGGGTTTCCTCCAGGTGCTCCGGTTTCCCCCGTAGTGTTCGTAGTGTGTGTGTGTGTGTGTGTGTGTGTGTGTGTGTGTGTGTGTGTGTGTGAATGATAGTGTAAGGGTGTTTCCCAGTGATGGGTTGCAGCTGGAAGGGCATCCGCTGCGTAAAACATAAGCTGGATAAGTTGGCGGTTCATTCCGCTGTGGTGACCCCAGATTAATAAAGGTACTAAGCCGAAATGAAAATGAATGAATGAATGTATATACAAAAGACAAGGAAATAATCATGTAATTAGGATGTTAAAATAAAGAAAAAACTCACCTTTCAAAGATTATCTTCAACTTCACTGAGCAATAGTTACGGCACAATAAGCAAATCTAAAAAAAGAAGGTCCCCTTCAAACATCTCCACTGTGTTTCTTGCTATTTGCATGTGTTGTGAGAAATTGCAGCTCGTTTTCTTAATTTGTTTGCGTTGTAAGAATTTGCATCACATATGCTGTCAAAAAAGAAGATCTTTTCTTACTTTGCTGGTGTTTTTTGTAATTGCATGTGTTTTCTTAGATTGCAGCGTGTTTTTACTGCCATTATACTTTCACTCTGTATTTGTACATTCAAATATTATATCCTGGGGGAACACAATAACTTTGAGAGAGTATACAAAAGGTCAGTACGATGGCAAAATGTAAATTTTTTTACTATTTTTGCAAAATATTATCAGTGAACGTTGTCCTCAATGTAGACCTACAGACCTACAGTTTGTTCCTCATCATGCTGTCAAGGCACTAATATGATCACCAAAGTTTTGGAGTGGACTGCTATGGGCAAGTACAAGGCCCTCTGTCTGATTAAACGCAGGGGCTTTAATGGACACTCACTTGGTAGCATAAAGTGGTGGCTGACTCTCACCTATTTTTACAGAAAGTTGGTAGAATGCTTCTTGTGTGGCAGCAGTGATCACACAGTTGATATTCAAAGACCAGTTTCTCATAAAGGAAGTCTTTTAAAGTGTCTGACAAAGCACTGCCGGCACACAAAAGGACATGACTAAATAGGCGATGTATACAGCAGGCACAGGGGAGGACCATAGAGGGGTGATCGTGTATAGACAGCAATTTGCATAGATGTTGTCCTTCCCACCCTCGTCTCTACATCAAAAAACACTCATTGAACTCTATAGGGCAGTGTGAACCAGTGTTCTAGCTTTCTTGATGAGACTTGGTTTCATTGATTTTAATCGATTCTTTTTTTTTTTTTTTTCATTTTACATTATTTGAATTTATCAGTTCAGTAGTTTAATTGCTTCATAGTAGTTGATTCGATAGTAGTTTGTTGTTAGTAGTTGCAGTTATCTAATTACCTTAGCAAATCTCTATAGTTATTAAGGCCCAAGACCAGTGGTTCAATGCTATCTCATGGCAAGTCATAACTTTTTGATTTAGTGGATCATTTCTATTAATTTGTGCAATCTCATTCTTAGATTTTAGAATGATTTGCTGATCCCCCAATGAGGGTTAGGGTTAAGGATGACGTTTTCATTGCACGTCTCCTTTTAAAAATTTTACATTTTTATATGAAAAGTTGTATGAATTAGCCACTTTTCTGACAGTATGTAAAATAGTTTGTTTCCATGTGAGATTGGGCTGGGTATTCAGAGGTCCCTCTTGAAATTGCTAAATAATCATTTATTATTATTATTATTCATTCATTCATTCATTCATTTTGTACCGCTTATCATTATTATTATTATTATTATTATTATCAAAAACGAAAGTATTAAAAAATGTCTCAATACATTTTTTTGAGAAGGTCTTGAAAGCTCACAAAACTTTGCATTTATGAGCATATACACACAAAACCGGGTGGAAAAGTT
>CAIGQW010052759.1:0-10204 GCA_903798125.1 Danio choprae | reverse complement strand
TTTTTTTGAAATGCGATTCATTTTTGCTCAGCACTATTTTAAAATATAATAAAATTAGTTTTTTCTTTCAATTGGCAAACAGATTACTTTATTATATTAATAACAAGGACAGCAGTAATTATAATATGCTTATTTAATTTATCCAATTTCACATGGCATTTTATAATGTTTGAATTTGAAAGTCTCAAAATCTCCCCCAAAAAAGTCATAAAAGTCATAGCATATCTATTTTTAGGCCTAATAAATATGTAATTCTACATTATCTTGTTTTTTTTGGTTTGCTTTAAATCAGTTTAATCAGTCTAGTCATGTGTTCGTCCTCAATTAGTTTCTCCACTCGTCCTCCTCAGCGGATCCCACAGTGAAGCACTTCATCACAGCTCTACATTTAAAATATAATACAATTAGTTTTTTCTTTCAATTATTTGAGTTTATATGAAAATATTATTTTACTATATTAATAACAAGAGCAGCAGTAATTATAATATGCTAATCCAATTTCACATAAATAGTTCAAAAGTCCCAAAATGCTTCAATGTCCCCCCAAAAAAGGTCATATAAGTTATAGCATTTATAGTTTTAGGCCTAATAAATATGTAATTCTACATCTTGTTATTCAGTTAAATCAGTCTAGTCATGTTCATCCCCTTTTTTTCCCATCTCTCTCCTCTCGTCCTCCTCAGCAGATCCCACAGTGAAGGACTTTATCGGAGGCTTCACAGCTCTGCATTTAAAATATAAGATTTTATTGGAAAAAAGATGACTTTAATATATTAATAACATGAACAGCATTAGTTATAATATGCTTATCCAATTTCACATAAGATTTTTTGATGTTATGAGTGCCAAAATGCTTTAATGTCCCAAAATAAGGTAATTTAAGTTATAGCATTTCTAACTTTAGGCCTAATAAATATGTAATTTTACATCTTTTTGTTTTTACAGAATAATTTTTTCAGTTTAATCAGTCTAGTCATGTTTATCCTCCTTTCTCTCTCTCCTCTCGTCCTCCTCAGCGGATCCCACAGTAAAGGACTTCATCGGAGGCTTCACCGCGCTGCATTACGCCGCCATGCACGGTCGCGCCCGCATTGCCCGCCTCATGCTGGAGTCCGAGTACCGCAGCGACATCATCAACGCCAAGAGCAACGACGGCTGGACACCTCTGCACGTGGCGGCTCATTACGGCCGCGACTCCTTTGTGCGTCTCCTGCTGGAGTTCAAAGCCGAGGTGGATCCTCTCAGCGACAAAGGCACCACTCCGCTCCAGCTCGCCATCATCCGTGAGCGCTCCAGCTGCGTGCGCATCCTGTTGGACCACAACGCTAACATAGACATCCAGAATGGCTTTCTGCTGCGCTATGCTGTCATTAAGGGCAACCACTCATACTGCCGCATGTTCCTGCAGCGCGGAGCCGACACTAACTTGGGCCGACTGGAGGACGGGCAGACGCCGCTGCACTTGTCGGCCCTCAGAGACGATGTGCAGTGCGCGCAGATGCTCTACACGTATGGAGCCGACACCAACATGAGGAACTACGAGGGCCAGACGCCGGTCGCCGTTTCTATTAGCATGTCTGACAACAGCCGGCCCTGTCTGGACTTCCTGCAGGAGGTCACAAGTAGGTTCATCTTAAACAACTTTATTAATCCCGCCAGGGGAAATTAAAGTAGGGCAGTAGCATCATAACACAACAAACACATACAAGCAAAATTCACACAAAAACAATATTCATTCATTCATTTATTTTCCTTCGACTTAGTCTCTATTTCAGAGGTCGCCACAGCAGAATGAACCGCCAACTATTCAATATATGTTTTACGCAGCGGATGCCCAACCCAGTACTGGGAAACACACATACACTCTCGCATTCGTTAAATGCAGCATGATATAAATATAATCAAACAGCTTTTTTGAAATCACGAAAAATATCATTACATACCAGAATAGAAAGTGAATATAAGGTCCATAGCGTCAAGTAATATCAAAGTATTTATGATGACAGCTGAAAAACAAAGACATATTAGACATACGACAAAAAATGTGCATTACAAAAATGTGAAATATTTAATAAACGTTGTATCTTACCTGAAGCAGCAACCTTTAATAAAGATGACCTTAAAGCACGTTATAATTAAACAGCGTTTTTCTTGCATTAAATGTAAAGACAACAGCAAAAACACAAAGTTATGAGCGAATAACAAACACAATTCAACATATTTAGCATACATTTTATTACAAAGTCATCAAACTCTAGAAAAAAATGGATGTGAATCGACGAACACGGCACAGTTACTGCTTTAAAGTACAGCAATAATAAGACTGTGGGGAAAAAAATACAATCACGACATTATGAGGTCCGTTTATTGTTAGGGGCACGTTTTTCAAAAAATGTCAATTTATTTATTTAGTAATTAATATATTTTTTAAAGCATGATTGTTTCTAATTCAAACATTTTTAGATTTTAATTTTTAAGTCAAATGTGGAGCTGTAAAACTATTAATAATCATAATTATCTCAACAGCAATAACAAAAAAAAATTAGTTTTGGCACTTTTTAAACTTGATAATTAATAAATTTTTTTGTTATACACTGACACTCGTTGCTACAACCATAAAAGGGCTCTGATCAATTCGAACACGACGCATCACCAAAACTTTTGGCTTGACAACAACAGTCTGATCATCAAAGGGGCTCCGATTCCCTCTGTCCTCCAGAAATCTGTCAGATCAGTTGGAGATCAGCAGCCGCTGTCTGTGGATCTGTAAGTTGAGCGATGGCGAACGGCATTGTGATCTCCGTCCCCCACGCAGAACAATCGTCCGTCTGAGAAAAGCGAGCCGTGTTACCTGAAGCACTAATGATGGAGCGCAACAATGGCCACATTCCTTCAACTTTGATATCACCATATCAAAGCCACCTGTCGCTGCAGTGCACTGTCGACTTATTCAAAGCGATCCCATTTCACCTCGATTATTGATTAAAAAGCCATGACTTTATGTCTTGAGCGATCTCTGGGATTTTTCTGCCATCACCTGTAGTTGAGAGTTTGTTAACGCTTTAGGTCATAACGCTTTAGGTCACCAACACTACTAGCTTAAAGTATATTGGATAAATTGATATTGGATAAAAATTAACATTACGGTATTTCGTTGTCCTGCGATATACAATTGAAGTCAAAATTATTAGCTTTTCTTTTTCAAATATTTCCCAAAATGATGTTTAACAGAGCAAGGAATTTTTCACAATATTTCCTATAATATTTTTTCTTCCGGAGAAAGTTTTATTTGTTTTATTTAGGCTAGAATAATTTTTTAAAAACCATTTTAAGGTCAATATTATCAGCCCCCTTAAGCAATATTTGTTTGCGATTGTCTACAGAACAAACCATCATTATAAACCATCATCATTATGACTTGCCTAATTACCCTAACTTGCCTAATTAAGATAGTCAAGCCTTTAAATGTCACTTCAGGTTGAATACTAGTTTCTTGAAGAATATCTAGTAAAATATTATGTGCTGTCATCATGGCAAAGATAAAAGAAATCAGTTTTTAGAAATTAGTTAATATACAGAAGGGCTATTAATTCAGGAGGGCTAACAATTCTGACTTCAACTGTATATTGCATTATGAATGCAATTTCACCAGATGGCTTGAATATTTCTATTTGGATTTTTTTAAAATATAATTTTAGATTAATCGGGTTGATTTTTGTAGGGAGGAGCATCTGCATAAAATCGAATAAACAATCCACAAGCATAGAGAATTACAATAAAGAAAAATATACAATTGAAATAAACAGTGTTCTATCATTGTGCGAGTCTAACAGTATTCATGTACAGTATATAAAAATAATTTAATGGTACAATTTCTTATGCTTTTAAAATCATCATCAGGCCTCAAAAAACACATGCAAATGATCTATTTTAATACAAACTCAACATTGCATATGCTGCGAATGATCACATTGCGATATCAATGCTGAAACGATATATTGTGCAGCCCTAATACTTGTACTACGTCCTAAAAATATATACTTTTATGTGAAGAAAAAGTACATACTTTTTGAGTGTGTAAAGGCTGATTTTTACTTCTGCGTCGAGTGATCGCTGTGACCCCATCGCCTGCCTTGCACGTACTCATGGATTTATACTTCTGCGTGTTGTTTGTGTTGCTCTGCAATAACACTTCCGAAACGCTAGATGGCAGTAGGATTTTATGTTTCTCTGTGTCGAGTTCGATGTGTAGTTACATTTTTTGAGAGTTGCGCATCAGCCACTGTGAGGGCTATGCAACCGCGCGAAGGCTGTGCCGGACCATACACATGCACTTGACGCAGAAGTATAAATCAGCCTTAACAGAAGAGAGTATGCAAGCTTCAGGTATGCAAAATTCCTCATTAACAGACTGTTATGTTGCTTGGTTACGTCCCCTGTCAATCATCTCAACACATCCACATTTCTTTCATATTTATTTTCCTACCTTATTGAAGATTCAGCTGTGTGTTAATCTGCCATTCAAAAGTCTTCCATGCAGAGAAATCTCCTCGGGTGTTTGGATAATTATGCATTCAGAAGTTAATGTCCAAACACGTCTTTATAGAAGTTCACATTGTTGTTGCAGATGAAATATAACAAAGAAAATATGATTTAAATATTTTCAGTTGGCTAGATATTAATGAATAGTCATTCAAACAACTTTACCAAAGCCTCTCTATTTGACGATTGGTCTCGCACGTCCACCATGTTTGTAGTTTGTTGACACTTTTTAACCTGACGTTGTATTTCTAATTTGAATTCACATCCAATGTGCAATGTATTGTGGGCAATATTAGCGGTTACAATATGGATGGTTCTACACTTCGAATTTCTTCCAGATATAGTAGTACAGTGGTCCTCCATTTATCAGTGACATTCTAAAAATAACCCACAATAAGCGAAGTCAGCTTTATCTTTTACAATTATTATAGATGTTTTAAGGCTATAAAACCCTCACTACACACTTTATACACTTTTCTCAGACAGGCTTTAACATTTCCACAATTTTCTCTCTCGTTTAAACTCTCAAAGTTCAAACTTTTGTAGAACAATAAGTCTAAATTATAGAATGAAACCAAAGCGAAACCTGTCGTCAGGCGCAAACATTCATCTCTGTCAGCAAAAGGTTCATAAAGCTTTTTAGCTTTTGTGCGAATAATGTAGGCATCCAGCGTAATGTCCTTTTTCCTGCAGTCACTGATTCACAAAGCTAAAGCAGACTGCATCCTTAAGGGGATCACACACCGGATGCGCTGCGCACATGACAGTTGGAAGTAACACACACCGGACGCGCACATTATTTAAAATGAAATTAGTCAGATGGCGCTCTGTGGTGCGGCAGAAATATAAACCGTGTCTTGAGTCGTAGCTGGGCACCGCAGACAGCCACTGACTTGCGGAGCCCTGGTGTGCGTACCCTGATATAAACCTATGTTTACAATTCAAAAATTCATGGCGTATTGTAGCGCAGCACATCCGGTGTGCGACCCCCTTTACAATGGTCTTGCTGCAGACATTTACAACCCTTTTTGAATCCTTGTTGAAACTCACACTGCTAGTGATCGAAGATTTATGTTAATTTGGCAAGCTGAACGCGTTCTGCACTGTACAGGAGATGTGAAGGAGATTGATTGACAATGGTCTACAGCCAATCAGGATGCAAAACACGATGCGCTGTAAAAAAAAATTAAAAAGCATGTCAAATTGCACACAAAAAAAATCTGAAAGGCCGTGAAAGGTGAACCGCGTTATTAGTGGTGTAACGGATCACAAATCTCACGGTTTGGATCACGTTATGTTTTTTTAGTCATGGATTGGACCGTTTTTCGGATAAGCCAAAAAGGGGAAGAGACAAATGTAATTTGCTTTCCATTTGTTACACAAACAGCACTGCAGGACACTTTCGGTTTTAACAAACAGAACTTAGAACCTGTAATTTTATTAAAAATAAAATAATAAAAGAAATAATCAGCTGAATAAAAATGAATGGTAAAATATTCAGTACTGTGAACAATTCACTGTTACTACTACTGTTGCTGATAATGCTAAATGTAGAAATCTAACATTATCATTTGTACAACCCATATTTATTTTTAGTCTCATTTTTAATAAATTATTCTGTTATTCACTCATAAAACTTCATGTTTCATTGCTGGATGATCATTTCTGAAGAATTATTCAGTGGCATATTTTTGATGGCTGGTTGTCGCCACCTATTGGTTAAATAATGCAATTGCTGCCTACAACTTTCATTTTTGTGCGTTGTTAAATATGACGGTGAGTTTAATCTTTACCATAAACATCAGTGGTTTTATCTAAACTATAAACTGTTCTCCCAGTACTTCTGTGTTGTTTGACTGTTTGTAACTCAAAAGACTAAAGACTCAATCTCTTTCTTGATTTTTGTGAATGCACCAATTGAAGTATTATTAAAGATATGCAAATCACCATCATTTATAATTTGTTGCGTGGGTGTTGAGATCCCGATCTTTTAGTGATTATTCGTACAGTTTACACTGAATGCATTGATGCAGGCTAAACAATTAGTGACAGAAAACACCTTCAGAAACCCACCACATCCCGAATAACCTACCACAACTTCTTCCATCATCATTATATTTTACAGGAAAGCCTAAATACTTTCATACATTTGATTTGAATGACACGATAGGTGATCTCTATGCAATCGTTACAAATTTAGGAATAATCTACCAGTAAAAAAAATCTATTAATCCGCACGCCACGTGGGTTGTGATCCGTGCGAATATACAAATCTAACTAACGAACTAACGCTAAGAGAGGATATTAATATGCAGTTGCTATGGAAACCCTCAGGTTGACTTCATCAGAAGCACCGCCCCTCCAAATGCGGAAGCAAGCGGCCAAACTTTCATTGAAGATTACCAAAACAAACCATTTTTTGTTTTTCAGTGGATTAAATTGCACAGATTAATTATTCACTTTAAGAATAATTATGCGAGATAGCTAAATAAACATTGTATATTTTGATTTCTAGCAGACTTTAAAGTACACATAAAATCAAAACGAACCATATTGATTTGGTTAGCTCGCATTGCTCGTTTTGTGGTGAACTATTCATCTGCGCATGTCATTAAGAAAAAAAAAAGTTTGCTCTTGTAATCTAAAATTGAAATCTGAAAATGCACTTCCTGTTTGGTTTCAGTTAAATTGTCAGATTAGGCCCGTCTGAGGTTATAGGGCGTGGCTAACATACTTAACCACACCCCTCCAACTGTCAGTGTTAACAACAAACAGAAATGGTGTGCAGGAGGTGTCTGTTAGCTTGTAATAACTCTACCCAAACCCTTTCCTCCATCTTTCTGAATAAAAATGTCGATTTTACTACATCCAATCAGCAAAAAAATTACAAGCCACGCCCACTTTTTCCTCATTTAATATTCCATTTCACTAGGTACTGCGTCACAATACGAACAAAAAAAAAATTTGCAGGTTCCGGTTCATGTGGACTTTAATAAACTACTAATTAGCTGTTCATTAATAGTTAGTAAGGTAGAAGGTTTGCTTTAGGTTTTGGGTAGGATTAGAGATGCAGAATAAGACCATGCTTTATAACTACTAATGAACAGTTAATATCTTAATAACAGGTAATAAGCCAGTAGTGAATAGCATGAATTGTGACCAAAACTAAAGTGTTACAGAGCGTTTTAGCTCAGGCACAGAGACTGACAGTAGACAGGGTTTGCAGATGGCCGTTTTCAGCTCTTTGTAGTGGTTTTTTCCAGCTGGCTTCATTTGTGCCAGTCTGTGCCGTATTGTTTGAGAACTGGCCCATTAAAACTGATCATCTCTGTGCACCGGCTTTCTGGAACACGTTGCATGGCTTTACTCATGGTTTTTTTTTTTAGACATAAGTTGCTTTTTAGGCAAGGCAAATTTATTTATGTTGCACATTTCATACACCATGGTAATTCAAAGTGCCTTACATATACAGTGCTCAGCAGGAATGAGTTGAAAATTAATATTTCTTATCCATTTGTCAGTGAATATAAACAATATTTCTTACCTTTATTTAAACAAAACATGTTTGCTAAATCACTATATATATATATATACTTTAAGAGTTTTATAATATTGATCACTGACCAAAAGGAAAGGTTTTGTATGTCCTTTTATTAGTCGTGGTGTCATTTCTATGTCTATTTGTTTTGTATAAAACATGTTTATATTTGTAAGTGATGCATTGCGTATTTATCACCAATGTTGCCACAAATATATGCCATGAATACTGCTGAAATGGCATTTAATAAATACAGTTGAAGTCAGAATTTTTAGCCCCCCCTGTATATTTTTCCCCCAATTTCTGTTTAACAAAGAGATGTTTTTTCCACACATTTCTCAACTTTTACTAACTGATTTCTTTTATCTTTGCCATGATGACAGTACGTCATATTTCACTAGATATTTTTCAAGATACTAGTATTCAGCTTAAAGTGACACTTAACTAGGTTAATTAGGCAAGTTCGGGTAATTAGACAAGTCATTGTATAATGATGGTTTCTGTAGGCAATCAAAAAATATATATTGCTTAAGGGGGCTCATAATACTGACGTTAAAATGGTTAATAAAAAATTAAAAACTGCTTTTATTCTAGCCGAAATAAAACAAATAAGATTTTCTCCAGTAGGAATAATATTATAGCAAATACTGTGAAAAATTCCTTGCTCCATTAAACATCATTTGGGAAATATTTGAAGAAAAAAAAATCACAGGAGAGCGAATAATTTTGACTACAGCTGTAAATAAATAAGAAATAATCCCTTATAACCGCTGTGTTTCAGGGCAGCCCAGGACGCTGCAGGATCTGTGCAGGATAAAGATCCGGCAGTGCATCGGCCTGCAGAGCCTAAAGCTCCTGGAAGATCTACCCATCGCCAAGGTCATGAAGGACTACCTAAAACACAAGTTCGACAACGTTTGACACAAGCCCACAAGACTCCTCCTGTAGGTTCCTTTAAGACTCTATGCAAACTCTCTTTTTCACTTCTACTCAAAAAACAAAAAGCTCCAGGAGCAGGCGCAGCGTTTTGTACAAGCCCAGTGAAGTTGATGTGGAGAAACGACGTCGATTTGTTTCTTGACGGCATAGCTTTGTGCATGTTTGGAGAAATTCTTGACCTGTGAGAGAAGAATACCGCGGATGTTTGATTTGTACCAAAAACCTCTTTTTTTTGTCCCTAAATCAACAAGTATTTTCTATTGTCTAAATTCTCAGACAAGGAAAACCATGAAAAGCCTTTTAAACTAATCGGCGAACATTTAAACTCATATTTTTGTATGCATGCCATTGTTTTGTGCGCTGGAGATTTAATGTTCATCCATCCTTCATATTAAGTTAATTAATCCAATTCGTTTGTATTAAAAGAAACACAAAAACATACCAAAAAAACCTCAAATCTACCCCACAGGCTGCCCGTTTTTCTCAGCAAACATTCTGTTGTTAATTAATGCCTAATTTAATATTTTGTACACTAATGTTTTTTAAAGATTCAGTATCACAGGTGCTCGCCTTTAGTTTTCATTATAAAGGTCAATTAAAATGTTCTAGACGTAGGTGTACACACACACATACACACACACACACGCGCGCAGAAATCATTAAGCTTCATGTAAATAATTGTGTTATATGTACAGCAGATATTTTTAGACTATTTAAGCCACAAGCTTGTGTTATGAAAGTGTTTTGGTTGAGTGGTTTTGTGTGTTTCATGTGACCGACAAGGGCTTTGATGTGGAAACAACGTCCAGATAATTATACACACAAGCTATTTTAATTGACCATCATTTCTTTAAATCAGAAAAAGAACATTGTTAGTTATGGACATGGAAAATCTCTTAAAAGGAGCAACTTAGTATTGTTTAGTTCTTTTTTTAATATATGTTGAGTTGAAATGCACTTAACTTCATTTTTCTTTTGCAAAATGTGAACGTTTGATGAATACTTCTGCATAGCATTAAAGGGATAGCTCAACTGACACTCAACTTACTGACACTCAAGTGGTTTCAAACCTTTATGGGTTTGTTTATACTGTTCGACACACACACATATGGTCAGATGTGTTTTTGTTTAAACAGGGTACATTACATAGGATTCCACTCTTACTATACTGTCCAAACTGTGTAT
>CAIGQW010052758.1:0-14371 GCA_903798125.1 Danio choprae | reverse complement strand
AACCATAATGCTGTTGTATGACTTTATTTCTTCTGTGAAACATAAAATATATATTTTTTTATATATTATGTGTAAAATATTTAATATACATAAAAATAAAAAATTGTTTGTATATGTTATGCTAAAAAGAATTAAGGCAGGTCTAAAGACAAAAGTGGATCCAAAGCAGTACTAAAGGTGTACCTAATAAAGTGGCCAGCAGGGTTGCGCAAAATATAAATATATCTCATATGGACAAAATAAAAATTATTTCATTCACTTTCTTTTTGGCTTAGTCCCTTTATTAATCTGGGGTCACCACAGCGGAATGAACCGCCAACTTATCCAGCATATGTTTTACACAGCGGATGCCCTTCCAGCTGCAACCCATCACTGGGAAACACCTATACACTCTCATTCTCACACATACACTACAGACAATTCAGCTTACCCAACTCGCCTATAGTGCATGTCTTTGGACTTGTGGGGGAAACCCACGCCAACACAGGGAGAACATGCAAACTCCGTAATTTATATGAGCGCAATATTGCACAACGTTACGAGGACACAGGCAGAAACATGAAACGCAGCATTGTATGAAACAATGACACGGTTGCAATGAGCACAATGATATTTCTTCAAAAGCAGATCGTGGAGACACTTTAATTGTCCATCATTTTGAAAGAATCGTAATAATCGCACACCCTTCAGTGTATTGCACCTTTGTGTAACATACATTGAATCATAAAAAGATGATGTCTCATAAGTTAATCACCCGATATGCCGATGGCAATCCCACTAGTCAAGACAAGAAGTTTCAAAAATGTTGCTCCACAAGCCTGTCTACATTTAAATGACTGACGAAGCAGAAAGCATGCGAAAGGCAACACCCACATCAACGCTTACTTCCTACTTCCATTTAATGTTAAAAAAAAATAATAATAAAAAAATGCAGCATATTAGACATATTCTTAAGGTGACATTAAATCACAAACTATCAAACTCAAACTTCTAGGACAGTACAGTATGTCCTTTTATGGGTCAGTTTGTTTGTTGAGAAGCTAAACAGTCGAAATACACAAAGGCATTTAACATGAGAACAGCCACGTCCACATGAATATCACTGAGGGGATTTTATCTGCCAACTCATCTGCCTCAGACAATTTCTGATCCCTTTCTACTGAGGACTTTATACTCTTTGTATGAGGAACGGTAACTGTTAAGCACTCAAAAAATGACATTTGCTGTTTGTTTCAAACTACTTATATCAAAATTAGCTGAAAAAGACAATGCTTGAGTTTTTTTTTGGGGGGGGGGGGGTGCAGCTTAATTGTTTTATGTACAACCCACTTAAATTTGCAAAAACTAATAAGTTACTTTAATTCCTTCATGTTATCCCAGCATAAACTGATTGTGTGGAACCCAGCATTTAGTATGGTCAATGTGAAAGAGCTGTTTTAAAGTTGACTTTTAGCAAATAAAATCTAATGCAACCACCACAAATAAACATGTGGTTAACCAAATTAGCCTTTTTACAGTAAATAAGGGTGAACATTTTTGGACAATCACACTAATAGTGTCTAATAAAGAAAGAATCAATCTACAACTTAATTATCTATCTGATAAAGACTGAAAGGGAGCAAATATGATCTTTCTGAAAAATAGAATTAATAAACAAATAACAAATGAATTGCACTTAAAATAAATTGGCCATAGTGTATGTGTGTGAATGAGTGTGCATGGATGTTTCCCAGTACTGCGTTGCAGCTGGAACATCTGTGTAAAACAGCTGTGTAAAACATATGCTTGATAAGTTGGCGGTTCATTCCACTGTGGCGACCCCTGATGAATAAACGGACTAAGCCAAAGGAAAATGAATGAATGAATGATTTGCATTATTTTATCCCTACACAAATTGTTTTAATTAACCATAATGCTGTTGTATGACTTTATTTCTTCTGTGAAACATAAAAAATATATATTTTTATATATTATGTGTCCATACAATAGGAGTCAAGGGATATGAAAACTGTTTGGCTGCCTATATTTTTGCTGTGAATATAAGACAAATAGTCTCAAAACAGTCATAAACATTGCTGCCTCTTATCAGCTGTCCTGAGGGAAAGCGATGATTGCTGCTGTTAGCAAGAAACTCCAACTTTGCGGTGGGCAAAGCTATAAGAATCAAGTGACAGTTTTCAAATGGCTTCTTAGTTCTTTCTACAGCCACAGCCATATCACCCTGCAGCCCAAGACTGGTTACTCGCTGAAGCTAAGCAGGGCTGAGCCTGGTCAGTACCTGGATGGGAGACCACATGGGAAAACTAGGTAGCTGTTGGAAGAGGTGTTAGAGAGGCCAGCAGGGGGTTCTCAACCTGCGGTCTGTGTGAGACCTAATGCCCCAGTATAGTAAACGGGACACTATACTGTCAGTGAAAGTCGTCTTTCGGATGAGACGTTAAACCAAGGTCTGTGGTCAATAAAAATCCCATGACACTTCTTGTAAAGTGTCCTGGCCAAAGTCCCTCCATTGGCCTCCCAATCAATAGCTGGTGTGTGGTGAGCGCACTGGCGCCGTTGTCCTGTGGCCGCCGCCGTGTCATCCAAGTTGGATGCTGCACACTGGTGGTGAAGCGCTTTGGGTGTATGGCCATACACAATAAATGCGCTATATAAATACACATTACATTACATAAAAAAAAAAAAGTCAAGATATAACAGAAGCAGCATAATATGATGTTAATAAACAATTGAACTTTATTTTTAATGTCACTTTATGAACTGATTATTGCCCTATGCGTTTAAACAACACATACACTGTAAAAAAAAAAGTTGACTCAAATAGCTCTGCAGCAAGGTGCCTTTCTACAATGTACAGTACAAACACATAAATATTCAATTCATTTGATTACCTGGATAATCCAGACAGCCAGCGATTGACTGCATTTTTAATGGACAAAATTATAATAAGCTTGTTTGGCAAGAAAATAAAAAAATGTATGTAATGACAGCTTTATTCCAAGCAGGATGGGGATTGCAAATTACTTGCATGCTGTAAAAAAATGTATGTCAAAAAGCCATGACAGCAAATGTGTATATGTTGCTTTAACTTATTTTAATAAGTTAATCAGGTTTCAGTTATTGTTTTAAGTTATGAAAAGTTTAACTTAATATTTTTAGTCAGTTAGATGCAAGTTGAGATGACTAGAAAAGTGTATTTGATTCAACTCAAAATATAAAACAGCAAGCATTTTTAGTTACAGTGTAGTGCCTAATAACTGCAAGTGGATTATCTTAAAGTGATAGTTCACCCAAAAATGAAAATGATGTCATAATTTACTTACCATTGACTTGTTTAATTTTAGTTTAAATTTTTTAGAACAAACAAAAACAAAACTCAAATTGGTTTACACAAGTGACGGGTGATTAAATAATGACAGAATTGTCATTTTTGGGCAAACTATCTCTTTAACAACATTTTCAAATGGTCAGACCAAAGAACATAGTTTAACTTCTCTAATATGGCCTAAAATGACCGGTTCATATAGGACATGGCTAATATCGGACAGGCTGATAAATAAGTACATCTAAGCCTCTGTGTATTCAAATGATCTGAAAGACACACAAAAACAATCGACCTTTCACTCAGAGCACATTTGTTATGATAGTCATCTGTGCTGCAGGAAATTCCTTCATTACTCTGCCTACAATTGGGAGCCCTTGACTGGACAAGTAGCCTAACACATGCCACTCACACAATCTATTTCCCTATGTTCTCTGTAGGGCTGTGCAATGTGACAATCATATTATTGACAAATTAAAGTCTATCATGTCATATTATGCCCTGTCGTTTATATTGTGGTGTTGCAATATACATCGTTTACGGTAATATTTCTTTATCATTTATATGATGGCAATTTGCAGGCATGATGAAGGGATGCAGACAGAAACATGAATAACAGCATTGTGAGAAAGTTGCAGTCTTGAAAGTAGTGTTTATATTTGACATTTTATTTAGCCATATTTTATACTGGGCCTGTGATCGTTATTATTGGAAAATTGTTTATTATTTCATTAATATTAAGTTTATATTCCTACATTAATATCAAACGAACAATCAAACAATACTTTAAAAAGTAAAAATAATATAATCCCTTACATGTGGTTAATGTATATACACTTATTAATTGATTAAAATTAGGGGCGGGCCTCACAGTGGCGCAGTGGGTAGCACGTTCGCCTCACAGCAAGGTCGCTGGTTCGAGCCTCGGCTGGGTCAGTTGGCGTTTCTGTGTGGTGTTTGCATGTTCTCCCCGTGTTGGCGTGGGTTTCCTCCGGGTGCTCCGGTTTCCCCCACAAGTCCAAAGACATGCCGACATATAGGTGAATTGGGTAAGCTAAATTGTCCGTAGTGTATGAGTGTGTATGGATGTTTCCCAGTGATGGGTTGCAGGCTGGAAGGGCATCCGCTGCGTAGAACATATGCTGCATAAATTGGCGGTTCATTCCGCTGGCGCGACCCCAGATTAATAAAGGGATTAAGCCGAAATGAAAACGAATGAATGAATGATTAAACTTATAGAAATGGTCCAATATTGTGATATATATCGTTATTAGCAAATGAGATGACCTATGTGATATAAGATTTCTGTCATATCACCCAGCCCTAGTTCTGTTTCTTTCTCTCTCTATACACACACACACACACACAAACAAACACAAACACAAACACAAACACAAACACACACATTTAATCAATTTCTCGCTATAGTTCTGCTTACACATATGCAATGACGTCCTGCAAAGGATCAGATGACCACAGTCTGAATGGGAATTGGGTTGCTGGGTCAACTCCACTGTGACAGTTTGACTAACAAAGAGTCCAAAGACAAACTCCCAGCATACACACACTAACATAAGCACAATGTCAACTGATGAATTGCCACACGTCACCACACGCACATACACACGCATAATATCAATTAGCATTTTAATCTGAGGTAATATACACTGGCAATTATAAACATAATTAAGAGGCAACTATAAATGTTAAGAGGATGTAAAACGAATCATATCATTATAATTCATGACAAATATGTTTAGATATACATTTTTCATCTGAGTTTTACATGAGTTTGTATATGAAAATGTAAAAAAAAACAATTATAATAATTTGCATATTTCACATGATTTAAACATGTATGCTAATGTAAAGCTTCTGTGTGTTTTATTTTCTCTTAGGGTTATTATGTTTGTTATCATAATATTTTATGGTGGCTTTCATGTTGATGGAGTTTTGTTTTTCCGTGACTAACATTGGCCAATTCTAGTGACCTTTAAGTTGTCGTGTGACCTTCCATTGTTTACCCGTGTCTTTATCAGCACATTTTACAGTAACAAATAGATATATATAAACACACACACACACACACACACACACACACACACACACACACACACACACACACACACACACACACACACACACACACAAAAACTGTAAACCAAGCTAGTCATATAACGCAATATGATTGGCATCATTATCCTTTAAAGTAACGTTCACAGCTGTCAGGTTTGTTTGCGTCTCACTAGAAGCAGCATACAGAATTCCAAGTTCAAATATTCCTCATGTGTAGTATATCATGACTACTGCGCCCTTATTGATATAGTGGCGACTCTGCAAAGTACACACAACTGTTTAAATCAGCCTATGTAAATATGTATTAAGGAATTATTTCATTTGACATGCACTGATGGTTGTGCACATACAGTAAAGAACAGTTTGTACATAGGCACGTCAACGCACATGCTACGTGCCGACATCCGAATTTATCAGTCTGTCAATGGGTACAATATTGGCCAAACCAATATCCAGTTACAAATATTAAGTTTATTAAAATGATGTATTCCACAAAACTCTACACACTTACTGATATATAATCTATAATAATATAACAAAGACACTGCAATCTCATTTGTCATGTCCCTAATTATTAATACGTGTGTAAAGGAGAGCTAGATATTTATCCTTTAAACCTTGTCTTCCCTTTTGCATTTTTATTTATTATTTATCATTTTTCATTATTACTTCCATATTGTTGAAATTGTGTTAGTTTTTCCTCTCTGCATTATCGGTTTGACTTTACTAATTATGCTGCATTGTGCTTATTCTCGCTTCTTACTGCAGTGTCAATAACTCTTTATTTGATATTATCGTTTCAGTAATATTGTCTGTACTGTTTGGTTGTTTAATCGTGTCACATGACACATTGATTGTTTAAACTAACTCTAGTCACATATATACATTGTCACCCTGATGAAAGTAAGCTGCTATACGCTATGTGCTGTTTTTAATATACTAGTCATGTGAATAAATGTTTTTAAGCTTTTTTCACTACTTTCAAGTGCCTTGGACTGACGATTTGTTTGAATAAATGTGTACGTTTTTGTGCGTGGCTGTGTGCATATGTGTGTGTGTGTACAGAGAAGAGACTCGTTTGGATGCTAACAGTAATCATTCAGTCAAAGTCAGTGCAGTTTCCATCTCAAATAAACATTAGTAGCAGTAAACACTAACAAACTTCATTTCCTTACCCACAAGTTCTGATTATGGAGCCTGTTATTGAATTACACAAATTAACTTTTACATTGTTCCTTCAATATATTGTGGTCTTACCATTAAGCTTGATTCATTTACAAATATAAACACTCAAGAAAACAATTTTGCTGCTTGTTAAAACTACTTATTTAAAAGGAGCTTAAACAACAATTCTGGGGATTTTTGGGGGGTAAACCTACTTTTTTATGTTCAATCCACTTAAATTTGTTACGTTAACTTAATCAATTTGTGTTGGGACATCATGAATAAATTGTGTGGAACCCTGCACTTTTTGATTTAAGTTGCATGTCATAAGCAGGTTCCAAATTCATAGTTTTCTGATCTAGTAAACTTATTCAGCAGTGGCCATCGCAATGAGGAGCACTAAGATCCATATCCCGCAGAACAATAAGAGTTACAATAAAGACATGCAGAACCAAGCTAAAATTGTAGGATTTCTTTCTTTAATGTGTGTTTTTGTAGCACATTTGCTTTCGTTAAAGGGTAGTTCACCCAAAAATGAAAATTCTGTCATTATTTACTCTCCTTTTATTTGTTCCAAACCTATTTTAAGCTTGTTCTTCTGTTGAACACAAAGAAAGATATTTTAAAGAAAGGCCAAACCTGTAAAGATTGACTTTCATAGTAGAAGTTTTCTTCAAAATATTTTGTGTTCAACAGAAGAAGGAAAATCATAAAGGTTTTAAACAAGTAAAGGGTGAGTAAATGATGTTAGAATTTTCACTTTTGGGTGAACTATCCCTATTAATTAGGTTTAGGGTAGGGCATAAGGTTTTAATGACATTTGACCTTTTATATCCACTCACCAGACATTTTATTGCCTAACATTGCGCACAATGCAAAAACATCATACTGTAATGGAAAAATCACTTTGATCTGGTTTATATACAAATGTAACACATTTTTAGCACTGTGCACACAACCTGCATTTCACTGTGAGTGGTGAAAGTGTCACAAACCTGAACGCAGCAACTTTCATATTTGATTTAGCAAAAAAATGTCACCACGGGCAGGTTTTTCCAACACAGGCTTATTGAAGTGCTTCCGCCAACATTTTTGTGAAACACATTTCCACATACATTTGACTGCTGTTTCTATGTAAAAATATTGCTACAGGGCAAAAGGAGCCAAACAGCTTTTGTTCCTTGTTCCTCACACTAAAGAGATTTACAGGGACATGTTATCGATGAAAAAAATGACTCTTTTTGTGCAGTTCTTTGCACACCACCACATAAATACCACAAAATAACTAATATCAGTGAAGATTAATCAAATATGTTTACCTCGCATATCCATCTCTATGTACAACTTTTCTGATGTGGCCAGTATGCTCTGTAGTTCATCTGTGTTGTACTTGTGAAGCAGAGCAAATTGTAAATCAAGATAAAACTGAGTGATCGCAGTGTGTTTTCTCATATGTTTGCTTTTGAAAGCACTGTTGGTTGGTTTTAGGTCAGTGCTCAGTGGTTCTGTGTGACAAGCCCAAATTTTGGAAAAATAAAGAAAGCTTGTTCTAGTGGATTTGTCATCAGAAACATGCATTGAAATGTTCCCAAGACAACAAGTTTTAAGCTTTTTTTATGAAATTTCAACGAGCCTAAGCTGGGTTTTCCAACTGAAGGTTGTCAATGTGTTAAAAAGTACATGCAGGCTGTGACTGTAACTTTAGGTTACAAAAAGCAAATGTAAAACCAACGTTCAATCAAAGAAAAAAAAAACTTTGATACTTATTTAAAACTAGTTAAAACAACACAATTCTTAATGGGTTTTATGGGACAGCTCAATTGTATTATGTTCAATCCACTTAAATTTGTATAAAGGATGAAGTTAACTTAATCGATTTGTGTTGGGACAACATGAAGGAATTGTGCGAAACCCAGCATTTTTTGCAGTGTTAAAAATTCAGAATTAACAGAGCCCCAGACAACTCTATTATAAATTACAACCAAAGTATTCCTTAATTCAAATAGTTTGCTGTTGCTAGGAACAGAAGTGCACTCCTTGTCTTTAATCAAGTGTGCATAAGTGTCCATTAGAGTGCCTTAAACTAAGGCAGCAGCTAAAATAATTTGTCCAAGGGCTTTTGCTTCTGTCGAGTCAATTGCCATTTCCGAGCAGGTTATTTACTCTTCTGATTAAGTCTGCATTCCTTTATGACCACAGATCTGGATTGTATTCATCATGCGAGCAGTTTGCGCTCTGTAGAGACAGCAATCTGTGTCATCAGCAAGTGCCCTGACCAGACCGCTGCCCGTCAGAGATGATCCACTGTCATTAAAGGCACGACTAATATTGGGAAAACAGCTGTGAGGTTATGAACCAGAATAGAGCGACCAAAAGAGTGTGGTTTGTTTATGCATAACTATGCGTGAACTACATAATGTCTTTGTTTGGGTTATTTTAGGGGTTTAATATTTAAAGTGTGTATATTATTGTAGGTAAAATTATTTTAGGTTTATATTATTTTAAAAGATGGACTGTAGCCCCTACTAGAAGGTTCACATGCATCCATTTGAACTTATACAGTAGAGAGCAAAACTGTTAGCCCTCCTATGCCATATTTATTCTTTTTCAAATATATCTCAAGTAATAATTAACGGAGCAAGGAAATTTTCACAGTATTTCCTATAATATATAAATTATCCAATAATAATCTTTCTTCTGGAGAAAGTCTATGATAAAAGCTGTTTTTATTTTTTAAACCATTTTAAGGTCAATATTATTAGCCCCCTTAAGCAATATTCTATTTCGATTGGCTACAGAACAAACCACTGATTTACACCAACTTGCCTAATTATTATAACTTGCCTAGTTAACCTAATTAAGCTAGTTAATTCTTTAAATTGAACTTTAAGCTAATTATTAGTATCTTGAAAAATATCTAAAATATTATGTATTGTCATCGGGGCACAGATTAAATAAATAACTTATTAGAAATTAGTTATTAAAATTATTATGTTTAGAAAAAATATTTTTATAACTAAAAAAAATCTAAAAATCTGTTAAACAGAAATTGGGGAAAAATATAAAAGAATTAAAATTTTACAAATTTAACGTCTCTAAATTCACAGCAATCAAAAAAAAAAAGTATTAATTGCCCCATAATCTCCAGGCAATACTACAGAATATTTCCAGTTTCCCCATCAATGACAACAGCCTTGTATGCACAAGCAATAGACATGCATTTAGGCAGATCAATTCATATGAAAATCTAATATTTCAGAGTTTTGAAAGTTTCATTTCTCACATTTTATACCCACAGTTGTCATTTAACTTTTGCTCAACCCCCCCAATGTTTGTGGTTGGGGTAAGGGGGAGGTAACCCCCAAATATTCAACACTTGCAATTTCAACCCCCAATATCTACTTGTAAAAATGGGACTTGACAATAAATAAATAAAGCACACCTGCACTTCAAACCCCCCCATGTTCAAACCAAAACTACACCATTGACTGCGAGTCTTGGAATGATTACTAGTAACTAATACTTTAGTACTAGAACCTTATATCTATAGAGCCTTGTTAATAACTATAAATATATACAGTTTCAGTTATTTTGTAAATATTGTGTCAAATAAGTGTCAATTTCATTTAACAAGTCATTACATCAACTAGCGTCCATTTTTAAGACTCATTTTCATGGTTTCTAACTAAAAATCACAATGTTCATTGAACTAGTACCTCTGTTGAACTGTTCCTAGTAAAACTAAAACCAACTGTTATCTTTAAAAGTCATTTCTACATAATTTAACCCATAAAAATGCTTAAATGGTTTAAATGAATGGATTTAGGTTGATACAGCAATTATTTTCAAAACGTTTGTGGGTTACAATTTTTTCAGTGTAGCAGAACAGGTGCCTGACTGAACAGCACTTATTGAAAAGTATGAATATCTAATTATTTATCACTAAAAAGGACTGATACTGGCTAGTCTTAAATAAATAATAATTATAATAATAATAATATGGTTAGGGGGCGGCGTGGTGGCTCAGTGGTTAGCACTGTCGCCTCACAGCAAGAAGGTCGCTGGTTCGAGCCCCGGATGGGTCAGTTGGCGTTTCTGTGTGGAGTTTGCATGTTCTCCCTGTGTTGGCCTGGGTTTCCTCCGGGTGCTCCGGTTTCCCCCACAGACCAAAGACATGCGCTATAGGTGAATTGAATAAACTAAATTGGAATGTGAGAGTGTATGGGTGTTTCCCAGTACTGAGTTGCACCTGAAAGGGCATCCGCTGCGTAAAACATATGCTGGATAAGTTGGCAGTTCATTCCGCTGTGGCGACCCCAGATAAATAAAGGGACTATGCCGCAGGAGAATGAATGAATGATAATATGGTTGCTAGCACATAATATGTTATAACCAAATATACCATTTTACTTATTTTGTGAATATTGTTTCAAATAAATGTCCATTTAATCCATTTAAACGGCATCCTATCATCCAGTGGCCATGGAAAAGCCCATCTGGAGGTTTCTCTGGATGGAGGTCCTGCCTGATGACAGTGCTGTATGGAGGGGTTTCCTCCTGCTCTCTCCTGCCAAGCGTTTATTGGTGGAACAGCAGGAATTCCATGAGGATGTCCTGACCTTCATCCCTTTCACAAGCAGACACACAGGCAGGGGATCCCATTGCATTCTCTAGAATCGTCCATATAAGTGATGCGAGTCTATCAGATCCTGCTCACAATCAGGACCCACTGTACCGTGACGTGACAACATTTCCCTGATCAGCAGCACTCATCAACTGAGCATCTGAACGCTTTTTCTGAAGGCTAGTAGCCCTTGCTAAAACATGCAGCCTCTTAGAGGACTATGAAAACGATGCGGGTTGATCGAGCAGATCTGTGGTTTGTTATGATTGAGGGCTCTTACCTGTGGGAGCAACAGCTGCTGGGTCAGGAGTGACTCGGTTCGCCAGATGACTCGTGAGTGAACTCTCCAAACCCAATACCGCAGAGATGACGAGTCCACGCAGCAACAGAACCGCTGCCGCCGACAAGAAAGTCATGGTGTACAAAAAAAGCTTTCAACCAACAATTAATCAATAAATAAACAAACAAAGAGACCACACTGTATTTTCACCCAGCGGATTGTCAAAAACAAACAACCACAAGTGTGATTTCAACAGTAGTTGCACAGAAGGCAGCGAGTTGAAATAACAAAAACCGATATCCAACCTGTATAACAAAAACAAAACGTAGCCCAAAAAGAAGTAATCCAACCTATAAAAAACGAGCTAAAAATGCATCCACGCTGTCCAAGACGTCAAAAGAAGATCGCAAGGTAAAACTCCATCCAAAAGAGATGGTCAACTCTTCTAATGTGACACATTGAAATAGACATCAGAGCATTCAGATATCAGACACCGGACTGGGTTGGAGGATCTGCCTGTATCCCACTTTAGGATCCAAACAGACACGACGAGGAATCCCCTGTCTTAAATCATCACCCACGGGAGATGAAAACACGCATTTTCCTGCTACAGAACGAGCCCGATGCCAATATCCCAATTCTACACTGGAAGTCTGTTACATCCAGAGGAGCCGGCGGATATCCAGCATAGTAAACGCCTCTGAGAACGAAAGTGTCAGATCCCAATGTGCGGTTTAATCCAAATCCACAGGGACCTTCCGAAATACACGCGTGTGCCGGTCATGTCCAAATATCAAGCGAGTTGAAATGTCAAGCCCGCATAACTGCGCCTGACACGAGGGCTCAGGTCTGCCCCAGTGTTTTGCTAGTTGATGCAGAAACTATATTCAGGGGGCGGAAGTCCGTATGCAAATCATTTGACAACAGGACGCCGCCGGCTGTTTGATTGTGTCTCTTCGGCGTTTTCGCCTAAAACTCTCACACGATTCGAAAGGCAGCAGCCGGTGCTTGGAGTGAATGGACAGTGCGGCAACAATGAGCTGTATGTGTGTGTGTTGCCTCACTATCGGTATGCACAAAAAAGAGCACCAAAGTTCCTCGGGAATGCTGGCGCCTCCCGGATACAGCCCGCGCTATTGTTCATCACTTCCCACTTTTATCCCATCGCGGACACGCAGTCATTTACAGCCAGAAAATCTTCCAAGTTTTCCTCCTCGAAGTGGCCTGTGATTGGCTGAACGGTCCCAACATGGCAGAACCTGATTGGCTGAGAGCGGGAGAAAGACGTGAGCTTTGAAAAGACAGACCGCGGCTGAAAGCAGGCAGGAGATAATAGCTGCTCACTTTGGTTTCTGGGATAATGTTCACCTGGAATATCCCATTACAGGGAGTTTTCCTGACATGCCGTGGACGTGGTTTACTAGTTGCAAGTTTTTTTTGAATCATTTTTTCTTTGTGTAATTATGGCATGAGATAAACAGGCATACTCTAAATATATTAAAGGGGTTGATCACCCCAAAATGAAAATTCTTTCAACATTTACTCACCCTTTTATTTACCCAGATATAAGTGCAATGCTTTTGCTTTTTTAACCCTTGTGCACTGTTCAAATTTACTACCCTTTTGTTATGTTCGGTATGAAAACAACAACTGAATTAAACTGCTGTAAAAAAGCATAAGATTTATATAAATATACATATATATATATATATATATATATATATGTTGCATAAATCTGTTAATCAACCTCAATTCTGATCAAAACTACTAAATTACTTAGAAAATTACAGGATTTTAACTCTTTAATTGCCAAATTCACAAATTATGTCACTGATTTGGTAAAAAAAAAAACACACACACACACACACAATGACATATTTCATTCATTTTCTTTTCAGCTTAGTCCCTATATTAATCTGGGGGAATGAAGATTAATCACATTCCGGTATTAATCACAGCGGAATGAACCGCCAACTTATCCAGCATATGTTTTACACAGTGGATGCCCTTCCAGCCGCAACCCATCAATGGGAAACATCCATACACACTCATTCACATGCATACACTACAGACAATTTAGCTTACCCAATTCATCTATACCGCATGTCTTTGGACTTGTGGGGGAAACCGGAGCACCCAGAGGAAACCCACGCAAACACGGGGAGAACATACAAACTCCACACAGAAATACCAACTAACCCAGCCGGGGCTCGAACCAGCGACCTTCTTGCTGTGAGGCGATTGGTCTACCCACTGTGCCCCCGTGCTGCCCCAAAATTACATATCTTCAATATAAAAAGTAATTGTGGACTGGACATGTGAATGATTAGTAACAACATTGGCTTTGATGCATTGTAAGATTTTCATTTTTTCTCCCTAATTTGCTGTTGGTGGCTGTTTTTGCCCCATTGACTTCCATTATAACCACATGTGATGGTGCATAAATACACAGGCTTGGTTTTTATTTACTCCATGTGGTTCTGAGAGCTGAGATGCATATTTGGATTTTCTCAGACACATCAAGGTAAGTACGTAAAGTTCACTCTCACACTCTCACTGACACACATACACACAGTTTAATTTGCTGTTATAGTCCATATAACATGGTGCCAACTGATGATCAACAGTAAAAATGACAAATTTTACCTCTTCCCAATAGGGAAAACCACCAACAATCAAAAATGATTGAGAGCTGAGATTCATATTTATATTTTCTCAGACACATCAAGGTAAGTGCGCAAAGGTCACTCTCACAC
Source organism: Danio choprae (assembly GCA_903798125.1). Taxonomy (NCBI): domain Eukaryota; kingdom Metazoa; phylum Chordata; class Actinopteri; order Cypriniformes; family Danionidae; genus Danio; species Danio choprae. Next base: position 149 of record CAIGQW010052758.1, on the reverse strand, counting down.
TTTCACACTTTGCTGCTGTACTCCATATAAAATCCAGAAACTTTTTTTTGCACAGGCCAATCTTAAGGGTTAATGGTGCCAACCGATGATCAACAGTAAAAGTGACAAATGTTACCTCTTCCCAACAGGGAAAACCACCAACAATCAAA
>CAIGQW010052753.1:9472-22480 GCA_903798125.1 Danio choprae | reverse complement strand
CAGCCTTGCATATCTGTCAATCTCTGAAACAGTTGCTTTTCCACAAGTAATTTCTCATCAGGTTTCACCCCACAACTCCTCCGCTTTCTATCTGAAGAGTCTCAGTCCACACCGACTAACTCTTATTCAGTTTAACTCTCAATTGATTCATCAGACGAACATATTGTCTTCTGTGTTGTGACCAGATATCAGCATTTGTTTCTGATCATAAGGAACTGTATAGCACTGTTTTTACACTGGACATGAATTTTCTTGATTAAACACAACAAAACCCATTTTAACAGCCCAGGCTAATTGTAAATACATGCCTCAGCCTACATTTTTTTGCAAAATGTAAAATATGTTGCTCTGGTTACGTTTCATTGTACATTTCAGATAACAAATCCACTAGATGGAGCTTTCTGCCTTTTTGATGAATTGGTAAACGTTACTTATATAAAGTACATTTTGTTTTACGTTTCAGAAAACATAAAAAAAAAATACTATTCTATTTTAAAAATAAATATTCACCGTAAAAAATGCTGGATTCCACACAATTCCTTCATGTTGTCCCAACACAAATCAATTACAGTTAACTTATCGTTTTTACAAATGTAAGTGGATTGAACATGAAACAATTAAGTTGTCCCTCCCAAAAAACTCAGGAATTATATTGATTCAGTTCATTTTTAGTGCGGTTTATTTATAAACTAATTTCGAAATGGTTCACGTGCTTATGATTGAAAATGGCTGGTACCGCATCAGCTTCGTATATTGCACAAATCAGATGAATACTGACACACTATAAATAACCAGAGTTTTCCACTCCAGTCATCTTCGTCTTGAAGAATCCCCCCTTCCGCCCCTACTCCTCCTCCTCTCCTGATAGGGCGGCACGGCGGCCCAATGGTTAGCACTGTTGCCTTACAGCAAGAACGCCGCTGGTTCAGTCCCTCACCAGACCGGTCGGTGTTTCTGTGTGGAGTTTGCATGTTCTCCCCAAGTTTGTATGGGTTTTCCCCGGGTTTCCCGGTTTCCTCCCACTATCCAAAGACATACACAAGTAAATTGACCACTCCAAAGTAGCATCTACAGACAAACTATTAGCCAGCTATATCTCGGCACGTTCACAAACATGGGAGTTCTCAAGACATACCTGAGGTCAAGCTCCCCTCTCGCCCTTCAAACGGAAGGGAGCTCTGGGCTCAAGGATATTCTGAGCTCAGGGCTTTCTCCCGGGACAGCATGCCAAATACGCTTTATTATCAATCATCAGCTAAGTGTGAACTCTTGAAATAAAGAGTTTGAACAAGCAGCAAAGAAATAAAATAAAATTGAGTGTTGGTCATGAAGCAGATCCTTCTGTGATCATTAAACAAATCTGTAAATAATCTGCAAGTTTCAAAAATGCACAATTAATTCATGGATTTTAATCAGTGGGTTGTGCTTGAATAGATCATAGATCAACTGTGATCCAACCTTGACAATTTGCCATGATTTACTCATCCACATGTCCTTCTACTGCACTGTAAAAAAAAGTAGGGTTCCACACAGTTCCTTCATGTTGTCACAGCACAAATCGATTAATTCATTCATTGATTCATTTTCATTTCGGCTTAGTCCCTTTATTAGTCTGGGGTCGCCACAGCAGAATGAACCGCCAACTTATCCAGCATATGTTTTACGCAGCGGATGCCCTTCCAGCTGCAACCCATCTCTGGGAAACATCCATACACACTCATACACTACGGACAATTTAGCTTACCCAATTCACCTATACCGCATGTCTTTGGACTTGTGGGGGAAACCGGAGCACCCGGAGGAAACCCACGCCAACACGGGGAGAACATGCAAACTCCACACAGAAACGTCAACTGACCCAGCCGAGGCTAGAACCAGCGACCTTCTTGCTGTGAGGCGAACGTGCTATCCACTGCGCCACCGTGAGGCCCTCAAATCGATTAAGTTAACTTAATTATTTTTACTAATTTAAGTGGATTGAGCATAAAATCTTAAGAATAGTGTTGTTTCATAGAGTGTGACATGATCTTCTTTCCTCTGTAAAACACAAAAGAAGATATTTGCAATAAGGATTATGCTGCTCTTTATTGTGTTCACAAAAACAAAAAAGACAGAATTCATCACTTTTAACAGTTCTGTCCAGACTCCTTGTTGTCATGGAGATTAAACAAAAACCCTTAAATCACAATCAGTGTTCAAAGATATTACATTTGGAGGTTGATTTTGAGTGTGTTGGTTCAGGTGAGCCCCGTATGATGTGTGGGAGCTGTGGTTTGAACCCTGCTCCAGCAATGAAGTTAAAGGCTGAGATTTGATCATGGCTGGCCATCAAAGCCCAGGCCGTGCTGTGAGTGCTGTGTGCAGCTGTATGGCTCAAGATGAAGGCTGTTTCTCTAGTGCTCCTATGGATCCATATCGATTTCATCATTATCGCACACATCACACTCTCATTTTAAACTAATGTTTTTTGCTAAAGATAACAGTATGAGAGTCACTGTTAGCAAGCCCACTGAGCTAAAGTGCAAAAATAAATCTGACATTTTAGTACGAATGACATTGTATAAATTAGTACAAATTAGCCACTCATTTGCCAGAATATAAATAATAAATACTGCCTAGAAGCCCACATGAAAAAATGCTGAGTCATTTAGTATAGTGTTTTTGAACCATACTATAGTATTGTGTATTACACTGTATACATTATAGTATTTACAACACTTTGTAAAACAAATACTGTAGTATACTTTAGTTTTTGCTACAGTAAACAGTGTGGTTTTACAATATACCCTATCATTATAGAAAACACAGTACAGTTTTGGGTAATTTACTCCTCCTAGGTAAAAAAATCCTTTCTACCACTATGTAGATTTCAGAAATCACTTTAACAATCAATGCACTCTATGACACCTTTAACTACTATTACAGGCTTTAAGACAGTTGTCTTGTTGTGTTGTGTAAGTTTATCAAAATCATCTGCTTTTTCATGAAGTTTATATATATACAGTGGATAACAGTACATATTTATAACTGTGGTTGCAGATGCACAATCATCTTGCTCTCAAGCATTTTCAATATGTTTTTCAATGGATATGCTTTTTATGGATTTCAAAATGTTGGATGAACTATATATCCTATCAAGCTCTCTACAACAACTTCTATCATGGCTCAATCAATCACTTCACGAGTCAAAACACACTCACCACACATCAGGTTAAATCAGATTTTTACATTTTATTTCACAAAGTCAAGAACAAAGCCTGCCATGAGCAGCATATGCTATGAATATTTTATCCCAGGCCTGGTATTTGTATACTGAGGGGCAATTAGAATGGTGCCACACTGCATGTTTGATCACTCTGATGCCTGCCATCAGCTTAATTTGACAATCTTTGTGCAGAATGTAAATTAATCTGGAAGCTTAGCTTTGCTGTCCACATAATTTTAGCTCATTAGTGCTAGCTAAAACCTCTGAAAGAGTTTGCAAAGCTAGACTTTTGCTTGTGTCTAGACTGGCTAAGTAAGAAACAACGAAATCAAGATGTTCAGTAAGCTCGTCAGTAATTTTCTATCTTCTCCCCCCTTAGTTCCAATACAAAACCCTAAAAATAGAAATGGCACAGTTGTTACACTTGGTACATTTCTGAATGTAGTTCAAGGAGGCTTTAATAACTGTGTTTCAGATCTGTTTCATGCCACATGACTAATATTTTCACTTTAAATCTGGGTCTTATATTTCCCCGTTCATCAGCTTTATTGGCCTCTCGTTGACCTGCTCCTCTAGAATTTTATTAATATGCTCATGTTGCTTCTGACAGACAAACACAGTCTCTTCCTGTGGAGCAATATTGAAAATTGCAAGCAGTCGCATACCAACCCATGTTTGATTTGAGGAGAGTTTACAAAATGAATGTAATAAAAGAGAAACTGACACAAACAAGGCTGGTGTGCTACCAATCTATTTATGAAACATATTTCTGAGCAAAACTAAAGCATATATTAATGATGGGTAGTTGCTGCTAAGAGAGTTGGATAAAATGCTGATTTTTGTTTGGTTGTAAAGCTGATTTTTATTGTGTTTTGTTTGGCAGCTTGTTTGTTCATTTATTTATTTTTGTTTTTGTTTCTACTGCTGTTTTTGGTATTAAATAGTTTTCATTGTTTTACTTTTTTTTTTTTTACTTGTTTTAAGGTTTGTTTTTCTTTAACTATCTGTTTTTCTATAACTATGTACTGCCAAATTCTCTGAAATACCTTTGAAGTCTGTTTATGGTAGAGAAATGAACATTCAATTTGTGGGCAACAGCTCTGGTGGACATTCCTGTGGCATTGTGCTGTTTGATAAAACTGCACATTTTATAGTGGTCTTTTATTGTGGCCAACCTAAGGCACACCTGTACAATAATCATGCGGTTTGATAAGAGGTGGATGGATTATCTCAGCAAAGGAGGAGTGCTTGCTAACAAAGTGTTAAACAAACGTGTGAACAATATTTGAGTGAAATAGGCCTTTTAGCATCTTTGGGCAAATGGCAGGAAATATGTAAAACATCTGGCAAGCACAACTTCATACAATACGAAACAATTTACACACTCATCTGAAAGTAAAATATTGAAGCACTCCATCCTTGAAAAGCAGAAGATCATGTACAATCAAGAGAGCTGTAGATGGAACAGATGGCACGCAAGAGATACTGTACCAACTTTCTGAGTGTGTGTGTGTGTGTGTGTGTGTGTGTGTGTGTGTGTTGGTGGGTGGGTGTGTGTGTGTGTGTGTGTGTGTGTGTGTGTGTGTGTGTGTGTGAGTGTGTATTTCTCATCTCATGACCAGAGCACCTGCTGAGGAGTGTTTGACACAAGTCTAAATCGACTCTAACACCCGCTGCTGTGGAAAACTCCATGTTTCCAGTATACTTATGCTCAACTACAGACATGGAACAGATGGGCTGCAACTCATCCTGCCTGTGGAAACGAACACACCTGCCAGAGTGACAGAACACCTGCCAAAACAAGTCAAAACAACGCTTCCTACCCACCTCAACGTACATGACCGTCTTCAACCCCTCCTTCACCTCTTACACTTGTTCTTCTGATATCACTGACATCAATTCACTACTTGTAAATGTATGTTTTTCCTCTGGCGATAACTGTAAAACAGTGTACAAACACATCTGAGAAGCCAAAGGGAGCTATGATTCAAAATTCGAAAGTTGCCCCGAGCATAGTGTTGCCTAGCAACCGCCTCCTACCTTCACAATCATGTAGCCAATAGCAGGATTCAGAGTAGTTGAAGTGTCTGTTGGGACCCTCATCCACACACGCCTCAGCACCTCAGCACACTTACCTCTGTTCACCTCTTCTGCTTCAAAACAAGTTGTGTAAATCTGAGATGCTTTTGAAATTAAATATCACACACGTCTGTATTCATGGAGCATTGCACAGTGATTGCAAGAGATCTCAGCAGGGGTTTTCATGTTCAAGGTTCCGAATATTGCATAAAGAGCATGCATCATTGCACGTATTAAATAACAGAATCCAGTGAAGTTTGCTATATTCATATAGAGTCACATATAAACATATGAACAGAACATGCTTTACTACACAAATGCTATACTAGGTATATTATATATCTTTTTCTTCCTGAGACATACATTTTTTTTTTCTTTATATTGGCTGGAAAAAAAGCAGTTTTTAAGGTCAATAATTATTACATTTCTTAAATGTCTCCTTAAATTTCTATTTTCTGAACAAACCACTGTCAACCAACAATTTGCCTAATCAACCCAACTTTCCTAGTTAACCTAATACCCTAGGTAAGCATTTAAATAGCACTTTAAGCTGAATACTAGTATATTTATGTACTGCCTTCATGGCAAAGGCAAAAGTAAGTTAGTTATTAAAGGGGACCTATTATGCAAAAATTTATTTTAGCAGGGGTTTAAACACAGTTGCGTGCCAACAGTCTGTGAATATAACCAGTTTATAATGGTAAACATTTATTAATTAACATTTTTATAATTACACTTCATAACAGTCTGCAGAAACACTTTGATTGACATTCTCCCTTTGTACTTGTCATCAGAGTGGGAAAGCCCTGCTTATTAGTGACGATCTCTTCCTCATTAGCATAGGACATCAGTCTTGTTTTTGAATCTGCTAGTATGCTGACACATAGGCATTAGTAGCTCCACCCTCTTTTGAAAAAAAAAATCTTATTTGAATTTAAAGCGACAGTCACCAAAATGGCACAATTAGGATCAAAACCTAAAAAAGGCAGTTTCGAAGAGTTAAAAATCATTATTTGTGGGGTATTTTAAACTGAAACGTCACATACACACTCTAGGGACATCAGAGTCTTATTTTACATCTTGCAAAATGTGACATAATAGGTCCCATTTAAGTAGTTAGAAATTTGTTATATTTTATTTAAAGAGCAAGCAGTATTAAATTAATTTTGCACATAATTATTCTGGCTGGCCTACAAATATGTAATTGAAAATACAGTAGATTAAGTGAGCATACTGTATTTTATTATATTTCAAATGATTCTTTGAAAAGTTTGGTTTCAAGAATATAAAAGTACAGGGTGGGGTCTGATTTGGTCTGATTGGATGATTGTGGTTTGGATAGCTTCTCCTGCTCTTGTGCCAGCAAATAGACTACGCAATGTCATTGATAAAGTAGGGGAAGTTTTTTTAAATAATGGTATAGTAATAATACATTTTTCTTTTATAATAGTTATTGCATTGTGCACTCCATCAGTACAATCAGCCATGTTCCACTGGAAGGGATTAGTGCTGTAACAGGAGATTCAAATTTGCTCATAAACTCTGCATAAACCTCATTCTTAAGACAACTTCAGATTTTAATGCAAATCTCTGTGTGTGTGTGTGTGTGTTGACCCTCACGACTAACACATTCTGAAATCAAACATGCCCAGAGGTTTCTAGTGCTGAACCGGCCTATAAATTAAACAGTCAAATGTCAAGTGCATGCAGCTTTTCTGTTTCTTAATCTCCCTACTGAGGAAATGAAGGTGAGGTGGAGAATGGAAGAGATTTGGAAGCTTTTAAAGCTCTTCCGTGTATTAAAACGGACCATTGTTAACATGGGCCACTTTGATGTGCAATGAATGAATTCAGGTCACAGTCTGTGTAAATAGATGAATTGCAGTGAATGTCTGCTCATAAGCACATGTGGAGTTCATTTTAGCACATATCCAGTAGCTATCATGTCAATAGAATCTGTGAAGTATGATGTTTAAAGTCCATGTGGAATCAAAATTTACAATGTTTATTTTTCTAGCACATAATGTTATTCTTTAGGTAAACAATTAATCTGTGTAAGTTAAAAATTGAAAAAAAAAACCTCCACGTTTTGTGTGTCGGTTCTTCTCTGTTGACGTCAGTTTGTTGGCTTTAGACACAATATAATTAACCACGGCTCTCTAACCATTAGTTTGCAATTCATAGTGTTCAGTCACGTGACGTGTGCGGAGACCTGGCATGCAAAAAATTGGCCTTTATGGTAGCTATATACTGAGACATCCAAAGAAATGCATCACAATTCAGTCGTACTTCCATCTATTTCAAGCTATGAATATTTGGATTGCATACAGTGGGTACGGAAAGAATTCAGACCCCCTTAAATTGTTCACTCTGTTATATTGCAGCCATTTACTAAAATCATTGAAGGACATTTTTTGTCCTCATTAACGTACACACAGCACCCCATATTGACAGAAAAACACAGAATTATTAATATTTTTGCAGATTTATTAAAAAAGAAAAACTAAAATATCACATGGTCCTAAGTATTCAGACCCTCTGCTCAGTATTTAGTAGAAGCACCCATTTGATCTAATACAGTCATGAGTCTTTTTGGGAAAGATGCAACAAGTGTTTCACACCTGGATTTGTGGATCCTCTGCCATTCCTCCTTGCAGATCCTCTCTGCAACTACTGGCCAAGGCCAAATTCCTTCATTCATTCATTCACGTTCCTTAGGCTTAGTCTCTGACTTATTAGAGGTCACCACAGCGGAACGAACCGCCAACTATTCCAGCATATGTTTTATGCAGCGGATGCCCTTCCAGCCACAATCCAGTACTGGGAAACACCCATACACTCTCACATACACACACACTTAAACACTACAGCTAATTTAGTTCACCCAATTCACCTATAGCGCATGCCTTTGAACTGTGGGGGAAAACGGAGCACACGGAGGAAACCCACGCGAACACAGAGCGAACATGCAAACTCCACACAGAAATGCCAACTGGCACAGCTGGGACTCGAACCAGCGACCTTCTTGCTGTGAGGCGACAGTACTAACCACTGAGCCACCGTGCTGCCAAATGCCTTCATTTTATTGATAAAACATCCAGTAAAAACAGCAATATTGTGAAATATTCCTAAGGTTACAATGACTGATTTCTTTTTAACATATTCATATTTAATTGATTCACGTGATGGAAAAGCTAATTTTCACCAGCCATTGATAAGTTTACCATTCAAAAGTTTAGGCTAAATCCAGTTGCAGAGCCAGAGGGGTGTCCGGGGTGGCTCTGGACACCTCTGACATCTAATTGGTCACCTTAGGTGTCACCCCAATATTTTTATTGCTGCTGGCAGCTGCTGATGCTGATTGACATCTTTTTTTGTCAGAATAAGTTTATTTTGAGTATTGCTGGAAACGGAAGCAATTTTCAAATCAAGGATGACAGAAAGGCAAGAAAACATGGTTTCAAGATAAAGACAAATAATAAAACATCAAGTTTGAAGTAAGTTAATTTGTTTTCTGAATAATGTTTATTATTCACCATGTAGAAAGAAAGGATCATGTGACACTTAAGAGTGATGATGCTGTAAATAGTAAATTTGAAATAATTAGGTTTGGTTTAATTTACTCACAACTACATAATATTTTCATTCATTCATTTTCTTTTTGGCTTAGTCCCTTTATTAATCAGGGGTCGCCACAGCGGAATGAACCGCCTACTTATCCAGCATATGTTTTATGCAGTGGATGCCCTTCCAGTTGCAACCCATCACTGGGAAACATCTATACACACCCATTCACACACATACCGCATGTCTTTGGACTTGTGGGGGAAACCGGAGCACCCGGAGGAAACCCACGTGTACACGGGGAGAACATGCAAACTCCACACAGAAATGCCAACTGACCCAGCCGAGGCTCGAACCAGCAACCTTCTTGCTGTGAGGCAATCGTGCTACCCACTTGCGCCACCATGACGCCTTACATAATATTTTGTATATATTTAATTTGTAATACGATTCTAATTATTTATTTAGAAAAAAAAATGCTCTATAATAGATTTAGGTATATTGTGCAAAAGGAAGGGTTTTGGGTGTACCCGTAGTTTGACATTATATTTAATCAATACCTGTCCTGAGAATGAACACATTGGAACCAGCTGTGTCTAATACTGGAACAATGATACTGAAAATTCAGCTTTGCCATTACACAAATAACTTACTTTTTAAAATGTATATATTGTATATATACAATGAATATAAATGAACCAATATTGTATAATACAGTTATGTAATAATTGTGTATTGTATTATATTACTTCAAAAGAGTTCAGTTTTTATTCATTTTTGTTTAATGTTCAGACAAACAGTATACTGAGGCTCATTACACACACTTGTCAGCTCTTGTTTAAAAGGGAAAGCAAAAAGAGTCCAGTAATGCAGTTGTGCTGATCTCGCAGTTTGAGCTCACCACAGTTACTGGGCAGAATCTCTAAGCTTATGACTGTGAAAAAGCACTGCACATCAACAATCGTATTACAGTTTGGCTGGGGGCAATTTTTTTCACTTTGTGTTTTTTTTTATATTTCACTCTGTTCTGTACGGTTTTCTTGGGTGTAAATCAAACATGATCTCCAGCTGCCCTGCAGGATCACAGCATTATTGATGGAGCTTTTAAAGGCTTGCAGGAAAGCGGTTCTATTAGGGAACAGTAGACCTGTGTTTTATAGATCAACTTTGAAAATTTGCTGTTAAGACCATGTAATGTAAGATGTAGATTACATTTTGTTTTAGTAGAACGTTAAAAATGTAATTATAATTTCAGAGTGACACAAACACACTATCCAATGTGTGTGTGTGCGTGTGTGTGTGTGTGTGTGTGTGTGTGTGTGTGTGTGCATTTCTTTGATTCTAAAAGAGTCTTGAATAAGATTTTCTTGAATTAGAGTCATTTTCTGACTAAGAGCATCTTAAATAAAATTAAAAAGGTACACACACATACACACACACACACACACACACACACACACACACGCAAACGCGCACACACACACACGCTTAATTTTAACATGCAAGATCTGATGATAACCATAAAATATGTATCTATAAACTAATTAGTCATTGTTAAAACAACAGCAAGTTTTTTAAATGTATAATTCATAATCTATCAACCAAATATTTGTGTATAAATATACTTCTTTAACAACAACAACAACAATAACCACAATAAAACACAAACAAATTAATAATATTATTAGTAAAACAATAACTTTCTACAATATTAAAATAAAATATATAAAACATTCATTCATTCATTTATTCAATCCTTCAGCTTAGTCTCTATTTCAGAGGTTGCCATAGCGGAATAAACCGCCAACTATTCCAGCATATGGAATACGCAGCGGATGCCATTCCAGCTGCAACCTAGTACTGGGAAACACCAACTCTCACTCTACACTCTCATTCACACTCAAACACTATGGCCAATTTAGTTTATTCAATTCACCTATACTGCATGTCTTTGGACTGTTGGTGAAACTGGAGCACCTGGAGGAAACCCACGCAAGCACGGGGAGAACATGCAGACTCCACACAAAAATGCCAGCTGGCCCAGCTGGCACTTGAATCGGCGACCTCCTTGCTGTGAGGCGACAGTGCTAACCACTGCGCCACCCTGCCGCAATATATGTTCATTCATTCATTCATTTTCCTTTGGCTTAGTCCCTTTATTCATCAAGGGTCGCCACAGCAGAATAAACCGCCATCTTATCCAGCATATGTTTTTACACAATAATATATGTTTTTTTTATATATATATAAAATACATTATATATAAAACAATACTACAATAATACTAGAAATTACTTTATTGGAATGTTATTTGTAAACTAAAGACTTTATTACATTTACACAGAACTACGTTTATTATTTCTTTTTTCACAGTTGTGAATGATATTTGATCTGTCAGGTTTTTGTTTTAAAAGAAAACAAAAACATATCAAGTTTAATCTTATATTTTTGCAACTGTCGATAAAATGTGGCTGTTTATGTAAAAAGAGGTTTTGGGTTGTAGTCTATTATTCTGTTTGGTCAGAAAAACTTGTCAATACCTATCCTGAGGCTGAACCCATTTGAAGCAGCTGTATCTCAAGCTCTCTGGTCTCCAGAGACAATCTGCTCTTCTCAGAACAGACAGCAAAATAACATCAACAAAACCCAGTTATTTTCCGAGAGAGGGATGTTTTTTGCTGACGCTGGTGATCAGAAACAGCAGTGCAGAGGAGATGTGGTCAGAAATCAAAAACTATTCTTGAGTGCTTGAATGGGACATAGATTTTCTCAAAACAACACTTAAAGAGAAATGTTTTGTCTGGGAAACAAGTTTGCATAATGAGCCATAACATGATTTCTGTGCTCTCAATTGCTACATAGTACAAATCAATTGGCATGCATTCTTGTTTCTAATTTGTCTTCCCTTAATATTGGCACCCTTGGTAAATATGAGCAAAGAAGTCTGTATGAGCAAAGAAAATGTATTTATTGTTGATGTTTTGATCTTAACATAATATAATTTTAAAAAAAGAAGAGACTCTTTGTTTGTTTTTGGAAGAGTATATATATATATAATTTTTTTTTTTAAACTCTGTCAAACTATTTGTTTTGATGTCGATGATATTGGATTGTAGTTTTGAAGACTTACCCCAATATCCAACTGCCCTCTGCACATTACAATAATCGTCTCTTAGTTAAAGTTAATTAATATATTTACTGACATGATGAAACAACAAACAATATATTTACAGTATTACCGTTTTTATTTTTTGCTACACCCTGTCCTAACTACATGTGACGCGCTGCTGCGACACAAGATAAGGTATCATTTCCATGTTAAAGATATGTTTTTGTCCTAACCACCCATGACAACTTTTCTATTTTAGAAACAATTATATTTCCATGACATCACAACTGAGCAAATACTTAGCTATATTGAAATGCCAGAAGATAATTTACCTCCAATTTTCTTTAGTTAATTAGAACAAAGTCATTCATTGTTAGGCCCTGTTAACTCACAGTGCGTTAACTGATGTCTATAAGCACAACACTGGATTTTAATAATGCATTAGTAAATATTGAACTGTGATTAATAAATGCTGTACAATTATTGCAACTTTATTGTAAAGTGTGAAATTTTTTTAGCCCATCAAACCATCATCTTGTCAGTGTTCGTCTGTGTCATCCTTTGTTTTCGTCATGTGTTTCCTTTCGTTACACATCTATCCAGACATGTCATCAATTATATATATATATATATATATATATATATATATATATATATATTCATTCATTCATTCATTCATTTTCTTTTCGGCTTAGTCACTTTATTAATCTGGGGTCACCACAGCGGAATGAACCGCCAACTTATCCAGCATATGTTTTACACAGCGGATGCTCTTCCAGCTGCAACCCATCACTGGGAAACATCCACACACACTCATTCACACACATACACTACGGACAAATTAGCCTACCCAATTCACCTATACCGCATGTCTTTGGACTTGTGGGGGAAACCGGAGCACCCGGAGGAAACCCACGCAAACACGGGGATAACATGCAAACTTTACACAGAAATGCCAACTAACCCAGCCGAGGCTCGAACCAGCGACCTTCTTGCTGTGAGGCGATTGTGCTACTCACTGCGCCACCGTGCAGCCCTATATATATATATA
>CAIGQW010052752.1:93039-147683 GCA_903798125.1 Danio choprae | reverse complement strand
ACACACACCTACCTTTGAATAAATACTTATCTGGAAAATTTACAACTGAAAATATTAACATTGCAAGTTGTGATTTAAGACTATTAAAGTATTGGGCATGTGTACAAATGTTTCTCTTTCAGTACTGAACTGCTATCTAAGTTTGAAAATGATTGTTTAACTTATTAAAAATAGGAATAAGGTATCGTTTATAAAGGAAAGTATATGTTTGCAACCTTTTCACTTATTAATTCACTTAATTTCTTAAAAAATGGATTTATTTTTACTTTGATGCTGCTATGAATGTTATATGTAAAATGTTCCAGGATGAGTAAAATTCTTTATTAAATCTTCTCATATTACCTGGTATGTCATCTACAAATGCAATCAGTTTCATTATTCACATACATCATTGTTATTCTATTTTATTTAATTTGAATATCAAACAGACTTAATATTATATATATAATGTAATGAATAGTGTAAAGTAGTATAATGTAGTGTGTGTAACGAATATGGCCGATCAGACACATAATTATTTTGCTTTTATTCAACAAATGCGTCAGCAAACACAGCGTCAGCTTCTCCCATCCAGAAAAGACTGGATGGTCAGTTGTAATCCGATTTCAAGGTATTTACGACACAAAAGGAATGTGCTCAAAACTGGACACACAGAGACCTGGTCAAAACTTCTTCATTGCTTAAGACTAATGTTTTTAATGTAAACTTGTATTTTCTCTTTATGTATAATCAGGTGTTTTGCAACAAGTCTCTTGCTCATGTATTAATATTATGGTTTAATTACTTCTGCAATCAATGTTTAACTCTAAACAAGATCATAGATCGTTCATGTTTGATGTCCCTGCAAAGCTAATTTGGTGTACTGAACGACTGTTTACATTTCATGTTAATACGTGTGCAACATATTAACATTTTACAAAACTTGAACATTTTTGCATCAGTTTACTACCAGAATGCTATGCAAATCACCAGGCTCTGAAACAAAGACTATAAAACGTGCCTCAAGGGAGTTAAACTTCTCATTGGTTAACTCGGCTCTGGAGGGTGGGAACAAAACCATCCTTATAAAAGCTTGATTCATCTGTAAACTCACGTCATAGTCAATCCAGGACAAAGACCACCAGAAGCAGTGTATGCAGCCGGACAACAGCTTCGCAACTGACAGAGCTACAGGCAGCCATTGTAGAGGAAAAACTGAAGAGCATGGAGCTTGCAGAAATGCAGAGGCAGATAGTGGAGGAGAGCAAAGCTGAGGAGCAGTGTGAGTTCCTGGATCAACAAGCACGCTTAGCATTATATGAGAGAGAAGAATTACTCGGAGAACAGCAAAGGAGAAGTCATCATTTAGATGAAGAGGCTTGTGCAGCACATGAGACCAAAGAACTGATCACCAAACAGCTTGAGAGACAGCGTCGCATTAAGCAGAAAGAGATGGAGCTGGAGAAAGCACGTCTTGTTGCATCACTTCTCAGAGAATCAGAGACTGAAAATGCAACTGCTATTTCACAAACTGGAAGTGAATTTGACACAGGACAGGTACAGACTGACATTCTCTGTTCACCAAAGGTAGAGGTTGCTCACCATACACCACAACAGTTTCCTGATAGTACACAGCACTCTACACCACACATATATCAGAGTAAACCTGTTACCGCTCAGCCGTTAGTTCCACATTCAGTCTATGAGCACATTACCTCTCACTCTACATCCAAATCATTATATGTAGAACCTATGAATGTTGTTCCTTCTCCTATCTGTCCTGTAGGAGCACCAGGTGTGTTTCCTCCACAAGTAAAATTACATGTTGCAGATGTTTGCCCTCCTTCAACAGTACAGCCATCTTTGTCCTATGAGAGACAAACATATAGTCAGTTAGGTACTAACCTTCTATGCCCAGGTGAATCATATTTGTGTCCAGATTCAACTGCGGCCAGATATGCTCAGCCACCGTACCAGTCAATTCCAGTACTGTCTCGGCCCACAATTAGTCAGTCACATTATCCTGTTAGGCAACAGCAGTTTAGCTCACAGCCATTACCCAGGCCAAATGTTGCCGGTGTACAGCCACCAGCCCCAGCCAATGTTATGGACATGCTAATTGCCAATTCATAGGGTATACCTAAACCAGCTCTGCCTACGTTTGATAGTGGTAGGGAGGCAGACTTTGCTCTACTCAAAATGGCATTAGACAGCCTTATAGGTGGTCACGTTCATCTCACAGAGCAGTTTAAATACCAGGTACTTCTAGATAGAATAAGACTACCAAGTGCAGACAAACTAGCACAATCCTATATGCATGACCCTACACACTACACAACTGCGTTGCAAGCCCTCCAAGACAAATATGGGCAACCACGTCAACTTGTACAGAGTGAACTTGGGTCTATTTTGAACTCTCCACCAGTTAGAGTAGGGGATGCTGAAGCCTTTGATAACTTTGCTCTTGCAGTACACGCTCTCGTAGGCATGCTTCGTTCTTTAGAAGGTGAGAATGGATATGAACTGAAATGTGGCTCACATGTGGACAGACTTTTAATCAAATTGACGGCTAACTACAGAGATGGATTTGTTAAACATTGTCTCAGTTGTGGTATACTTGTCACAGGGACAGATAAAACATACACTCTTCATGACTTATCAGCATGGCTTCAGCTAAAATCACAGGCAAAGCACATCTCAAGTAGAGCTGTGGACATGTTTCAAAAGCAGATGAAGCCTCAGAGGGAAGAGAAGAGTAGCCACTCATCATCTTCTGTGTACTACAACATAAGTAGCAGTCATGATAAATCGCTCACTACCACTCTGCCATGCCGCACCTTTCCACAAAGGCCTACGAACAAACCTAAAGCTTACTGTCCATACTGTAATTCTCGTGAGCATTATCTCAGTTTGTGTTCCAAATTTAAGTCACTGACGACTACCCAGATTGCAGAATGGATCAGAGACAAAGATTGTTCTCGCTGTGAACGCAATCACAAACCTGAGGCTTGCACCCTCAAGAAGCCCTGTAATATATGTCAAAATCAACATCTTACTGTACTACATGATGTAAACATGCAGGAGCCCAACAAGGCCCTTATGGTCAGTACCTCTGCAAACACCATTTATCTTGACCGTCCCAATCGTCCTTAACAGGTCATGTCCTTCACTTCTTGGAGTCTTACTTCTGTTTCATGAGCACACAGTGGCAATCAGTGGGGACATTAAAGCAATGTTTCATCAGATCAGACTTTTGCCAGAAGATTGCTCACTGTTACACTTCCTTTGGAGGAACATGAAGAAGAACGAAGAGCCTAATGTCTTTGAATGGCAAGTCCTTCCATTTGGAACGACGTGCAGTCCCTGCTGTGCCACATATGCGCTACTATGACATGTGAAGGACAATTGTGTAGGCTATGAAGATGTTCAAAGGTCTGTCTAACAGGCATTCTACGTAGATAATTGTCTGCAGAGTCTCAACTCCCCAGAGAAAGCTCGCAACTTAATTGACCAAATGGGTTTAAAATCTGCCAGTGGGCCAGTAACATACACAAGGTTGTAGAACACCTCCCAATGGAAGCCAGAGCAGCCAGCACTAAACTCTGGGTTTCTGAGTAGTCATAGTTCATAGTTCAGACCCACAAGAGCCAGCTTTTGGTCTTCATTGTGTAAGGAATGGTATTTTTAACTACAGCGGCTCGAACTGTAGTTTGCCGAATGACTAAAAAGTTATCAGTATGATGGTGAAAAACTGTACATTTCTAGTCAAACCATCCTTCTACAATCTTATACCAAAAACGGAAATAAGGGCAGTATTAATAGCTAAAAATGTGGGAGAGCGTTGCTGTTATGTGATTGTATTGCATTGCAATATGGAGCAATTAGGTGTTGACGTTAAATCAAAAGTAATTCACAAATACTTGAAAATGAAATGATTTAATAACAATAATTCTCTATGGTTACAACTGAATTAGTTACAAAATTAACTGTATAAAATGATCAAAAATGAAATGGAAAAACATATGACATAAATTGTACCCAGCTTAAATGTAAAATAAAGTTACCTGAGAGAGGCAGAGACAGGGGAGGGAGAGAGAGAGAGACAAAGAGAATAGGCCCCAAAGACAGAGCCTGATAGCAGTAGAGTAAGAGAAGCTAGCCTCCAGAGCTGGAGAGGACCAGCCAGAAAAGCGCAGAGCAGGAAAAAGAAAACCGCAGAGCAGGAAAAGAGCCAGAGCAAAGTTTTACCAACCCTTTTGTATCTCTCTTGACCATGTGAACAAAGCCCAAATGCTGAGACATTCAAACTGACCAATCAACATGTGACCACATCGTAAAACCCCCAAAGTCCACACACCAGGCCCTGATCTTATCAGTATCTGCCTTTGAAGTCAGTATGGACTTTCTTGGTGAAAAAGACATGTTTTGCCATATAAACAAATGGATATAATATTTTTCATTCTTACAATTGGAATTGTCTTACTGACCATCTTGGATACCAACATCGTCAAGTTCACTATTCCGAACCCACACTCCGAAATGTTTACAAGGTACTGGCCACACATTATGACCCACTTGGATATCTCATACCCTTCACTACAAAAGCAAAAATATTAATTCAAGATCTTTGGAACCTAAAAGTCAGTTGGGATGATGTTATCCACCCAGAAAGCCTACTAATACAGTGGCAGTCCTGGGAGTCCTGGGAGGCTGAACTGGCTAATTTGCACACTGTTGAAATACCCAGAGCATACATACCACCATGTGCGGACACAGAAGGCAGACCGAGAACCATGCATATCTTCTGCGATGCCTCTGAACGAGGGTACGGGTCAGTGGCAAGGTCCAGGGTGGCTCCACGCAAACAGATATCAATGCCCCGCTTAGTGCTTTGTGAAGCTCTCACAGGAGCGCAGCTAGTAAAGTTGCTCTGTAAAGAGATGTCTATTCCTGCCAGAGATGTTGTCCTGTGGACCAATTCCACAACGGTCCTAAGTTGGTTAAAATCAGACTCCTGCCGCTATAAAAACATTGGGGTCTTGTTGGCGATATGTCAACACTGCAGATAACCCAGTGGATGATCTGACCAGGGGCAAGACCTTGTTAGAGTAGACTAAGTCTCAGCACTGGAGTCAAGGACCACAGTTCCTTCACCAGCATCCTGACACCTGGCCATCCCTGCCAGAATTGGCTTCTCCTGATGATAATGATGAGCTAAGAAAACAAACATTCTGTGGTAACACAATTACTGCTACGCCGCAACCTGACATCTCCAATTATAAGAATTGGAGTGAACTGTTGAAGTTTACTTACCAGTCCCTTCACGGGGCGGCTGATTCCATGACTGCAGCAGATGCCATTGAGGTCGAGTTACATCTACTAAGGCAAGCTCAGAGTGACAGCTTTCCGGAAGAGGTGGGTGCACTGACAAAAGGTAAACCCATATCCAACCAGAGCCGTCTGGCTTCACTAGCCCCTGAGTAGGATCAAACACTTGGTCTTATCTGAGTAGGAGGACGACTCTGCCGAGCTGAGGGCCTAGTTCCAGACACCATACATCCTATAATACTAGACCCTAAACATCCAATTACCATGCTCCTAATCAAAGAATATGACAACCAGCTTCTCCATCCTGTTCCAGAACGAGTCTTAGGTGAGATCAGACGCAAATACTGGATCCTTCGTGGCAGACAATCTATTAAGAGGCACCAGTACAACTGTGAAACATGACAAAAATGGAGAGCAAAGCCTGTAATACCAAAGATGGCAGACTTGCCCCATCACGCTTAAGACTATATAAACCACCTTTCTGGTCAACAGGTGTGGATTGTTTCGGCCCATTCACCATTAAAATAGGATGACGCACTGAGAAATGCTGGGGCATCATATTTAAATGCATGACAACAAGTTGTATACATCTTGATCTCTTAGAAAGCATGGACACAGATGCCTTCCTGATGGCTTTACGAAGATTTGTATCATGTCGGGGAAAGCCATTTGAGATACTTGCAGATAGGGGGACAAATTTCAGGGGAGGAGCCACTGAATTACAGGAAACTTTTACGTCATTAGAAGCTCCAATTAAAGAACAGTTAGCTGGTCAGGAAATTACATTTCACACCACATGCCCCACACTTTAGTGGCAACTGGGAGCAAGAGATACGGTCTGTCAGAACAGCTTTTCAGGTAGTCCTAGGCAATCGAACTGTGACTGAGTCAGTTTTACGTACAGTGCTGGTAGAGGTTGAGGGAATCATCAACTCCAAGCCACTCGGGTATGTTTCCTCGGATGTAGCTGATCCAGACCCAGTCACACCCAATTTATTGCTGATGGGCCATCGTGATGCATCACTCCCACAAGTAATCTACTCCTCTAGTGATCTGTTAGGGAGAAGGAGGTGGCGACATAACCAAAAATGATCAGCCAAAATTTGGCTGATCATTTTTGGTTAAACTTTGTTCGGCATTACTCACCTGGTTTATAGACATGCCAAAAATGGCAAAGGGACACTGGCAATTTAACTATAGGACAGATCGTCATGATAGTTGATTCCCAGTTACCTTGAGCTTCATGGCCTATTGGCAAAGTGATTAAGACATATGCAGGTGTAGATCATTGTGTACGCACTGCAGAAGTGCAAGTGAAAGAACGAACTTATCTTCGGCCTGTCACCCGGTTAGTTAAGTTACCATCATGGGAAGATGAGGAGGAAAACAACTAGCTTTGAGACTTTCCCTAGATTAATTACAAATTTATATCGTAAATTTGGGGGCGGCTTAGTAGGAAAGTCCTTTAACTGGGTTGCAGTTCTAATAAGTGCCTACTAGATGGGTACTTATACTTAGAATATATTTCTTTTATTTTACGGACATTTTACCACTTTTCCTTTGAGAGCACGCACATGGCACAAACCACAAACCACATGTTCCACCAAAAAAATTGTACAATACTGATGTTAATACTGTTGGAATAATATATGTAATGTTATATTGATCCTTAATGCATATATGCTTTGTTTTTTTCTACTTATTTAAAATGGGGACTTTATAGCACTTTAAAGTGTGTTAATGGCACATTTCTTCAAAATGCTGCAGTAAAACAGGTTTCATATGAGGTATGCATATAGTATGGGACGTCATGCATCATATATGATTATTGTTTTATTCACTTATAACAAATGGGGTCTTTACAGTCATCTAAAGTCTAATAATGCACCATATCCCATATACTGTAGTATTGGACGTTCTATAAAGATGCATACCTTTTTAAATCCTCTTTAAATTAAATAAAGTTATATTTGTACGTCAAACAATGTTTTGTTGGACTACTTTATGACTCTATTCACTTTCTGAGGTTAACCACGTTGTATAAAATTGCATTCAACCATATTTGCAATGTTCTGTAGTTGGCTAGGAGAAATAAAATGCCAACTGACCCAGTCGAGGCTCGAACCAGCGACCTTCTTGCTGTGAGGCGATCGTGCTACTCACTTATAAATTTAGAAAAATTACAAAAAAGCACAGAAAACTCTTGCTTAAAATAACAACAATGTCAAAAACAGCTAATAAATCGTTTAACAACGCATACGTAGCAAGAAAAAGAGAGAAACTGACATCTCGTTATAAACGAAACGAGTGCTGCTGAAATTACCGTCATCATAATAATACGCGCGCACCAAAATATAAATCGCGGCTGGCTTGATTGTTTTTCCGAACTGCGGCTGACTTGACCGCAGTCAGAAACGAGCGTCTGTGCTCCGCGTCTCACGTCCTCAAACGCCACGTTCACTGAGTGTCAGGATTGTCTTCTGAGGCGCAAGTCATTTATTAAATGAAGAAAAGATTCACGCAGCTTCTCCTACTATTGCAAATTCCGTTTTTACTGTTGATATTTGGCGCCAGATAATCAGAAAGTGACGATTTTGATAGCTTTGACTCGTTGGATGGAAACGCTGCTTTGTTCGCACATCTTTTATAATCTAGTTTTTCGCATAAAGAATTAATTAGCATTTTTGGATGGAAACTTAGCTTATGACTTCTAAGTGAGAAAGAGAAGTGAAATAAGGAACATGTTCTACTCTCTGATTTTAAATTTCATATTTGAAAGATCTTAGTTACCACAGATGACAGACAGCACCCACATATGATACAAAATAATATCTACATACCAATTAATGTTCATTCTTGAAAAACGATTTTAATTTAATTTCATATAAATAAATAGACATACATTAGGCCTAAGCCTAGTACTTAACCAATTTATTAATTTATTTTCTCATATTTCTGCCTACTCATACTTGTGTTGGGTGCCCGCATAGATAACAGTATCTTTATCAAATGTTTACAGAACAAACAGGAACCCAGCATGCCTGTAAATTTCTCTACGCAGATATGTATTTTATTATGCCATAGAAAGTCAAAGACCTCTTCATGTCATATAGCAAATCATCTGGTGTCTATTAAAGGTGCAGTATGTAAGTTTGACGGCCTCACGGTAGCGGAGTGGGTAGCACGATCGCCTCACAGCAAGAAGGTCGCTGGTTCGAGCCTCGGCTGGGTCAGTTGGCGTTTCTGTGTGGAGTTTGCATGTTCTCCCCGTGTTGGCGTGGGTTTCCTCCGGGTGCTCAGGTTTCCCCCACAAGTCCAAAGACATGCAGTATAGGTAAATTGGGTAAGCTAAATTGTCCGTAGTGTATGAGTGTGAATGGGTGTGTATGGATGTTTCCCAGAGATGGGTTGCAGCTGGAAGGGCATCCGCTGTGTAAAACATATGCTGGATAAGTTGGCGGTTCATTCCGCTGTGGCGACCCCAGATTAATAAAGGGACTAAGCCGAAATGAAAATGAATGAATGAATGAAAGCAGCAGCAGATAGTTTACCTCAGATCTTGAAAATAAAATAAAACATTTGAAATTGAACTTAAGAACTAAACACGAGTGATTCAGCATGTACATTTAATAATGTTAAAGAGGGTTATTATGTATTCAATAGATTATAAACCTTACCATTTTGTGAGTGAGTGCATACTCTGTGCATATGAATGGCTGTATTTAAATTTCTGTTGTGTTTCGTCTGGTGCGAACAGCCAAATTGCTTATCACTGCATATCTCGTCACGAAGCATGTTGTTAGGACACGCGGTTACAGTGTAACCTGCTCACCTAATGTTTACGTTCGTAATATTTATATTATTTGCTAATTAATAACCGGGGCCTCACAGTGGCGCAGTGGGTAGCACGTTCGCCTCACAGCAAGAAGGTCGCTGATCGCTGGTTCGAGCCTCGGCTGGGTCAGTTGGCCTTTCTGTGTGGAGTTTGCATGTTCTCCCTGTGTTGGCGTGGGTTTCCTCCGGGTGCTCCGGTTTCCCCCACAAGTCCAAAGACATGCGGTATAGGTGAATTGGGTAAGCTAAATTGTCCATAGTGCATGAGTGTGAATGGGTGTGTATGGATGTTTCCCAGAGATGGGTTGCAGCTGGAAGGGCATCCGCTGCGTAAAACATATGCTGGATAAGTTGGCGGTTCATTCCGCTGTGGCGACCCCAGATTAATAAAGGGACTAAGCCGAAATGAAAATGAATGAATGAGCTAGCCTAAATAGAACCATAGAAAGATGACCGCCTCCCATAAATGACATAAAGAGGACAAAAGAGAACAATTTTGGATGACTATAGGCTACACAATTTTGTCTACATTTATTTATTTTAATATTTATTTTGGCATCTTTGCTTTATTAGTGATAGGACAGTAGACAAGAAGAGAGATTGGAAAGAGAGATGAGATGGATTCGAGCAGGGCTCTTGAAGCGGGATTTAAACACGCATTGGAAGCTGGAAGTGCACTGTGCTCTGTGTCTGCTCAGACCATGGGGCTATCGGCTATCACATTATTCAGCCTTTTACATGTGTAAGCCAACATGAAACAATTGATAATTATTTTTTGTTTATATAAACATTTATGATATACATTTATAAGGCACAAAGTATTTAGTTAAAATTAAAGTGAATTCCTGAATTGTACCATATTTTTTCATAACTTCAAAGCAATAAAGCAGGTATAGCCTATACTGTATATTGTCATATTTTGACAACATAAAAAATTACTTAAACATTTGTAATTTTGGATTATTGCATAGCCTAGGCCTGTTCTTGTATAAATCAATTGGAATATTTAATTTATTTACAAATATTCTGTATGGTCAAAACTGAAGGAAGTTCATTATAATGACAATCTTGCATGCATATCACATCGTAGCCAGCAGTGAAACAATTTAGACAGACTTTTAAAAAGGTGACACCATGCATGGTGAATAACAAAGCCCTTTTCCGTTATGAAAACATTTATTTATTCAGAATGTGAGACATTTAATTAGCTTTTATTAAATGTGTCTTGTCCTGTGTTGTTATAACAAATGCCCTTACAATGTATTCAATTTGTTTGTTTGCATATTTAAAAAATTGTTATATTCTGAATGAAAACTAAAGGATTTAGAAATCGAACGTCCTTTTTTATCTTAGCATAATTTAACAGGACACTCTACAGGGTAAAGAATTTATTATATTTGCAGCCTATGGGCTATACTCCTCACCATTGTAGGATTCCATTCTATCAGCCCAACGACGGAATCCAATGAATGGTCGAAGGTTAAATGCGTGTAATCCTTTTCTAGCACTTTTGAAAAGGATTCTGTTTTATTTATATTCATTCATTTTCATGTCGGCTTAGTCCCTTTATTAATCTGGGGTCGCCACAGCGGAATGAACCGCCAACTTATCCAGCATATGTTTTACGCAGCGGATGCCCTTCCAGCTGCAACCCATCTCTGGGAAATTATTTATATTTATACAGAATTTATTTATATTTGTGCCCAACTTCGAATTTAATCTTACACCAACTTTAAGTGACCGTGAGTTTTAGACTGTATTTCTCAATAAGAATGGATCACATATATGAACAAAATTTTGAGTTTTTGATTTATATCTGATCCCGTACTTTTTACTATACGTTGGGACCCATTGTCGCACAGAGTTTTCACAGACATGGTCTCGACATTCTGAAGTTAGTCAGCTAAAGTGCCAACTGCTCCAAACAATCTCGTGCAATTCGTTTGGATATTATGTACACAGTATCAAGGTAGCAAAAGCCTCCACATAATCTACTGGATATAAAAGATTTCAGGAGAGTTCAGAATGCATCAAAACGTTTTTTTCCAGATAAAAGTGTATCGTGCCAATTACAGAATCAAACAATAAAAGCCAATTCAGAAGTAAATGCACAACATCAATTACTCAAAGATAAAAGTATAGATAGTGTTGAGCTTGAGAGCT
Source organism: Danio choprae (assembly GCA_903798125.1). Lineage (NCBI taxonomy): Eukaryota > Metazoa > Chordata > Actinopteri > Cypriniformes > Danionidae > Danio > Danio choprae. The sequence goes on along the minus strand of CAIGQW010052752.1, from coordinate 136,379 downwards.
TCTCGCTATGACCCCGAGACATTTCGTCCTTCGCTTTAAATACCCTAGGAGAGCAATGAATGGTTATTTTGTTAAAGTTAACCAGTGATTTAAAGGGTCATAAATCATCAAAACACATTTTTTGAGATGTTGACAGTCATATATGTGGCCCACGCTGCTAAAAACACTATTAGGACACATATATTTCACCAAAAAGTGAAAAATGGTTGTTTTTGCATTATTTTGAGCAAATTCGTTCTTCCGGTTTAAAAATAAATTTTGAAGCAACGTCACAGCGATTAGATCTTTGTGTGTATTCCAGCGTGGAGACTGGATGTCTGTACCGGCAAGTACAACGTGACGTATTTGAGCTTTCAGCATTAAATTATGAGAAAGACTTCCAAGTCTTTCCAGACTGGCAGTCAGCACACTCTATTGTGTATGACTAACTTCATTAATATGCATGATAGCTTCGAAGACTGTTGTTACCTGTTACAGTGTTCAGACGGCAGAGAGACGCTACGTTTTGTGGAAGAAGAATTGTTCAGAGACATGGGTCGTCAGTGTTGCATTTATAAATGTGCTGCAAAGAAGGTTTTGTTTTCAATTCCCACTATGAGAGCGCAGATGGACTCACATGTGGATTACAGTGCACGCGACAGAAATATGTTTGTAAGGAATATTTTTACCCGACAGCTTTTCACATCTTGAAATGGTGAAATCCAGATTTGCCACTCATCGTCTTTTAAAAAAGATGTGGGTCCAGTTCGTGTTGATTGTCCTGTCTCTAGAGATTTGGTAAGTGTGTGATCAGTGCTATTTGTTTGTTTATTCAGAGGCAAAGTTAGTTAGTATCGTCAGCAGTACTCTTTCAGTTTTTAAAGACACACCTTAGTAATATCACTACAATATTATGGGCTGAAAGATCCGCTATAAATGCTGCTCTCCGAATGTAAACATTCATTCATTTTCTTTTTGGCTTAGTCCCTTTATTAACCTGGGGTCGCCACAGTGGAATGAACCGCCAACTTATCCAGCAACCTAACCCATCACTGGGAAACATCCATACACACTCATTCACATACATACAGTACGGACAATTTAGCTTACCCAATTGTGGGTATTGGAATTGTGGGGGAAATCGGAGCACTCGGAGGAAACCCACGCAAACACGGGGAGAACATGTAAACTCCACACAGAAATGCCAACTGACCCAGCCGGGGCTCGAACCAGCAACCTTCTTGCTGTAAGGCGATTGTGCTATCCCGAATGTAAACAAGTAAACACCTTAATCAAACTATTACTGTTGTGTAGGATGTTCGGCACATTTTGTGACAGGATAGTCTATACACAGACAGCTTTCTGACGCTTCCTACCGAGTCCATCTAAGTTACCGAGAAATGCAGAGGGTTTTTTTTTTCTTCCATTCGCCGTGCCGTATCAAACATTCCATTTAAAGTACACTCTTCCAGCAGTTCCTCGCATCCAATATCTTGTTTGTCATGGGGATTATGCATGAAATGTTCCTGAATCAAAGTGAAAGTGCCAAACTGCAGTTAAAGTCAACAAATTAATAATTTGGCAAATAATTCGATTACTGATGTCCATGTAAACATGGTCACTGTCTTTGTCCCCTGTCTCTGTGTTGTTTTGCCTTTGTGAAAATCAGCGCGTGCCCAAACTGAAACTCCCATTTTTATGCAAAACGTTCCCTCTTTCCCTCCCCCAACACTCCCACTTAAACAGAGCTGGACACACCCACTTTCCTGCCTTTTTTAAACTAGAGGTGTGAAAACACCCTGCTGAGACAGGGGGGTTTCTTGGCCCTTTAAAGATTTACTTATCTGTAGGAATTTAATCAAAAGTTATCAAAAATGTTGAACAAAACCTTGTTACCAGTCACACCTGAGTATTTATCAATACCAGAGTGGAAGGAAAGTTCAGAAAAGAGGGCAAGAATGTGTCAAAGTCTTTCCTGGGATGTTTTCTTCAGATTTCAGAGTTCTTGCTGTTTTATTACAGGTCATATTTAAGTCTAAGTAAAATCCATCCCTACACCATGTATTGTAGACATATTTTCTAAAACATACAGTATAGTGTACAAGGATGTTTATTACTGAGGAAACAAAAACAACCAAACAAAAATGATATTTTAATTGAACACAACACATCACATACAGTACCCGTGGTGACTTCATGGGTGCTTTCACACTAGCACTTTTGGTCCGTACTCGGGTTTGTTTGATGTCAGAGTACGATATGTTTAGCTAGTGTGAACGTTGTCTTCAGAAATCAGGTGTGCACCAAAAAAATGCACCCCTAGTCTACCTGAAAAAGGTGGTCTGGGGTACGATTCATGCAAACTCTGCTACAATTAACATCTGACATGAATGCGTACCAAATAATCCGGGCTTGACATTAACACTCGCCAACCCGCCAAATGTAGGTAGATTTCAGCTGTGGCGGGTTAGACAGCCACTCCAACTAGCCACTCTGGCAGGTTGAATTTTTTTTTTTAAATTGTAGTTTTCTTAAAAGTAAAGGCACATAAAAATTAATTGCAATGTGAGACTACAATTCCTATAAGCAATCACTGCAGTGTTCACGCATCCGCAATACTTAACGTCACACAACAAAGTTAAATAAACGAGTAGTTGCTTATGTGGCGCCACATAAAGGGAGTAACTATACCAGGAGAAACACAGAAGAGAAAACTTGGCAATGATCAACAAGTTTAAACAAAAAAGAAAAGACAATTTAACGACAAATAGAGAACGGGCTGGGAATGGCTGGTGCACGACCCTGACAGGGAAAATATGTACTACTCGGACTGTAGGCTGTATGGCGGCGAGAAGGTAAAGGGGGCTTCCTTTATGATTGGCACAAATAATTTCAAACTTAAAACTATCAAGAACCATGAAATGTCCGTCAGGCATACTTTTAGTATCATAATTAAATGGGCGAAGACGGCTTCTCTTCAAAGAACTGTGGCAGTGAAATCCCTTCTCGTTATGAAGTCCGCCAAGCTCAAGAAGATGAGGATACTGTTTCGGAACGCACACGCTGTTGGAAAGAAAGGTCAGCACTTCACAGACTACATGTGGATGTGTGAGTAAGTATTGTATTTTTTTAATGAAAAGAGTGTAAAAGCTAGGTTAGTCTAACATTAGTCAATTTGTATTTTCTTTAGGATGAATGAGAAGGAGTTTGTTTATTACACTGTCAAGGCCGAAAGAGAAAAACTGAGAGAAGCTCTAACCACCACAAAATTCTTGTCAATAATGTCTGACGGTTTAACAGACAGTGCTGTTTTGGAAGAGGAGCTAGTGTATGCCAGGTGGGCAGTAGCAGGGAAAATGGAGGTGCGTTTTGTAGGTATCCAATCGGTGGACAAACCAGATAGCAGCCATATCGCTGAGGTCATACATTCAATAATGGAGAGGTGTCAGGGCCAGAAGACGAGAAAGGGCAATGGCTACAGAAAGTGGTAGCTTTTGGGATGGACAGAGCTGCCGTCATGACAGGAGTCAGGAAAGATGCTGTCAGCCAACTGCGCGGAGACCGAAAGTACATTTTGGGCATACACTGCATGTCTCAGCGGTTGGAAGTGACATATAGTAATGCCATGTCCCAAAACAGTCTTTCCAGGAAAGTGGACAATATGCTTAACAGCCTGTATGCATTCTATCACAAGAGCCCTGTAAATAGGGCTCAGTTGAGGAAAAGCTTTGATGAGATTGGTATGAATCATCTGATTCCAACAAGAATAGGAGGAACACAGTGGGTTTCACATTTTCTGTGAGCCATTTAAAATGTTTGAGAAAATACAAGGGACTTGCGCTCCACCTAGAGCAGGTATAGTAGGCTAAGTTATAATAGAATTATTTCCCAAATGTAAGAATGTCAAATGAGAGGTTGAAAACAGTACATGCATCAATTAGTTTAATGTAATGTATTTGTGTAATTTTTTAAATGATATTTATGCTAATTACATTCTTTGCATTTATCAGACTGTGTCAGACACAGTCACCTGAAGTTGCTGGGAATGAATTGCAGAAGGAAAAAGCCAGATGTTTTCTCCATATTATGAAGTATGAGACTGTCATCAAATTCACCTGCTTTGATGTCTTCTACATCCTGTAGATTTTGGCGATGCTGATGTTCAGGAGCTCATCACGTACTTGTGAGTCACACCGTCCTTACACCACACACTCTGACGAACTCCCCGCAATGCACCACCCAGTTTCCAGCCGTTAATGGAACTTGTGCTTTGAGGTCTGCACTGGAGCATTTGTTTGATATACTTACATGATATTATCATCTACAGTGCTGATTTGCCACAACACCTACAGCCCTTGTGTGAAGTTTTCCAGAGATTTCGTACAGCTGGTCTAAAACTTAAGCCATCGAAGTGCCAGTTAGCACGCTTCTCCGTTACTTTTCAGGGCCACCGTGTTTCCAGTGACGGGATTGAGCCAGACCTGTCAAACATAGATAAAGTGAAGACATGGGCAATTCCAATATTAGCCACACAGGTCAGGGCTTTTCTGGGTCTGTGTTCCTATTATTGTCGATTCATTATACAATTCGCTAACACAGAAGGGAGTGCCATTCACTTGGTCAGTTGAAGTAAATAAAGCTTTTCATGTACTGAAACAGGTGCTGACTTTGATCACCAATTATAGCCTTTCCAAATTGTTCAGCTCCTTTTCTTCTTTACACGGATACTTCTCTTCATTCTGTGGGCTTTGTTCCTTCACAAAAGATAGAAGAAAAAGAATGTGTAATTGCATATGCCAGTCATGTCTTGGCTGCTGCGTAAAGAAAATGGTTACCGTTTGACAGAGAATTGTACTGTATGCCATTGTTTGGTCAGTTTGTCACTTCCAGCACTATCTTGCTTGTCACACATTCACTATCATTACAGATCACAAGCCTCTGGTCGGTCTTAAGAAACTTCCTCTTGATCATGATTCTACTAGTAGGTGAGCTCGTTGGGCCATAGAATTGGACTTATATGATTGGCATGTCACTCATCGAGATGGAGCAAAACACCTTAATGCAGACACTATGTCCAGGCGGCCAAATATTAATCCTGTAGAATCTGTTACATTCAGGGTAACGTGTCCACCTTTTCGGTAGCAAGTCAGACCGCATTAACACCTTTGCAAGCAAGGTCGATTTTATTTTATTATAATTTTTTATATACAGTTTTGGGTAACATTGTTTTTGAATGCTAAGCATATATGTAGTTTTGTGCTGAACGGTGTTATAGAAATTAGGACATTTCTTGTAGGGTAAGGGAGATTGGGAATAGTATTGCGGGATCAGAGACCTGCAACTGAGATCGCGCGAGAGAATGTTTGGAAGGAGAGAGAGAGAGAGAGAGAGAGAGAGAGGAGAGAGAGAGTAATATGTAGTAATATATCTCTCCTCTCTCGCTCTCTCCTTCCAAACATGCTCTCGCGCGATCTCAGTTGCAGGTCTCTGATCCCGCAATACTATTCCCAATCTTATTTAAAGGTACAGAACATTAGTTTCAATTTAAATTTCACTCCCTACATATTACTCACTCCCTACATATTACAGAGAGTGAGTAATCGCACAAGGTAATCTGTTGTGGCAAATTTATATTGTTCACCCTGTATGTTTAATAAAGCACGGGTTAGTACCTGCTGATCGAGCTCCATGTGTCCTCCTTGGAACTAAGCCAAAGAACTCACGAGACTGCATGTGGTGAGAACTGGAAAGTTTACATACAAAGACTAACATGCGTTACACTTGCTTGTCTCCTCCAAAAATGATGCAAGTGGCTTTCTGTATTTTGGTACAAAACCAAAAGATTTAGTAAAAGCAGAACGAGCATGATATGCATATGTAACCCATGTAACCTAGGTTACTAGTAAAAAGTGAAAGTGAAAAGTGATAATGATGGGAAAGAAGAGAATGAAACGACAAAGCAAGCAGAACTTCGCCGATGCAGAAAGTTGGTATGGTTGAAAAAGTTACGGCTGAAAAAAAAAGGTTTAGAATGTTAAATGATGCAGATAGATGAGCGAGAGAGTGACAAGACAGCAACAGAGAGAGATTCAAAGCCCCCAAAATTCAGTGAGCGATCTAAAACTATTTTATTAGAGATAAAGAGGAGGCAACAGAACTAAAAATTGTCGTCGGATTAACAAACAGTCACAGAATAGAGACTTCATCATCGAAATGAGAGACTGATGTTGGAGCAAGTAACCATCGTCAGCATCTGAGTTAGAACTGAATATGGCGGGGAGATCATAAGCAGATACTGACGCGGATCTGACGAGAATTTAACTGATGAAATCAAACTTCTTCACCTTGTTGAGTTAAGATTCATGTCCTTTATATTTCCCTGATATTTGGCATTTAAACACCATAAATTCAACATAAAAAAGGGCTAATATGACATGTATTTATATAGGTTGCGAGTGCAGCGATCCAGCTAAAGCTGATATTAAATGGGCTAAAGCTATCTAACATGTAGTAATGCTAATGAGCCAGTGAAATATCATAAAATGTGGTATTTGAGGATTGTTATGATCAATGTGTATATAAATGTTGAGTAAATGTGTATATGAAGTGTGTATATATATATGTGATTTAATGTTAAAAGTCTTGAGCTTTATTAATTGATGTTCTGCCTTGTGTCTTGCAAGGCTGGGTTTTTTTTTGTGTGTGACTTTAAAGCAAAGGGGTGGTCCACTACGATATCATATTTTAAACTTTAGTTGATATGTAATGTAGCTGTGTGAACATGTACAACATCTCTGAATGTAATATGCTCAAAGTTCAATGCAAAGCAAAACATTGGTTTTTACAGAGTTAGCTTAGCAAAGCCTACAGCGAACGAATTTAGGGACTAGAAAAAAAAATGCATCCGGGCTAGTGAGATCATAAACGCTTCAGGTTACGCGCATTTACCACGCGCATACACCCTGCACAGCAACGGGGCATGGCCAGAGGCACTGTAATGTTATAACAGAGAAAGCTAAAATGCCGTCCAAATGCTGCTATTTCCACAGAGCTTCTTCTGTTTCTGTATTTGGGCTTCCAAAAAACACAACACAAAGAGAGAAGTGCTAACAATTTATTTTTAATTATGTTCCAGAGAATTAGAATAAATATATAGCTCTAGCATTTGACAAATGAGAATTTCCAGAATCTCTCCCTGTTCAGTGTTGGATTCGGCTAAAAACTCCTCCAACCAACAAAGCTATTGATTGTGAGCCACAACCTTTAAGTGTTTTTATTTGGTAAAATTTATCTATTACATGCACAGTTTCTAGTGTTAACGGTATGTTGTAGCAAGGACATAAACAAGGATGAAAACAACGGGAAATGCTGTTTGGCACCACTAACAATTTAGCTACAAATTCACATTTATTAGTCAAACCGCTGTAAACACACACAATCTTCAGCAGCGCATGCAGTGTCTCTCTATTCGGCCGCTTAAAGTTTCTCTATGTGGCAGCTTTCCATGCGTTATACATCTCAAATAACAAACTCGCAAAAGATTTGAGAACGTTTCATATTACTTACACATGCTTATTCCGAATATATGTGAAAGACACTTGTCAGATTTTATTTCAGAGAGCAGGTGTGAGGTGTGCTCAGGCGTGTGCTCTTCATTTTCTGTCTGATTCAGGCAGCTAACGCTGCTAACGCTGCTAACAGCTTCTCTGTTTACACAGTGCTAACAAGTGCGTGCTTGTAGGGGCGTGACGTGGTGACACGGAGCCGATCCGCGAATCACAGCACATTATGTTAGCTGACCAATCAGAGCCTCTTGAGGGCAGGCCTTTCGTAGGAACTAGGAAATATGACATTCATTTTCATGTTAGCTGAGTAGCTGTATATAATCAAAATGAGATATCTGAAAAAATTACAGAATTTTCTACAAGTGAAGCATGAGCACACATTGCTTTGCATCTTATAAACACAACCAAGCCCTTAAAGTACACTGTGGACCACCCCTTTAAGATTGCATCTGTGCTGGATTCATGGGATAAAATGTATGGCAAGCCACCATGGAACCAATTCACCTGTGTGTTTAAGCCATCAGACTGGTAGGAAAATTCTTTTTTTTTTTTTTTTTGAAAAATGAGACTCAGACTCACTGCGGCCCTTCTGTTTTTTCTTCTTTCATTTTCCATAAATCTTCAAAGGGAAATGCTAACTGTGGAACTGAACAATTAAGAGAACAGTTCTGTTTCTGGTTAATCGGCTCTTGAACTGAATTTTTTGATATTGAACTGTGAAAGGCAAACGGTGAAATTAATCCTTTAAACAGTAAAATGATTCATTTGAACAGTGTAACGATTAATTTTAATGTTAAAACAATTCATTTTAACATTGAAAACAATTCAATTGAACTTGAATTTTGAGTTTAATTAATTTTTGTTTTACTTTTCCTGGGTATTGATTGCATTTAAAATTACTTTTAAAAGTACTTTTTTGAAACCATAATTTATTTGGTTAAATTGGTATTATTGGTATAATTTAATTTGTTTATTATTTTGTTTTGTCACACAGTATTGTATTTTTTAAGATATGTTTTTTTTCCATTTTGTACAAGTCTTTGAAACTTCCAGATTGTCTTCCAACTTTGTCTAAACTGTACATATTGAGTTCACGTTTCTGTGAAAAGAAAAACACAGCAAACAACAAAACTATTTATTTTTATTTTTTATTTTATATTCGAGTTTATAACCAAATCTAAAAATTTAACAAAAATTTCAAATAAGACATTTTCCTAATTATCTAAATTAAACTAAATTGAAGAAAAACTGACTTTGTGTTTGATTATTCACTCACCTGCTGTGCTGCTTTTCTGTCTCCAGTAGCTGTTCCTGCTCTCCTGATTAATTGGCCCACATTGAAAAGTATGCTAGCGTGACCCAGTAAACCATACATGCTACAATCTTGGCAAGCCAGGCGTGAGAAAGCAGCAGGTTTTGAGGTGAATAATCATTAAAATACAAATATATAGTGAAAATATAAAATCACAATGGATGTGATTGAATGAGATTTTAAAATAGAAATTGCATTGTTTATTAGTGATCAGGTAGGTTTAAGCTTAACTACACATTGGCTCAGTGGTTAGCATTGTTGCCTCACAGCAAGAATGTCGCTGGTTCAAGTCCCGGCTGAGCCACTTGGCATTTCTGTGTGGAGTTTGCATGTTTTCCCCATGTTCGCGTAGGTTTCCTCCAGGTGCTCCGGTTTGCGCTACGCATGTCCTAATTTTACCAAGTGCTAGTTGTCCTGAGAACATTTTTTTATGATGACCCAGGGACACCAACTCCATCAGCCAATCAAACGTTATCACGTCATCATTATGTGCCCCCAATAGTCTGCAAAAAACACACCGGCTTTTTTTTAACCAGTGAAGAGGACAAGTGAAAAGGTAATATCAAGTGTTTTCTTCTATCGATTTACAGAAGTAGTAATGATCGTAAAATTTATGTTTATGGATTTGCTAATTTTTCCAGCTTAGCGAACATTTAACATTAGTTTGCATTGACAAGTTAGCCTAATTAGCTGTTCATACAAGTCTAACGTTAGATTTATGTGCTCTAATGTACTTTCTGGCTCAAATTAAAACAAGATAACTATTTGACTTTTTTTTTTAAATAGTGTGCCTGGCTATCAAACGCGTCTTTTTCTAACTTATTGACCGCAAATTTGTCTAATAATTTTGTTTTAGTATATATTATGGCTCCAATTTCTGTTGCGTCGCGTTCAGTTTCATTCAAAGACAAACGCCTGAAATGCAGAACAAAACAGCACTTGTTTAAACAAAAGAGAGTGTTTGAGTTCTAAAGTTCAGACGGTTTATTTTATTTTTAAGAGGTGAACTTTTGCTGCTTACAGTAGTATGACAATAAATGACATGTTAATTGGAATTTAAACTCACATTGTTACCATTTAACGCTGAATAAAGCACACGAGGTGTACCTGAGGTAAGCACTGTCAGTTTATCCTGTTGTTCAGCTGCAAGAAATAGAAGCAGTTTCTCATATATCAATTCGAGGTGTTGGTTAGAACAAAAACTCCTTTTTATGTGGAAAATATTCCTTCTATCTGTCAGGTCCGCTGTCTGATCACCCGGTGTTTGTTGTCTATTCTGTGTTTTCATGTCATTTTAGCGCATGGTGTGTTTTGATTGCACTCTTACTAGGACACATCTCCACCCATCTTTCCTATTATTCAATTAAGCCGAGATTTCACTCACCTGTTCTCCTTGTTTTGCTGTAATTTCCCCCTCTATTTAGTTCGATCTCCTTCTGTTGTCCTTTCAGTTCGTTGTCGCATGCATGCCTGTTCAACGTTCAGTCGGTCCCTGTGGTGTTGTGCTGTTTCGTGCCTGGCTCCCGGTCAGTTATTCCTTTTATTTTGCTGCTTGTTTTTCACCCCTCTCTGTAATCTCCAGACCCTGTTTCGTTACATCCCCGCAGTTTGGTTGGTTGTCGCAATGATCGCAATGATCGGTGTTCCCGTCCCTCACCTGTCCCAGCACTCTTGCTCTCCCTCTCTGCTTCGCCGCCCACCTGATCCAGAAAACCGCCGTATCGCCCCCTGCCGAATGGTATTTATTTTGTGTTTTTTTTTTTTTTTTTTTTTTGGAGAAATTGTTGCTAAATAAATTTTAAGAGACCTGCACTTGTGTCCGTTCTGAACTCTGACACTATCGCGTGCAGTTGCTTTTATTTAGAACACTGTTTAAATCAGCCTTTACCGTCAGACTCGCTCCTGTGGGTCATTCTGGCAAAATTTGCTTGCGTTTGTTTGTCAGTGCCTTTTAAATTAAAGTCAGTCTCCATCGCAGGGCAGATGGGGACTGGGAGGAAACAAAGCCCAAGGAATCAACAGCCATTTATTAAGCATGCAGATACCAAGAACTCCTTGAAGGTACCAGCTGGACTGGTGGGAATGAAATGCACTGCTCAAGTCAAAGTTGAAGGTAAGGAAGTGAACTGCCTGTTAGACACAGGGTCCTAGGTCACAACAGTCCCTATGATTTTTTTTTTTTTTTACAACCACTACCTATGCATCACAGCATTCTATGCAGCATCATAGGCAGCCATTGAATCAACTGTTGGAGATTCAGCCAGAGCCAGGACTTCGACTTCATGGTCCAACATCGAGCGAGGCCCTCCCAGGTCTGTTAAAACATTCACCCGCACTCCTAACATTTCCCCTCTTAACCAAGAAGATGACTCCCCAGACTCCAGACCCCAGAGGAGTGTGGCGAGATGGACAATACAGCTTCGCCAAATGCACTTTTTCACAAAATTGTAAATAAACCACCCTCCAGGGTATCTGCTTTCACAGTAACATTTATTTCTGTTTTCCCTCATTCTTGCCACCACAGCTCAAAAAAAAAAACCACTTTATAAATTACTTCATGAGCATGCATATATTAACTGCAGTCATTTAAAAAAAAAAGTACTTTAGTAATTAATTATCTATACTTTAGTCAAGGTAAAACTGCTAATGCAAAAAAAAAATCAGCAGTTTGATTGCTCATAAATGTAGGCTACTGCACATTATACCTATTTAGGTAAATAAAAAAGACAAACTTTGGCTGTTGATGATGACATTAGATGAGAACGCAAAATTGTTTAATGAGGCATACTAGGAAATGACCAGTCTCATCTATGGATCTGGTAAAAGAGAGACATTCATATTAATTACCTCCATTTCATATTTGGAATCCAGAGTTGGGAGTAACTGCCTTACTGTATTCTAATTACATTTTTGATGAATGCATTAATGTAACGAATTAGATTTCACATTTGTGTAATATGATTACAGTTACTAAAGTCAATGTAATTCCGTTACTTGCATTACAAATATGATATTTAGAGGAAAAAAATGCTTCTTTTATATCACGTTGCAGCGGAAAACATGCAGTTAATAAGCATGAGCATTTTAATTGCTGGAGAACGCGAGCTGAAATAGCTGCTGTCAAGAGCGACTGCTTCAGACATTACTTTGATTTCATTGAGCGTAAAAAAAAAAATATTGCTGTGAAATTTCTGTCTATGTCCAGTCTCTAAAGAACTTTCGACTACTTTTAACTCGACCATTAACTTGTTCAAATATTTGAACAAAGCCTTCTAAGACAATAATCGTCACCAAGGAGGAGACCGGCGGCCAAAAACACAGCGGCTTAACTCCGCCTAAACAGGCTGAATTGGATTTTTGTGCAGGATCAGGAGTGAAGGAAGGTATCTTCTGAATCAGTTAATGAAGAGGCATCATACAGATCAAAAGTACACTGTGGTGTACCACAAGGCTCAATTCTTGGTCCCTTACTTTTCACACTATATATGCTACCGCTGGGCGATATCATTAAAAAACATGGAGTTAGCTTCCACTGTTATGCTGATGATACACAACTTTATATCTCCTCTCAACCTGATAATTTGTATGAATTTACGAAATTAACAGATTGTATAGCTGATATAAAAAAATGGATGACTAATAACTTCTTGTTACTAAATTCAGATAAAATAGAGGTCTTGCTTATTGGACCAAAAAAACTCACACGCAAAAACCTAGAACACTGTCTAACTCTTAATGGATTCTTAGTTCAGTCTTCATCTTCAGTCAAAAATTTGGGAGTGATTTTTAATAGCAACCTGTCGTTTCAAGGCCAGATTTCAATCATCTGTAAAACTGCATTTTTTCATTTTAAAAACGTTGCCAAACATAGACATATGCTATCAAATGTCTGATGCGGAAAAGCTTGTTCATGCTTTCATGACCTCTCGGTTAGACTATTGTATTGCATTACTAGGCGGTTGCCCTGTTGTCCTAATTAACAAACTTCAGCTAGTTCAAAATGCAGCTGCTAGAGTGCTTTCTAGAACAAAAAAATGCTATCTTATTACTCCAGTTCTTTCATCATTGCATTGGCTCCCTATCAAATATTGTATACATTTTATAATTTTGTTGACCTACAAAGCCCTGAACAGCTTAGCTCCCCAGTATTTGAGGGAGCTCCTGGTGTATTATAGCCCCTCACGTCCACTCCGCTCAATTAATTCTGGACAACTGATTATTCCCAGAAATTTAAAAATCAACTGTATCTTTCTCATATCTAGCACCTAAACTCTGGAACAGCCCTTCTAGCACAGTTCGGGAAGCAGACACACTCTTTAGTTTAAAACTAGATGAAAGACACATCTCTTTGCATTAGCATACACATCAAATATTGAAATACAAATCCTCTAAAGGATTGTTAGTCTGCATTATTTAAAGCAACCGGAGCTGGGAACACTTTCCAAAAGACATTATAATTTGAATGGCATCTGCGCTTATGTTAGTCTGTTATTATTATTCCTGAGGTGTCCATAATCATGGACCAGGCCGTATCCTGAGCAGCTGCTGTGGTGGTCATGGAGGAGTGGAAAGCATGAGACTGATTCCTGTAAGACCCGTGACAGACGAGTCTTTGCATTGATCCTGAAGGGCCAGCCTATACACCAGCTAGTGACCTCTCCCACCTGCAGCTTCTCCACAATGGACGACCAGCTTTCTCCAGCCTCCGGCGCTTAGACTGCAGCTCTGCACAAGAAGTTTGGCCATAGGAGAAATGGTCATGCCCAACTAAGCCTGGTTTCTCAAGTTTTTTTTTTTCCCTTCACTTTCGTCAATTGGTGAAGTTCGTTCCTCACAACTGTCGCCACTGGCTTGCATAGTTCAGGACTTGTGGAACTGTGCATCGATGAATTTGCTCCTCAGTGTTTGAACTTTGAGCAGTGAAAATTTTCTCTGAACTGAACTAAACTGAACTTAAACTCTGAAAACTGGACTGACACTGTTTCAATTTTTTATAATCTTGTATGTTTAGCTGCTTTGACACAATCTACATTGTAAAAGCGCTATAGGAATAAAGATGAATTGAATTCTGAATGTGAAGAGAAGTATATATGGATCGCATATTGCGCGCGCTCGCATTTCCCAGGCGCAGCAGTTGAAAACCGCATGTCACGTGACAAGAACTATTAATCTTGCAAACATGGATAGTCCTGCTTAAACATAAACAGTATCTACACTGGCTTGCAATTGAACAAAATATTAAGTGAATAATCTTAATTGACAAGTATTAGTAGGCTATTAGGCTATTCATACAGAACTACTACATTTCAGTGATGTCTAAACAGGCTACTGTTTTTGTCAGCATGAATTTAAAAGCATTCATTTTTGGCAAAGATAAAAAAAAAAGTAAAACAGAAGCAACTACATTATACTGAAACATTTCGTAATAATGTTACATGTTAATAGAAACGGTTAAATTTAGCCTACTTATGGTTCACAACAACAGCTCTTAACAATGAACCTTAAAAATAAGGTTCCATTCTTCCTTCCATACTAATACAAGATTTCTACAGAATATTCTGTTTGAGAAGTTGGAAGTCCCTGTACAGTAGAGGAGGTAAATAGTGTGGCTGAAGGATGCTAGTTGTGTTAATTCCATTTAATACAGATATTTCGTAAAGTGGCGTTCTGTAAAACTTCCCCAGATGTTGGAGTGGGTATTGATGACTACAGAAAAGGAGGTGACTAAATGTGACATCAGCATGGTAACTATAAATTAGATTAGTTTGATTTGATAGATGATGAACTGCCTAAGATGAGCAAGGGAAAACATAAAATTTGTGGCATTACTTCATATCCTTCCATTATCTGAGATTTTGAAGGTCATTTAGAAAAGGGAAAAATTGTGTTTGAGGGGGTACTCTAAGTAGGCTATCCAAACTTTTTCCATGCATTTTTGACCCCCATATTTTGGTTCGTTTGACACGTGTGAGTGCTCTGTGTCATGCCTAGGGTTGGGTATCATTTGGGGTTATTTTGATACTGGTGCTAAATCAATACTTTTAAAACGGTACTGGTGCCAGAACCGATACTTTTGAACCACAAAATTATTATACAAAAAAAGTACTTTAATAATTTTAATTGAACAGTATAATTAAAGGTTTAGATTCATATTTTATATATTTGAATTCCATTACTTATTATTTTTACATTTGATCATTTTTATTACTTTTGATAATTTGATTGTTAGCATGAATGCAAGATTTACATTTAACATTACATTAGCTTACTACTAACCTGTGGAAAGGCTGTCATCAAAATCAGTGAAAACATTTTTTCTAGGGTTGGGGCTTGTGACTACCTTTAAATGGACACCCAATAGTAGCCTAATCTAATTATTTGCCTTATCCAAATAAGACAATAACATGATTAAGGTGTTGACATGAGTTGCTTTTTGAGTGTTCCTTTCATGAGCCCGTTTTACATGTCGTTGCTTCACCAGGCTATCCATGTTTCCTCTGAAGTTTCATGTAATTTCGGTTTCATTTAAATATTTTCTAATTTAACTGCAGTCGGCAGGTTCACTTTCATTCAGGAACATTTCATTCATGCCCCTGTGACAAACAGGTATTTGATGCGAGCGTAAGGACTGGTGGAAGAGTGTTGGAATTTGAACCCCGAATGGAAAGAAAAAAAACTCTTTTTTTTTTTTTTCTGTGGTCCTTTTTTTCTGATTCTGTGGTCCTTAATCACAAATTGCTGGTAGACTACATGGTAGACTCTTAATCAGAGTATTGTCTTAAAGAGCATATTTCAAATTGAAAACAATTTCCAAAAAAGGTAGAATCATTTGTGAAAATACTACATAATACTATAAAATGCCATATGCTCCTGGATCAGTTGGAGATGCAGCTCGATGAAAACGTGAACTGTACACAGCAAGACGACCCGTTCTTTTATATTTGCCAACTTCCAAATCAGTTAAAGCAGATAAGCATGATTATTTGAGTAATTAGAAGCAACGCGATGTGCGTTGGAGTAGCCTACAGTACAGCACTGCAGCTAAAGCATTTTAAATGTACTTTTTTAAACCGTGTAAAAATGTAACCATATGATAAGACAACTAATAACATCACTTTGCTAATATTATAAATGTCTTGTATAGTTACAGCTTAGTACTTTGTTTGCACAGCTAATTAATCATTTATTGTCAGGTGGTGGTGTCTTTACAAGGCTTTTGGAGACGCATCTGTAACAGTGATGCTGACCCAGAGCATAAGGCTTTCTCTCCACAGGCCTCTCGGTCATTAGTGCTTCACTTTGGCTCACAGAGTAACCTAAGAGCTTCACCTTGTTCATCAGGTTGATTATTATTATTATATACTATCTTGAATTAATTATACATGGTATTATGTTTACAAAAATTAGAAGGGCAAATAATTACTAAGATATTTCTTTATAATGCAGGCAGGTAAACTCAAACACTATCTTTGACCCCATTTTTAAAAAAAAAAGAAAAAAAAAGGAAACCTGTAACTATTGACTTCCATAGTATCTGTTTTCCTACAATAGATGTCAGTGGTTACAGGTTTCCAGCATTCTTCAAAATATCTTCTTTTGTGATCAACAGAAAAAAGAAACTCATAAAGGTTTGGAACCACTTGAGGGAGAGTAAAAAAATATTCTGTCCTGTCAATGAGTAAAGGCACTTTTTATTCACATAGGGGGAATATTCATATCTTGTAGAAGAAAAAAACTATTTGAAAAATGTAAGTTTGTTCACACATGCTCAACTTATAATAGATCTATATTTGTGAGATGGTATGCAATTCACTACCCAAGGGTCTGCAAATGTGGTTGGGTATTATGTTATATTAAAAGTCATATGGTAAATTGTAAAATCTACATGATTAATAAACATGATTTAAACTTTTGCATTATTTCCCCTGCACCACCAGCGGCTTTACAAGGATGAAGCTGCCAGCATCTTTTTAGCACAGCATTCACATTTTAGCACACATTAAAGACATGATAGTGTGTTACCCACATAAATGTTGGCCAACTTACTGAAAAATAATTTCAAAAAGGTTTAAAATTGGTCAGATGATAAATTTTTCTTTCAGTATTATGTTTGTTACCTTCTTATACACACACACACTCACACAGATACTTATACATATATAACGAGTAAAGATGTTGGGTATTAACAGTGCTTATGATTTTGTGCTATAAAAATAAGACTTAGGGCGATGCGGTGGTGTAGTGGGTAGCACAATCGCCTCACAGCAAGAAGGTCGCTGGTTTGAGCCTCGGCTGGGTCAGTTGGCATTTCTGTGTGGAGTTTGCATGTTCTTCCCGTGTTGGCGTGGGTTTCCTCAGGGTGCTCCAGTTTCCCCCACAAGTTTAAAGACATGCGGTATAGATGAATTGGGTAAGCTAAATTGTCCATAGTGTATGAGCGTGTATGGATGTTTCCCAGTGATGGGTTGCGGCTGGAAGGCCATCTGCTGCGTAAAACATATGCTGGATAAGTTGGCGGTTCATTCTGCTGTGGTGACCCCAGATTAATAAAGGAACTAAGCCTAAAAGAAAATGAATGAATGAATAAATAAGACTTGAATTTGAGTTGAATTTAAACTTGAATTAGGGTTGAAGTAAGAGTTTATTTAACCATAAATGCAGATCAGATCTGTTGATCTGTACAGTAACACAACTTGTGATTGTATTTTTTAATGGATTCTTTCCAAAATTAGATTCAATACGGATCATCTTATACCCATGGCAAAATAACATTGACAAAAAAAGAAACATTATTTGTTTTAATATTTGATGTTGTTTTTATTTCATTACAAAAAAGCTTTTGTGTTTTGTATCAACTTATCTACAATTTAAAAAATACTGACAATGTAGCATAACTGTTAAATGCTCATTAGTTTTTGTTACTGGTAAGTATTAATACTTATAGTTGATCAATACTAGCTTTGCTATTGCCTGATAAGATTTCACTAGCTAACATATCTGTCTGTAAGCTAACACTGGTCTCACGAAGAACCTGCTCTGTTCTCCTCACATTATAGCTCAATTACTCTTCACTGTCTGCTGGTCTTTCCACAGGTTGTAATAATTGTATTGCTGTGGTCCGTCGTTTGTGTGAATATCTCAGAATATCTTATCTCGGCATCCAAAAACGCATCCTTTGTCTTCATACTGTTTATATGTGCAGTATATCCCCAATCCAACGTCACTTTCTGTCTGGCGATTTTTCAGATGCGAAAGAACATTTCTGTGACTAAAAACGACTCCAGATGGCTTAATAATAAACTTACTGTGTATTTGAAAGAAAATCTAGTTATAGTATACTCTTACATACATTAATTCACTGGGGTGTCTAACCTAGAATATGCTCTTTAATCATACTAAAATCAGTGTATTGGTGTCCATGTAAACGTAGTCAGTGAAAGTGCCAGATGATGTTGCAAGCTATCAAAGACAGTGCATTTCTCTGCCTTTAAGTTCCCTCAAATGTTTCATTATGTTTGATGTGTTTCCCCCTTACACTCAACTTTTGTAAAGCATCTGCTTCATCTGCTTCAGAGTGTGTCAGAATTCTTGCTTGTAAAATATAGCCACACTTTAGATCGCTTAGTTTAAGCAAATTTGATGAACGTGATCATGCGTATTATAAAGGAAGCCGCTCACTGGGTGTGCCGTACTGCACGATTTGCCTTTTATATTTAAGCAACAAAGAACAAACGCCTAACATCGCAGACGGTGTCCGTATCCCTCAAAGTTGTTTAGAAATAAATGTTTAAAGATAGTGTGGCACAACGCGTACTTATGTGTGCTTTGGTGCACCCCTTGATGCATCTTACATTCTTGTCGCAGCACCAGTGGCACCAAAATTAGGCACTGAAATTCATATGCTGATTCGGTACATTGGAGTTTCGGTACCCAACCCTAGTCATGGCTGGGCATGGTTCGATTGGCTGGCCTTGGCCCAGTTGGAAGAGGTGGCCCAGAGAGTGGCTCAGTTGGGCTTGGGGACAAAGGAAGGGGGATCTCGTGCTTGGTTCAAGGCAACTGTGCCTAGTGTGAATACACCCTGAAGTACAACTTTTAGGGTTTTGAGTAATAATTGCTAAACAAATATTCTACCACAACATTACCGGTACATGATCCCAACAATTCTTGGGTGCTAAGAAAATAGCAATTATGTGTGTTGCTGCTAACCTAAAGTTGTAATTAAAGCCACATCCCTTCACAAGCTTTTTAAAAAACGTAGTTCATTATGTGCCAGTCCAGTATCAAAATATCACGTCAAAAATCGAAACGGGAGAATAAACTGTCTATCATTTTCTTCTTTGTCCTTGCACAAGACATCCATCTTCTGTGAGAATCTAAATCTTTAGATCATTCTGCTGTTTTGGTGCCTACCTTCACAGTCATGTAGAAAACTTTACTGAAGTTAATAGGACAGTGTGGAGTGGTGTTCACTCATGAAACCTCGTGTTTGCCTCCGGGATCCACTGAGAAGCTCTTTTTGGGCTCCCTGGGCCGTACCACTGGAGCTTTTGGTATGACAGAGGTCTGCCTGTGTCCTTCTGCTATCAGGGGTGGACGAGTAGGCATGGGCCCAGAATGGGCAGAAGGTTTAGATTTAGGGGTTGAGTGAGGTGTAGGATTCGAGGGCCCCAGGGCCCCATCTGCAACTTGCCCAGATCCCTCTTTAATGGAAATGGGCTCTCTTTGAGAATTCATGGTGTTTTCTTTATGTATGCTGCTCTGGCATGAGGTCTTATCCGTGTGAGCCATCTCGCAGCTATCTGTCCGTCGTCGTGAACCCTCGTGCATGCGGCTTGTGGCAACCACAGCTTTCATAGCAGCCTGTACACAGAATAATCCATAATAAATGTATGTTCTGTATATATAAATGTATGTTGTGGTTCTAATTGTACAAAATCATATTATTCACAAACAATTAATATATTTACTGAGTTATGCATTAAAAAATAAAATTCATGCACACAATCAACTGAACGGACTGCATGGTTGTAAGCTTTACAATAAAATTTTGTCATTTTTGGGGAGATGTTAAAGACACATTTTTTGGCAAAAATGACATGTTGCCTTTAAGTCTAAAATATCAATGTCATACAATTGTCTTGATATTATGAAGACAGAAGCCTAAGGGAGTCTAAGGGAAAACAAAAGTACCTTTTTTTAGGTAAAATACAATTACATGTTATAATAAAAAATATTATTTAAATATAAATAAATGACAAATTTTAAACAAAAATACCTTTTAACTTAAGACTTAACAATTTAATTAAATGACTGACTTTATTTGACATTACCAAAACCATATAAGGAGATTGGTGGCTGACCTTTAATTTGCGCCTAGCATTAAATTCCTGTAGTTTCCTCTGTGTTGTGTCCATGTGAGAGAATCGTGCTGCTTTTCCAAGAACCCATGGATGCTCAAGAGCTTGCTTCACTGTGAGACGTTTATGAGGATCTAAGACTATGAGCTTATTAACCTATAATCAAAGGGGATAAAAACCAAACAACAGCTAATGATGAATAAACAAAAAGTGAGAAAGCTCAGATATGAAGCTTTGACTAAAGAATTAAGTTTTTAGAGTTAAGCATTTGAGTTCGCTGTTCATCCAAAATTCCATCTGCAGTGCATGAACATCAACAGAAAAGCAATCAGGGCAATAGTTTAAGCTACTTACCAGGTCCTTTGCATTGAGAGAGACTTCATCCCACCAGGGGGAGACAAACTCATAATCACAGTTCAGAATGCGGCTGTACATATATTGGTCCCCCCTTTGATCAAAAAATGGTTCAAACCCACACAGCCTGATGAAGACAGACAGACAGCACATATTAATATTGGAGGAGAAACAGATAAACACATATAACATTTATAGAACATATAGAAACTTAAAGGTGCAGTAGTTGATCTGGGAAAATGCTAACCTAGCATTATAACATGAGAATGCACATGCACACCCATCTTCTGAAGTCATGAACCCACACTAAATAGATGACCGTACACAACCTTATAACACTAGATCATGTCATTCACCATTTAAAAAAACTGTATAATACCTATAAAAAACTTGAAAAACAATTATATCTAGCACATATTCAGTTGTGTAGCAAGCAAAACTTGTCATAATATGCAATATTTCATGCATGCAAAGATTGCTTGTTTCTGCTGACGCCGTAGTTGTTAACAGGTTGCAGGGTACAGGAATTACACTAATTACTGCCAGTTTCCCCATAGCTGGCTAGGCAGAAGAGGGCTATTTACTTATTTATGTTTTGTTATTTGACTAAATATTTAGCTAAATAAATAACAGAAAAAAAGAAGTGCTAAAAACAGAAATATCCCATCATCCATATCGCTTTTATTCATTACACTTACATTACCAAGACAATGACTAACATTTTAACTTTTCTTTTTTCACTTTGACTGTGCCCGCTGCTCCTCATGGCGCTTGTGTTTAAACAGCCTTTCATCATTTTACACTTGAACAACTAAATGAATGCTTGGCGCTATTAAACTGGCTATATTTTGATTAAATTACAATACTGGTGCTGTAAACGCAGTACCTTATGAAATTAAAAATGATGACATAAATCCTTCGCCGGATGTTTTTCAGTGGCTGATAAACACTTCTGTGCATATAGCCCATTTGTAAAAGAACACTTTGCTTGTTAAAATAAATACTGCACATATGGTGTCATCCTTCAGACTGTGGTTTTGAACTGCATCGCTCCAGCATGCAAAAGAAACTTCAATACTGATTCAGATTTGCCTGCCAGTCACTCTCTCTGTCAGCAGCAGCAGGTTGCAACAATGTGGAAATTATGTATTTATCTGCTTGAACAGGGTGCACAGATAACAAATCTACATTTGTTAGTCCTATGACTTACTCAGAATATAAAAAATACATATAAATACATTTAGATCATTTACATGAAAAATTACTATTGGAATGTGAAGAGATATGCCTATCATATAAAAATATGCCTTCATGCTTTCTTCAAATGCACTTAAAGAAACAATTTACAATACAAATGTTATATAGTGGTGCAGCTTTTATACAACCCCAAATCAGAAAATACTGGGACAGTATTGATATTTACACATCCCATCTCTGCACTTTGAAATAATCTTTATCAACTCAGAGATGTTCTTTAAATTATGTTCAACTAACGTTATAGGTGATCAATGTGGACATAGGCTAACGTTAGTTTTGCCATCTTAATTATTATTTAATACCCATAAAATAATTAGTAACTGCTAGATAATGATCACCTGTTTTTTTCCATCATGGCTAACATAGGTGAGTATGAGCAAACAACTCATATAAAGCCCACACTTTACCAAATAAATTGTGATCCATCACATCCTGTAGGTCTGAAAGTATAGTTTACTGCTGAACAATTCATTTTGTCATGGTAAAATAACAGAAATTGCGCATTGATACTTCGACGGTCTGCTTAGAGAAGATGTTAATAACAACTGTCAATCATAATGACACGCCTTATTTTTATAGCATTAAATTACTGGCTAAAAACACTCTCTTTTCAAAAACAAACATATGAAACTATATCGGCATGATAACAAGTGCCTTAAATGACCAAAACCATATTTCAGGAAACTTTATTGCAAGTGTAATTATTATTGTTTTTATTTGGACTTAAGTCTCATTCGTTAACATGGAAGAGGCAAGGTTTATGACTTGTACTGCAGCCAGCCCCAATGGGGTGATCAATAAGCTGGGAGCATCATCTGCATTGTATAACCCTCCGGTCCCATCATCCCTGTCCCATGGCCAAACCAGCTCCATTTTCTGGTGAGGTGTCAGAATGCTGGATTAGATGGATCCATTAAATGGATTTTTTTTACAATGTTCACGGTTCGAAATGATTTCTCAACAGTTCCCTACGGAAAGAGTTTCCTTAGTGACTGGGCAAGCTTGACAGTGGGCACAATCGCTTTGTCACTTATTTTCGATCTGTGTTTAGTACATGTACTTCCTTGTTGTCTGTCCAGGAGGAACTCTTTTTACTATGGCAAGCTGACCAGTCCACTCACCAGTACAATCTTTAGTTCCGTACTATAGCGGCATCTAGCGGATGGAATGAGACGGCATTACTGTCAGTTTATCGATGCTGACTAAACTCGCAGATACAGCAGCATATGGTCATCTATGAAAACACAGTGGGATTGCAGAATTTTGTGCAGAAACAGGCAACAATATTTCAATAAACACTGACACCTCACCTAGATCAACAAATGCATCATCTGAACCCATGGAAACAGAGGAGGTCCTGGTTATGTCATCAGCACCTGTCCTGTATGTCCTGCATCTGTCCCAGTACACGTCCTGATTGACTCTGAATCTTCTGGCCACTTAATTTCATCCAACCTCATCAAAACACTCCAAATCCAGCCACATACCAAGCCCAAAACATACCAAATTATCACAGTCCAAGGAGAACCACTCAAAAGAGGGCAAATCAACAAATGTACTCCTCCATTGAAACTTTGTCTCACCAAGGATCATGTGAAGGAAATTTCTCTGCTGGTGCTCGAGGCAGCCATTGTGGACATCCTCTTAGGATGCCCTTGGCTAGCTAAGCATCAACTTACGATCAACTCGGAGATGAGTGTAATTCAGAATTGGAGTGAGTACTGTTTCCGACATTGTATTAACCATTCACCTAAAGAAGCAGTTCTAGGATCTACTTCAGTTGAAAGCCCTCATGTTTCAGAACCCACAGACATTCCTGCAGGTTACCGATCACTCAAAGATGTGTTCAGCAAGTCTGCATCCACCCAACTACCTCCTCATCGGCCATGGGACTGCACGATAAATCTGCTACCTGGTGCCACTCTGCCCAAAAAACATGTCTACCCTTTATCCAACCCAGAGACCAAAGCCATGGAGGAAAGAGATGCGGTACAGGTGAATTGGGTAAGCTAAATTGATCGTAGTGTATGTGTGTGAATGAGTGTGTATGGATGTTTCCCATTGATGGGTTGCAGCTGGAAGGGTATCCGCTGCGTAAAACATATGCTGGATAAGTTGGCAGGTCATTCCACTGTGGTGACCCCAGATTAATAAAGGGACTAAGTGAAAAGAAAATGAATGAATAAATGATTAACCTAATTCCAATGGACCACTATTCTTGTCATTGTACATTGATTGGCAAAGTCTTGCAATACCGTTATCATTAATACCATTAAAGGGCTGAACGCTAAAATGAACGCTATGGGGCGGTACCAATGACTGCTTACCTCCCTATTGACTGCTTTTCTGGCATGCTTTTCGGTGCCTGGGGTCAGAGAGTATGTCTAATGTCAACCAAGTACATTCATCCTCACCATTTTTTGACGACAAATCTGCTTGGTTGGAGGGATGACCACAGAAATTTTCCGTTACTAACCACAGAATTTTTTCTGGTAATAACTCAGTATAAAATGTATTTTATTGCATCCTCGTTTCGATAGACACCGTCAAACATCCCAAATGTTCCCGAGAGACCAAAAACATATAAATCTTTCCCTAGGCTATATGACACTAATAGGTAATTCCCCTTATTTTAGGGAATAATTTAAGGATGTTGCATATTAAATTATCTTAATTAAAGGAAACCGTTATGTGTTTCAGGACATAAGAGCAGGTACTAAAATATAGGCTATACCCTATACATCGTTGCGCTCAGAAGCTATCCACAATCCGCATTAGTTTTAAGAAAAAAAAAAAAGTATATTTCATAAAAGCAGTGTTAAATATTTTAGAATGGCATATCAACACTTATTCTCCCCAAAGCAAAATAATAACAATTTAAAATATTAAATATCCTTCTAAACCTTTTTAATTTACGATTTAAAATATTAAATATCCTTCTAATAAAGCTCAACATTTAACATTTTTAATTTTACCATGTCATATAAAAATATAAACATTTGTTTGAGGACATAGAACACATTTTTTGCGTGTAGTTTTTCCCAATCCGTTTGTAAAGCAGCGCTGCACAGGACTTCATGACAGAAAAGAAGGGAGTTTCTGATGGTTTCACTCACCCCAAAAAATGCTCTGTTTGCATGATTTGATTGATATCATCGTATCCAAATACTTTATAAATAATATTTCAAAACTCCTCTATTGTTTATTGTTTTTAGAAAAAATCTTAAACTTTGTAAAATTTAAGTTTAAAATGGCTTAAAACGGTTACATTTATTTGTTTTATTTATATATATATCATGCACAAACACACCATTTAAACTTGACAAAAACGTTATTGAAACATCAAGGAGAACATCATTTTCATTTCGGCTTAGTCCCTTTATTAATCTGGGGTCGCCACAACGGAATGATCCGCCAACTTATCCAGCATATGTTTTACGCAGCGGATGCCCTTCCAGTCGCAACCCATCACTGGGAAACATTCATACACACTCATACACTACGGACAATTTAGCCTACCCAATTCACCTATAGCGCATGTCTTTGGACTTGTGGGGGAAACCGGAAAACCCGGAGGAAACCCACGCGATCATGGGGAGAACATGCAAACTCCACACAGAAATGCCAACTGACCCAGCCGAGGCTTGAACCAGCGACCTTTTTGCTGTGAGGCGATTGTGCTACTGTAACACTCAATGTTGGATATGACGAAACGGGAACACGGTATTAAACAAAAGGACGGATTTATTTACAATACACTTACGGGGTACAAGTACGGGGATGGAACAGGAAACTCAGACGTAGAACAATACAATACCGGACCACGAAGGACACAGACGAAAGGGTATAAATGGATAAAGGGATGATTAAACTAATGAGACACAAGGGATGAACACAGGTGAAACAGATTGACACTGATGGTGGCGGGAAAAACAATACAAAGAAATCACATGACGAAAACAAAGGAAGACACGGACGAACACTGACAGCTACACACTGCGCCACCGCATCGCCCTAAAAATAAATATCACCTATAAAATTAAAACTACTTTATTATTTTATGAAACACCCTTACATTTAAAAGGGAAGCATAAGGGCGATCTTAAAGGGCACCTATGATGAAAATCATCTTTTGTAAGCCGTTTGGACAGAACTGTGTGTAGGTATAGTGTGTCCACAGTGATATTAGGGTTCTATCAAGACAATAAGTCTCTTTTTTTCCAAATGCCTCCGATTTTGAGGCTGACCTCAACTTGATGTAGGAGTACGATTTCCCCGCCCACCGAATTGATTGACAGCCGCGTATTAACATGTCTCTGTAGTAACGCGTGTAATCATATCAACAAAACAGGACGTGCACAAAGCAACTGGGATTAAAAGATTTGTTCAGCTCGGTAGGATCATCAATCATCATCAAAAGTGATCAAGAATGAGTTTTACGTTAAGTTTAAAACGTTTTTAGAACAGTGCATGTTTGTAATAAAGACAGCAAAAATGCTACGTAATTCATCACCACAGCCACATAGTGTCAATACAATTATGAATAAAAGACACCTCAATCCCGGATGGTAGACTTAAATCAGGTTTATTTTGTACATTAACATAATGATGTCCATACAGCAGTGGATATTTTGCAAGCGAACTTTATATGCTTATTTTGATCTGTTTTTGTTTATTCCAACGTCTCCATAATCCTGGACTCGGCCCGTATTCTGAGCAGATTCTGTGGTGGTCATGGAGGAGTGGAAAGCATGAGACTGAATGACCCCAGTGAAAGATGAGTCTCTGTATTTATTTTGCAGGCTAGCCTGAAAACCAGCTGTTGACCTACTCTGATCTGCCGCCTCTCCACAACGGACGTACATCTTTCTCAAGCCTTCGGCACCTAGACTGCAGCTCTGCACACGATTTTTGACCAGATTTCAATTTACTAGAACTTCACCTATAGAAGTGAAGATGAATTGAATTGAAAGAGAATTTTTTTCAGAAGCATTAGAAAAGGCATACACGCATTTAATCTTTGACCATTCATCGGATACTGTTGGGCTGATAGAATGGATCCTTACAGTTTTATAAATGTTAGTATCAGTATGTTAGTTAAGCATAGTTAGTGGCAAATTTAGATTTAGAAGGTATAAACAACAAAAAGCTTGCAGTTTGTCACTTAAATGGGTGGACAATTTTTTGACATCACCTCATTCTGCAGTATCTTATTAAATCCTCTGACCAATCAAATGCTCACTAGTATATCTGACATGTCCTGCCCATTCAAGATGCTTCTCATTGGCTTTTCATTTGATGTGCTTGAGCTCAACCACTCTCACTGGCAGAGCTGTGATAAAAATAAAACATTAATGGCTGTTTTTTTAAAAGGGGAGGAGCAACTATATTTTCCACCCTCTTATCACATTTCAGTTGAGATTACATCATATAAAAATACCCATTTCAAAGCACTTTACTGGACCTTTAAAGCCCATACTGAATGTTCTGTTCTGTATATTTCAAAAATTAGGGTAGATACTTAAGCATACTTGGAATAGTTTAGCATCACATACTTAACACAACTTTAGTTGGGTCCCAGCACTTTCAGACAACTAAACGGCATTAAGTACAAAATTTGTTGTTCCAATTTTGCAGACTTGAAGTATACCAATATATAGCATGCAACAAAAAAGTACATACATATACATTTTAATTAAGTATACAAATTTTCACTAGGGAAGATATTTTTAAATGTAAATTAGTCTGGTGTTGGCAAAGCCCAATTTTGGACACCAGTTTTCTAATTCTTCAGACAGTATTTACATGTGCTGATTTGCTGCTAAAGAAAGATTTATTATTAATGTTGAAAACAGTTTTGTACATTTGTTTGATAAACAGGAAGTTCTAAAGAACATTACTTATCTGAAAGAGAAGGTTTTTGAACCATAAATTACTGTCACTTAATTCAAAACGTTTGTGAATAAAAGTTCATTCATTCATTCATTCATTTTCATTTCGGCTTAGTCCCTTTATTAATCTGGGGTCGCCACAGCGGAATGAACCGCCAACTTATCCAGCATATGTTTTACGCAGCGGATGCCCTTCCAGCCGCAACCCATCTCTGGGAAACATCCATACACACCCATTCACACTCATACACTACGGACAATTTAGCTTACCCAATTCACCTATACCGCATGTCTTTGGACTTGTGGGGGAAACCGGAGCACCCGGAGGAAACCCACGCCAACACGGGGAGAACATGCAAACTCCACACAGAAATGCCAACTGACCCAGCCGAGGCCCGAACCAGCGACCTTCTTGCTGTGAGGCGAACGTGCTATCCACTGCGCCACCGTGAGGCCCGAATAAAAGTTCTTTACAGAAACATCATGATCATGGTTTTCTGCAAAAATAATAAACATAAGAGCATACGTAATACTTACAAAATATAAAGGATGACTCCCACTGACCACATGTCAACCTCAGGACCATAAGCATTTCCTCTGAGAATTTCAGGAGCTAAGTGGATATGAAAAAATAGAGGCAAAGAATTGCAAAAGACCTGACCAATGAAAATCTATTGAAATGTGCATGATTGTGGATGCCTAAAGGTCTTTTATCTTAGAGATATGTATGAAAATAAGAATATTCGTAGTTAGTTGCGTAAACCATCTTTAAAAAAATAATAATGTCTTGTTTTAAATTCACACTCACCACAGTAGCCGGGAGTTCCACATACTGTCTTCATTGTTACTTGCTCATCAATTATTTTGGAAAGGCCAAAGTCAGCTGTAGACATAAAAAAAAACCACAGAACATATTTATTACTGAAACAGTTATATTGTTCAATCTTTTGTCCCATATCAACTCTGAAAACTAGACTGACAGTTTAAATTTACTACAACTTCTATGTTAAGCTGCTTTGACACAATCTACATTGTAAAAGTGCTATAGAAAAAAAGATGAATTGAATATGAAAGATGTAACTGTTTAAACTCTGAGTATAGAGGTCATTACCTATCTTAAGTGGTGCATCTATTGACAAATCAGCATAGAGAAGATTTTCTGGTTTGAGGTCTCTGTGAACAACTCCATTCTCATGCAAGTACTACAACAGAGAAAGAACAGAGGATTCAGCAGTGGTAAAAAAAAATGGTACTGAACAATTATACTCAAGCATCATCAATTTTCCAAAAATGCAGTACAGGTAGAATAAAAGTTCCTGATGCAAATACTAAAAGTATATTTAAAAATTAACCCTTTTAAATGGAGCCTACTCAGAAATAGTGGGTAGTGATAATTATTTTATTAAGCTGTCTAGAATACTTTATTGGTCAGTTGCACATTCCAATGATTGTTATTCTGACATAACTTTTAAATAACACAGGCTTATCCAGGAAGCTCGAATCAACTTAAGCATCAGTGAATGTTAAAATACATATACTTACATCCACATTCATATATATCTGCTTATCTGTCACACTGTGGTTTTTGACTGTCTGGTGCCATCTTGTGAATGAATAATATGTAGGTTAGTTTATGCTTTATTCAGCCAGTTTCTTTTCTGTCAGCTTTGTGTTTCTCACAGTTTGGCGTCTTGTGACTGAATAATACAGTACATAGGTTAGTTTACACTCCATCAGCTGTTTTTATTTCTGTCAGCTTTGCTTTTAATTAAAGAATTAACAAACTATTAGGCCTCAAAACAATGTAAAATTTTTTTGTGGCAAGTAGCTGTGTAATAAGTGGAGGAGCTGAATGCTTGATCCAGTACATTGACTAGTATACCCACTTTGCCCATCCCCACATTCTGGGGATTGTTGCAAGCTAAGTGTGTCCTGCTCTGTGATTCCATATGCATCAGTCAGCCATGGTGAGTCCCCCTCTCCATAGACTGGACCCGTGTCTTCCCTACCTGCTAATCATCTTGCTCATATGTATGTTCCCCCTAGGTTTGAGCTAGCCCATATTTGTGTATTGTCACAGGGTCTCCCACTTTGGGTAGGCAGTGGCCTCAGTTAGCTTGGTTAAATCCACTTACGGCCCCCTCTGAATTCTAAATATTCTCATATTCTAGTAATAATTGACCTGAGGATGTTGAAAGGTTGCACCTTTGGTGACACTTGTGCATCCTTACCAAACGCGTAACAGGTTCAACTGCTGTGACGCTTTACATGCTTTTCCCCATAATGTTGTGGAAAAGCATTTTTGTTTGGAAATTTGTGAGTTGCTCTCTGTGGAGAGGTAAGCATGATCGAACACCCAATGAGGGGGGAGAGCATGCTCAGAGCCCGGCGGCTAGTCAGCGGACCAATCAGAAATAATAAATAACTGCTGTTTATTCTAGTGATTGGAATGGAGAAAAAACCCTTCTTAAGGAGGAGAGAAGGAGCAGCCGGGGAGAGGAGATAACACACATTCACACACACACCCAGCTACACGGGGTGTGAGATATTTAAAATAAAGAAAAATAACTTACCTGTATCGCCGACCCTGTCTTCTTCTTCCAACAACAAAGAACTATATTACAGTGGTGCCGAAACCCGGGAAGAAGAAGAAACTTGGCTGCCAGAATGGTTTCTCCGTCTACTAGTCCATGTGCGGAAGTCATCCAGGCGCTCGCGGTTCTCCATAGAGAACAACATCACGCGCTGGTGGAACTGAAATGGGATCTCCAACATCGTTTCCAAGTCCTCGTGGAGGCCCAGCGGGAGGACCGCGAGCTAATCCGGAGTCTGCTGGCCCAGGAGATCCGGCCCGAACATCTGCCCCCCACCCTTCCGTCACGCTACAGAAAATGGTGCCGGAGGACGACCCGGAAGCATTCATGGATCTCTTTGAGAGAATGGCGGAGGCGTGTGGCTGGCCGCGGGCCGAGTGGCCGGTACGAGTCATCCCGCTGCTGTCGGGCGAAGCCCAGATCGCAGCACAGCAGCTGCCGGCCCAGAATCTCCTGGAGTACACTCACCTGAAGCGAGCCATCCTCCAGCGGGCCGGCCGGAGGAGGAGCGTCAGCGCTTCCGGGGGTTGAAGCTAAAGGAAAGCGGTCGGCCCTTTGCATTCGCCCAGCAGCTCCGTGACGCCTGCCGCAGATGGCTGGTCCAGGATGGCCGCGACGTTTCCCAGATGGTGGATGCGGTGGTGCTGGAACAATTCATCTCCCGCCTCCCCTCCTGAACATCGGAGTGGGTCCAGTGCCACCGGCCAGACGACCTGGAGACGGCCATCCAGTTGGCGGAGGATCACCTGGTGGCGAGGGCCAGGGTCGGCGAAATAACCTCTCTCTCCTCTCCCCCTCTTTCTCTCTCTCCTCCTGTTCCCAGGCCCAGATTGCGGAGACCGCCCACGCCAGCACCCAGAGGGGGGGCGTTCCCTGGTCGGGACGGAGGGGTGGAGCCACGACCCCTGGCGGATTCCCAGACTGCGCCAGGTCTCTCTCCGGTTCAATCGGTTGGTCTTGCTGGGCCCGGGGGTGTAGTGGGAAGGTCTGGGCCGATGTATTGGCGCCGCGAGGACGAGGATAGCGCACCAAAAAACTGCTCCGTGAAGGAGACGAGTGCATTGATCCGCGTCCCCGCCACGCCAAGCGTCGCCCCCAGTCGCGACGGGCTATACCGGATACCTGTGAGTATAAAAGGGGGTACATATCGAGCCTTGGTGGATTCGAGGGTGTAACCAGACCTCAATCCACCAAAGCCTGCTTCAAGACCCGGCATTGGATACGAGCCGCACGGAAAGGGTAAGGTGTGTGCACGGGGATGTAATTCACTACCCGCTAATGGCTATAGATATCCAATTCAGGGGTAAAAAGCATAGCGTCAAGCTAGCAGTTAACCCGCACCTCAAACACCCGCTAATTCTGGGAACCAATTGGCCTGGATTTAATAGATTATTAGGGGTCTTATGTGCGGGTGTTTCTTGGAAGAATAAATCACTGGATAAGGGGTGGGTCGCTCAGCTGGGGAAATCCCAAGCGATGTCGTCACGCGATGACTCAAGTGGAGGGCCGGGAATTTCCCGGTGCAAAGACTTTCCCCTGGAGCAGTCGTGTGACGACACGCTGAGACATGCACTCGAAAGAGTGCAGGTCATAGATGGGCAAAACCTTATCTGATTATCTTACCTGATCTGCCCCTCTCCTATCCATATTTTTCGATTATTGATGACAGGGTGTATCGAGTGATTCAAGACACTCAAACAAAAGAAGATACAACCCAATTATTAGTACTAAAGAGCCGTCGGGAAATGCTTTTCCAGGCGGCTCATTCTAATCCTATGGCTGGACATTTAGGTCAGGCGGCCAAACTAAATCACCTCATGGCCCGATTTTTTTGGCCAGGCATTCACCGGGATGTCAGCAGATGGTGCGCTGCATGCCGTGAATGTCAGCTGGTAAACCCACCGGCCACCCCAAAAGCGCCATTGCGCCCTCTACCGGTGATGGAGATCCCCTTCGAGAGAATTGGTATGGATCTCATCGGGCCATTAGAGCGATCCGCACGCGGGCACCGGTTTGCATTAGTCCTAGTGGATTAAATCCATGATCCGTAAATTCGTTCACGAAGACGCGAAAAATTGGGATAAGTGGTTAGAGCCCTTGTTATTCGCTGTGCGGGAGGTTCCGCAAGCCTCCACGGGGGTTTCCCCCTTCGAGCGACTCCCCAGCAGACAGCCCCGCGGGGTTTTGGATGTCATTAGAGAAGCTTGGGAGGACGAGCCTTCAAAGTGTAAAAATGAAATTCAATATATTCTGGACCTTAGAGCAAAACTCCACACACTGGGGCGGCTCTCTACGGAGCATTTGCTTAAGGCTCAGAATGACCAACGCCGGCGATATGACAGAGGCACTAAACTACGCAAATTTTCACAGGGAGATAAAGACCTTGTACTGCTACCCACTTCCAGCTCTAAATTACTCGCCAAGTGGCAAGGGTCGTTTGTGGTCACACGACGAGTCAGCGATCTCGATTATGAGGTAGTTAGTTTGGACAGGGCCGATTCACATCAGATTTATCACATAAATCTGCTGAAGCAGTGGAGGAAGCCGGAGGAGGTGTCGCTGGCTACGCTTGTTACCAACGAGGATGACCTGGGACCAGAGAACGGGAACGGACGGGCGCACTGGTCACCGGGGGAGATCATCTCTCAGCGAGCCAGCTCATCGACATCCGGCACCTCCAACGTGAGTACGCTGATGTGTTCTTGCCCCTGCCTGGTCGCACTAATCTAATTCAGCACCATATTGAGACCGAACCGGGCGTGAGACCGAACCGGGCGTGGTCGTTAGGACCCGGCCTGAACACAAGAAAAAGGTGGTTCAGGAAGAATTGACTAATATGTTGAAAATGGGTGTAGTAGAAGAATCCCACTGCGACTGGACCAGCCCGATCGTCTTGGTACCCAAGACTGACGGCTCTGTCCGGTTCTGTGTGGATTATAGAAAAGTCAACGCTTTGTCGAAATTCGATGCATATCCAATACCGCATATTGACAAGTTGCTCGACCGGTTAGGTGCTGCTCGATATTACTCGACACTGGATTTGACAAAGGGATATTGGCAGATCCCCTTAACTCCAATATTTCGTGAAAAAACAGCCTTCACGACGCCATTTGGATTGCACCAATTTGTGACACTTCCGTTCAGGCTGTTCGGGGCACCAGCGACATTTCAGCGTCTGATGGACAAAATACTTGGCCCTCACTCAGCATATGCCGCTGCGTATATAGATGACATCATCATCTTCAGTAATGATTGGCAGCAGCATATGCAACATGTGAGGGCAGTATTGTTAGCGCTGAGACGGGCTGGGCTCACGGCCAACCCACGGAAGTGCGCAATTGAGCGAGTGGAGGTAAGGTGTCTGGGCTTCCACTTGGGTCACGGGCAGGTGCAGCCCCAAATTGATAAGACTGCAGCTATTGCAACCTGTCCGAGACCTAAGACCAAAAAGGAGGTGAGACAATTTTTGGGACTGGCGGGATATTATAGGCGTTTTGTTCCTAATTATTCGGCTCTCGTCAGCTCATTGACTGATCTCACTAAAAAGGAGGGACCAGATACCGTCCAATGGTCGGAGCAGTGTCAACAGGCTTTCTCAAAAGTAAAATCTATACTTTGCGGGGGGGCGCTATTGCACGCTCCTGATTTTGCTCTCCCCATTCTGTTACAGACGGATGCGTCCGATCGGGGCCTGGGGGCGGTTCTCTCCCAGGAGGTGGCAGGAGTGGAATGGCCGATGCTGTACATTAGCCGCAAACTCAGCAAGAGTGACCATAGAGAAAGAGTGTCTCGCGATATGGTGGGCCGTTCTCACTCTGCGCTATTACCTCCTGGGCAGGGAATTTGTCCTCTGTTCAGATCATGCTCCTCTCCAGTGGCTCCACTGCATGAAGGATACCAACGCGCGGATCACCCGTTGGTATCAAGCGTTACACCCTTTTAAATTCAAGGTGGTCCACAGGCTGGGTGCACAAATGGCTGTAGCCGACTTCCTCTCCAGGGCGGGGAGGGGGAGGGCTGCAGGCCGGACGGTTTCCCGGCCTGAGGCGGGCGGTGGGGGTATGTGGAGAGGTAAGCATGATCGAACACCCAATGAGGGGGAAGAGCATGCTCAGAGCCCGGCGGCTAGTCAGCGGACCAATCAGAAATAATAAATAACAGCTGTTTATTCTAGTGATTGGACTGGAGAGACACCCTTCTTAAGGAGGAGAGAAGGAGCAGCCAGGGAGAGGAGAGAACACACACTCACACACACACCCAGCTACACGGGGTGTGAAATATTTAAAATAAAGAAAAATAACTTACCTGTATCGCCGACCCTGTCTTCTTCTTCCAACAACAAAGAACTATATTACACTCTCCATATGCTGCACCAGCTGAATCTATGGTCTGACTCGGATCACTGTCGCTGTACAGTAATTTGATGTAACTTTGATTGAGGCATTCACTGCTTTAAGACAGATTTCGATCAAACTGAGCAGCGCTGCACTGTTTGATGTTGCATTATGATTGGTCGGGGTTTTCAACACCCCCTTTTACATTTTTAACACAGAGCCCGCCTTAGACTGTTTTTATCGAATCACAAATCGAACAAAAGAAAATTTACATAAACGTTTGTCTATACTGTTGTCTGCCCTGCCATGCCTAGAGCTGGGCCTGGTCTGGAGTTCGTTTAAACACTATGGTCACATGACTCAATAGAAAATCTAAAAATATAGGCTATTAAATGAGAAAGAGAGAAAAAAAGAGTTAATGTTGTTGTATGTTGTATAATACTTATCTTTATTAACTCATTTTTTCTCTCTCATTCATTAATTTTCTTTTTGGCTTAGTCCCTTTATTAATCTGGGATCGCCACAGTGGAAAGAACTGCCAACTTATCCAGCATATTTTTTACACAGGGGATGCCCTTCCAGCTGCAAACCATCACTGGGAAACATCCAGACACACTCATTCACACTCATACACTACGGACAATTTTAGCTTACCCAATTCACTTGTACCGCATGTCTTTGGACTTGTGGGGGAAGCCTGAGCCCCCGGAGGAAACCCACGCGAACACGGGGAGAACATGCAAACTCCACACAGAAACGCCAACTGACCCAGCCGGGGCATGAACCAGCGACCTTCTTGCTGTGAGGCGATTGTGCTACCCACTGCGCCACTGTGCTGCCCCTTTTTCTCTCTCATTCAGTACAAATAGGCTACTGTCAAATAACCTATCTAAATATTTTTACGTGCACACTGAAACACAATTTAAGAACAAACTTGGATCGAAATATAAATAATTAGTTGAAACAATGAAACAATGAAAACAATGAAAAAGGTTGCACAGAATGTGATATTTATTTTCTTTCTCGCTGAGCCAGACATTTCTCTGTAGATATATTGTTTAACTAATAGCCTATTGTAATTTTTTTTCAAATGTTGTTTAGTACACATTTTATACACATTTATAAGCCGACTTTTACTTTACACCTTCATGTCATCTCCAACCATCACTCCAGCCCCATAATTACCTGCAACTTAGTTCACTTAGTGTTCGGCCTCGTCGATAGACAGAAGAAACTCTCACGGTCAGTGATATCTTGCATTTCCCTGAAATTACTTACCTGTCTCGTTTCCTGTTATCTCCAGTATATACGTTTCTTCTTCCTAGTGTGGTTCCCTCCTGGTCTTGTCTGGTTGTCTGTCTTCCGATCTCTCTGTATACCCTATTTAATTCATCTCCCTCCCCGATTCCTCTGATACATCTGGTTCATCATCTTCTGCAATAGACTGTTCATGTCATTACCATTTAATCTGCCATTTTTTAAATAAAGTATAAAGTATATGTTATATGTTATATACTCACAGCTCTGGTCTCCGCCCTCCTTCTGTGACAGAAGGCCAGACCATAACTGACAGAATGAGCACAACAGATCCATTTCAAGCACTTGTGGATTCACTCAAGCAGGTGTTGCAAGCACCAGCATTACCACCATCAACACAGAGCACTTCTGCCTTCCGTACGACCTCTTCTGAGCAGGTCGAGGTGGACGCTTCTACCACCAAGGTGGGGGCCATCCTTTCCCAGTGGCAGGAGGTACCATCTTGATTCCATCCATACACCTTCTTCTCCAGGAAGTTCAGCTTGGCAGAAACCAATTATGATGTGGGAAATCGTGAGCTTCTAGCTATTAAGCTTGCCCTCGAGGAGTGGAGGCATTGGTTGGAGGGGAAAAACATCCTTTCACAGTACTCACTGATCATAAATACCTGGAATATCTGCAAAAGGCTCAGCGTCCGAACCCGCAACAAGCTAGGTGGGCACTAATCTTTACTAGATTCAATTTTTCCATCTCGTATCTTCCAGGTCAAAAGAATGTTAAAGCGGATGCACTGTCTAGTGTTACAGCCGGCTCTTAAGCTGCAACAAAAAGGAGGACCATACACAATCATCAAGGGTAAAAATAATATTTATTGTAGCATAACAATGACATAAATAATATAAAGTAAACGAAAAGAAGAGTCAGGGCCGAAATGGGACGTTCAACGCAACTTAACCGAGCCTCATGCCAAGTCGATGGCTCAGAATCCCAGCACTCCCTTTTACGAGCACACCAAACTCTTTATATCCACGTCCCAACAAGCTGCACCTCTGTACCAATTGCGTCATCTCCAACCTGTTGAAGAACACGCACTCACAAGCTGGGACATCACACATACACAGCCAATAGACAGAAATGCCAAACGCACTCACAGGCCATAGGCTGGGATGTCACACAGGCACACAAACACACACATAACAAACACCACACGCACTCACAGCCCATAGGCTGGGATGTCACACATCCCCTTTCAAAAAAACTATTTCTCCCAGCAACAAAAAACCCCCGTTACTTTAATACAAACAAAGATAAAAAAGAGCACCCATGAATTAAAGCTTTTATGATGAAGATTAACCCCACAAACCATCTTTACCTCACCTATTACCCCTCCATTTTCTCTCCAGCAATTTGGATCCTGATAGCAAATTAAGGTGAGAAAGAAAGTGAGAAAACAGGGAGTCAAAGAAAAGCATTTCACTTAATCAGCACCGGACAGCGAAGTACGAGACAACGCATGGGCGATCACATTGTCAACTCCTTTATTATGTCTAATATTCAAATTATAAGGTTGCAAAAATAGAACCCACCTCATCAAACGTTGAATGCAGTGAATGCAAAAAGTCAGCGAATTATGATTGGAAAATATTACCACCTCTGCGCCTCCTCCCACATAAACATCAAAATGCTACAGTGCCCAAATCAAGGCTAAAGCTTCTTGTTCAATTACAGAATAGTTTCTTTGATGCTTGTTAAATTTTTGAGAAAAGAAATAAACAGGGTGGTCTATTTCTCTTTCCTCTGTCTGCAATAAAACTGCCCCAGCTCCTGTCCTACTCGCATCAATCTGGATTTTATAAGGCTGATCAAACCTAGGCGACATAAGGACTGGAGTTGTCACCAATAACATTTTCACATTGTCAAATGCTTTTTGACAGTCAGAAGTCCACTCAAACTTTATAAAACCCTTTAACAAACCGGTCAATGGTGAAACCACTGTAGAAAAATTAGGGCAAAAACTCCTATAATACCCAATTAGGCCTAAGAAATGAATTAACTCCTTTTTTGTCAATGAAAAAGGGAACCTTTCCACTGCAGACACTTTCTCTTGGAGCGGACGCATGGTGCCTTGCCCCACCTCCTTACCTAAATACCTCACTGTTGCTTGGGCAAATTTGTACCAGATTTGTGGTCCCAAGTGTCGGCAAAAATAATCACGTCGTCTAAATAAACGGCGCATCCCTCCAACCCAAAAACTACCTGGTTCATTAACCTTTCGAAAGTGGCAGGTGTGTTTCGCAATCCGAAACTCATCACGGAATAAGAACGTAATCCAAATAGTGTAATACACGCTCGTTTTGTTAACGGCGCCTGCCAATATCCTTTTAAAAGGTCTAGTTTACTTATAAATTTTGACCCACCCACCTGGTCAACACAATACTCCATACGAGGTAACGGAAATGCATCAGGTTTTGTTATTTTATTCAGCTTTCTATAATCTGTGCAGAATCTATAGGTACCGTCCAGGTTTTTTGTTGCCCAGCTAGAAAATTACGGGTTAGCTATTCCATTTTCCAGCATATACTGGACCTCAGTATGTAACGCTTCTCGTTTTTACACAGGAACCCTATATTAACGCTGCCGTATTGGGGCTGCATCACCCATGTCCACATCATGTTGGACTAAATATGTGCACGAGGGTTTATCTCCAAACAGCATTGGAAAATCAGCCACTAAACTAACTAATTCTAACCTGTACTCTCCGGACTAATGACCCATCCCTAGGTGCTTTAACGTCTTCATCATCTGGAGAAAGAAAAGAACTTTTAGAGGTTGCAGCGGTCAACAAAACAGAGTTTGCTTTTGAACAAGTGTCCCGGGAGTAATACGGTTTAAGCAAGTTAGCGTGACACAATTGAGTAGACTTCTTTCGGTCAGGTGTTGCAATTACATAATCTTGATCGGATACTTTTCGTTTGACCATATACGGACCAGAATACAAAACGGAGATGCGGGTGAAGGCAGTAAAACTAATACTTGATCACCCGAACTGAAATCGTGACGTTCAGCATGATGCAAGATTTCCTTCATTTTCACCTGAGCTTTTGCTAAATGTTCTCGAGCTTTTTGTCCAGCCAGGAATAAACACCTGCGAAAACCATTCACATAATCAAGCAAGTTCTTTGGTGAATCTTCAATTTTTAATCCTTCCTGCCTCGAACCTTGTGACCAAAAACTAAATCATTTGGACTAAATCTCAAACTTTCATGTACCACCTCCCGTGCTGCCAACATCAACCACGGCAGACCATCTTCCCAGTCTTGGTTTAACTCAAGGCAATAAGCGCGCAACAGCGATTACAAAGACTGATGAAAACACTCTAACGCGCCCTGACTTTGCGCGTGATACACGCTAGAATGATTATGTTTAATGCCAAGCTGTTTTAAAACCTCCGCAAACATACCTGAAGTAAAATTGGTCCCTTGATCACTTTGCACTACTTTAGGTATCCCAAAAATGTAAATAAATTTCATTTTTTCTACTGCCTTAGTAGTAATCCGACGTAAAGGATATGCTGCAGGATAACGAGTTGTTTGACACGTAACTGTGAGCAAATACGAATTCCCAGCTTTCGAAGGAGGCAGTGGACCGACACAGTTAACGATAAGATATTTAAACGGCTGGCTGACAACTGATATTGGACACAATGGCACCGGGTTTAAAACTTGATTTGGTTCACCCCCCACTTGACATACGTTTTAATGAATGCTGCTATGTCTTTTTTTTGTTGTGGCCAATAAAACTGCCGCAAAACCCGACAATTCGTTTTCTTTATGCCCAAATGGCCCGCAACATCACTAAGCGCAGCGAGTAATACCTCCTCTTTAAATTTATCCGGCACCACTACCTGAATTATGGCCGCGTCACAACACTCTTCTTGAGAACTCCAACTCCACTTGAACTACTTACTCAGTTTGGTCCATCAATGGCTTAAGAGAAACCACAGGTGGAGGGAGAAAATCTCGCCATACTTGTCCACCCGCTTAATTATTACCCAAAATTACAGCCACACCCTCTACGGGTAAAGAGGGACACACTCCAAGAATCACCTGCCCTTC
This sequence comes from Danio choprae, assembly GCA_903798125.1. Classification (NCBI taxonomy): domain Eukaryota; kingdom Metazoa; phylum Chordata; class Actinopteri; order Cypriniformes; family Danionidae; genus Danio; species Danio choprae. The sequence goes on along the minus strand of CAIGQW010052752.1, from coordinate 96,361 downwards.
AACCAAGTCACGTTTTAAATTGACCCGGTGTAGAGGAACAGATATGATCTGCAGTCCTATTCCCCATATCAGCACACTTTAACCCCGCTCTTGAAGCATCTGAAAAAGGAAGCACAGACTGTAAAATAAAAGATTCAGATGAGCCCGTATCACGCAAGATTTGAACTGGTATTTTTTCCTTGCTCTCGGGTAGTGAAACACCCTTCGTAACGGATGGAGCATAATTGGAACACACCGGCGTCATTTTTGGTTCCACAGCAGGAGATTTTACTGAAGTCAACAAAGTTTCTACTAACATTGTGGGCAGGGAAGGATTTACCTTCTTATTTCATGACTTCAACTTGTTTGCTAATACTGGACATTCCTTTTTCCAATGGCCACTGCAAAAACAATAATGACAGAGATTAGCCTCAGATTTTCCCTTACCAAAGTCATTCAATTTTCAAATATGTGCATCAAACTTGCATGAGTTAATGAAAGATGGAAAAGAAAAATGTTCCCGAGGGCCTAATGCACCTGCCTGATGTACCAACTCACTCCTGTGCGTCAGAATAAATTTTGCCAAAACGGCAGCTTCTGCAACAGAGGTAGGTCATTTATATAAGTAGCAACATTGTCGGTCACAATATTTCTAAATTGCTCCAATAAAACTAAATCGCACAATTCCTCAAATGTACTAACATTAGAAGCTGCACACCAGCAATCAAAATGCGGCATCATTTCCCTACCCTACCTCAATATGAGACTGATGCTCTCCTCTCTGGCAATTTCTAAATTGCCGTCTGTATGCTTCTGGAACTAATTTGTACACTTTTTGAATGATCATTTTAACTTTAGAATAATCTTTTTGATCATCAGCTGTCAAAGCCATAAACACCTCCTGAGCTCTACCTATCTACACTTTCAAGCATCACCACACGATCTACTGGCCAGCTACGTTCCTCAGCAATGCTTTCAAATAATAAGAAAAAAAACATCAGGATGGCCCTCATTAAATTTAAGAAGCAATTTTAGATTACTTACCACATCGAAAGAACGCGACATGTTCACATTTAACGGTGCACCTTCTGGAGTTATTTTACCCTCGCCAATTAATTTTAATCGTTGAATTTCTAACTCAAACTCTTTAGACATTTTTTCTGCTTCTAACTGCTGAACATGTTTAAGTTGCAATAATTGCATCTCACGTCATTTAAGTACATCATCCATTTTTAATTTTTCCAATTCTACCTCGTGCTCTTTAGCCACTCTAATCATCTCTCTGTCATGCATCTTTTGCATCTCCAAAATCTTCTTCCTTTGATCAAAGGATAAACCCGAATAAATATCCACGTCTTTAGTCTCTAATGCCCCCTTTACTACCGACAAAATTCTTTTCTCTCCCAATCTCTCTTTCAAAACAGTTTTTAACCTACCTTTTTTCAACCGTTTATTGAGTTATCAAATCTGATAATGTTCTACTAACTCCCATAATTGTGCTTTAGACAATAAATTTTACAAAACTTTACAAAACTCAATTTTTACCTTTTTACAAATTCATGGGTACCACAATCAAAAAATAAGAACAATTCATACCCTTTTTCCTAACAATCTTTCATTTTACCTCCACTAATCTAACTAACTAACTAGGCTAATCTTCATGCAACTCCCAAGAGTCGAGTGCCTTTGAACACTGATACCGATGGTAGTGAATCAGACAAATTTGCCCAGTTCACAAACCACGGCTGTGTACTCAACTCAGGAGTCTGCACAAAAATAACAAACCAAAATAACAAATGCTAGTTTAACTAATTCCAAAATGAAAAGAGGAATGAATGATTCTCATCACTAATAATCAAAATACTTAACTTACCCATGAACAACATACAAATTTGCATCCGCCTCTCACACGATTAAATTTTTTCATTAGGCTACCCTATTCTATACATTATAAGAAACTAATGCAAACAAAATCAAATTTTAACTTTTACTACTGTTTACGGACGAGCCCCCATTTGATACAGCCGGCTCTTAAGCTGGAACAAAAAGTAGGACCAGACGTAAATAATATAAAGTAAATGAAAAGAAGAGTCAGGGCTGAAATGGGACGGTCAATGCAACTTAACCGAGCTCCATGCCAAGGCGATCGCTCAGAATCCCAGCACTCCCTTTTACATCAAACTCTTTATATCCACGCCCCAATGAGCTGCACCTGTTTACCAATCGCGTCATCTCCGACCTGTTGAAACACACGCACTCACTGCTGATAGGCTGGGACACCACACACACACAGCCAACAGACTGAAATGCCACACGCACTCATAGGCCATAGGCCGGGACGTCACACACGCACATAAACACACACGCATAACCAACACCACACGCACTCACAGCCCATAGGCTGTGACGTCACACTAGGCTTTATAGCCCTGAAGAAAACCCCAATGATCCCGAGCCAATTATTTCTCCCAGATTAATTGTAAGTCCTATTGAGTGGGAGACCTCTCCAGCCACAGTAGATGAGCCTCAAGCCGTCCCGCCGGGCTGTCCTCCAGGTCTCCACTTTGTTACCCTTCCTCAACACACACCACTCATAGAATCCTTGCACTCCTTACTGGGCACTGGCCACCCTGGGGCCAACGAAACCTTCTCGCTATTAAAGGAACGCTTCTGGTGGCCTGGGATGGCACAGGACGTGAGGAGGTTTGTGCAGGGGTGCAAGGAATGTGCCATGGCAAAGACTCCTCGTCGTCTCCCTCCAGCAAAGCTTGTACCCCTGCCAGTCCCGAATCGCCCCTGGTCACATCTAGGAGTGGACTTTATGACAGATCTCCCTGTCTCTGGAGGCACCTGTATCCTTGTCATCGTATATAGATTCTGAAAGCTTTGTAAACTGATCCTTTTTACCTGTATGTAACAGCCAGGCCAGGTTCTCCCCACTCGCAGTCACCTCAATCACTCTGATCACCATCACCTCATGTGATTAGCCTCGCACCTCCATGTCATCCACAACCATCACTCCAGCCCTATAAATACCTGCACCTCAGTTCACTCAGTGTACAGCCTCGTTGATAGACAGAAGGACTAACTCTAACAGTCAGTGATATCTAGCATTTCCTTGAAATTACTTACCTGTCTCGTTTCCTTTTATCTCCAGTATATATGTCTCTCCTTCCTAGTGTAGTTCCCTCCTGGTCTCATCTGGTTGTTCATCTCCCTCACAGATCCCTCCAATTCATCCGCTGCAATAGACTGTTCTTGTCATTTCTATTTAATCTGCCATCCTTTAAATAAACTGTTACATACTCACAACTCTGGTCTTCATCCTCCTTCAGTGACACTC
>CAIGQW010052752.1:41377-92639 GCA_903798125.1 Danio choprae | reverse complement strand
TATATATATATATATATATATATATATATATACACACATTCATTCATACAGTGCATACATTCATACATACAGTGCATCCAGAAAAGTATTCATAGCGCTTCACCTTTTTCCACATTTGTTTATGTTACAGCCTTATTCAAAAATGGTTTCAATTAATTTATTTCCCCAAAATTCTACACACAATACCCCATAATGACAATGTGAAAAAAGATTTTTTGAAATTGTTGCAAATTTATAAAAATAAAAAAAAGTCACATGTATATAAGTTTGGCTGCATAAGGTGCCCATCACAGCGAACAACCTTTTTGCATTGAGAGACGCATCTTTTGAATGTTTTTTTTTTTAACGGCCGTGAGTGTTCTGTGCGCTGCTTATGCGTCCTGCGCGCCACAAATTTTTGCACTACGCACTGTGTGCTCGCAATTGAAATAAAAGTCAACTCTGAGCAGAAAAAGCGTGTTACGTCAGTTGCAAATAAAAGCAGAGGCTGGGTTTTCATTGAAGTGACAGCAGTATTTGTGTTATCAAGACAACTACAGAGACTTATAGAGATGTTGGAAAGACTTGTGGTCACTGTTATTTTTATTTACTGTAATTATAACAACATTGACAGCAACACTCGTGCACAAAATGCAGCTGATTCAGTCATTTTCTTCGAATTGAGGTAGCCTGCTATTATTATTTGACAAAAAAAAAACATGATTGGACAAACAACATATGCTGGTTCTTAAAAAGGATTCCGTCAGTTTTTTCGTTTTGAAATCTAAATTTGTCATTTAAGTGAAAAATATCTAGGGCAGGACTATTTATTTTATTCTTTTTGTTTAGTTTATTCTTTTTCCTGCTGTTGGAAGCACTGCAGGTGCGTGAAGATGCTCTATTATGTTCTATATGCTGCTGTTCACATGTTAAAATAAATCAGTATTTTAAAATGCATTATTTAATGTGTCACACAAAAAAGACACATAATTTTTTTTTAATTAAATAATAATTTAATATTAATCCGACCTGTTAACGGTTAATATTCGGTTAACAGGCGGCGGTTGGCAAAAGTAATCAAAATGAGCATCCCTATTATAGATGAATGACGATTCTTGAAGCAGTGCCGCCTGAGGGATCAGAGATCATGGAAGTTCAGCTTAGGCTTGTGCCCTCGTTCGTTAGGCATGGAAATACCTCCAGTTTCCTTGAATTCTTTCATTATGTCATGCACTGTTGAAGATGAAATATCCAAATGATCCATTCACACAAACATTGCACACACGTAAAGCAGTGCATGTGGCCTCCATGTTGTTTTTTCATTGTTAGATTGCCAAGATGTTATGTAACGTCAGCCCACATTCCTCCTGCTCAGGGAGATTACTTTTTTCTGAGAAGATTATTTTTTTCACGAGCAGCTCTGCACAAACCGCTTACTCCACCATTAATTTTGATGGGACGACATAACTGGACTAACCCCGTTACTGTCAGCCCATCCATGGACATGTGTTCAGCCATGCCAACACATACACAATAATCCTCTGGTTGAGATCCTCTGGTTGACATTTAAACTATTGCAGTCCCCCATGAATTATCACCTTGCTATTCATTTTTTTTTTAATCTCAGACAAAAGGGACCAAATTGTAAAAAAAATTTAAATTATTTTTATTCTTTAAAGTAATTAAATGTTACTCCAATATTTATTCAACATTTTCTATCTACCATACTTTTAAGTCTTCTAATCCATCTTTGAAGCAATAAAACAAAATTATAACAAATTATATAAACAAAACAAAATATGAAACAATAGTTTTGCTTAACATTTACCACCTTTTTGAACATAATTTCCAAAATAAATTTAAGTAAAAATCTCATTATTGGAACAGTCTACAAAATCAACTTTGTTAAAAAAGCTCATTTACTTTGACATTTCTTTGAAAATCTATTATTAACAGCCATGTACAGTAACTTAAGATTCTGAAATAAAATGTTTTTTTATATGATTTTTTTTAAATATGTTGATTTATTTATATAATTACCAAAAAGCCCTTAAACAACTGACAACATTTTTAAAATATATTTTGATAAAACCTTATATATTAAAAAAATTATGTGACAGAACATAATTAGCAGATTCTGCACATGCATTGAAAAAAGAAACAACAGGTTAATTATATCTGTATTGATATAAAGTATACTTTGTCGGAGACTTTGCTAAAAACAACAAAAAGCAGCACTAAATTATTTCACAACGTCTCAGGACAAAAAACTTGTGTACACATCAACATATGAACTTAATACTTATTGTTTTTCAGTGTGTGCATTTGTGTGCACTGGGGTGTTAAATTGTGAGGTGAGATGAAGCTTAATTTTGAAGAAATATACTTATTAAGTAAAAAATACAGAGAAGCACAAATTATTTCATTTAACAATAATTATTAATAAACTATATATATCGTATATATCCCTTATGTGCTGTTGGGGATGTTTTCCTCTACTCTGGGGTGATTTTAATGCTCGCTTTTTAATTTCTAATCATCTTGTTTAATACCTCCCTTTTTCGCAGCACTATATGACACAATTTTGCATGCTCAAACTCTAGCATGACCGAGGCTTTATTGTGTGTTCACCACCGCTAATGAAGTTATTGCTTATGTGTTTCATCCTAAAATATGTGCAACCTCCCTCTGTTCTTTATTGTGCACTGGAAAGTCGTACACTAGCAGACTTATTTTACCTTTTATTCTGCTCGTCACAACACTTTCTCAAGAGTTGACTATTTCCACATGTTTAGCAAGGAGCACCATACACTGTAATTAAAAGGTTCTGTATTTTTGGATTTACAGGTGTTTTCTGTGTATTCACGGTCGTAAGTTGCATTATGGGTGTTTTATTTCTACAGATGGATTTCCTTCGAAATGGTGCCAGTCTTTAAGAGAACCATTACTTCTGCTGCATGCAACTAGTTTTAATCATTTTATGATTGGGGTTGTGGGGAAGCCTTTATCTCTGTAATACTAAAGGAGGTTAAGGACAAGCTTGACTGCAAATCATATAGAACAATAAGTGTTTTGAATTCAGATTATAAATTGTTTACATCCATTTTGCCAAACAGGATGGAAATGCTGATGCCACTCCTTAATGACCCAGATCAAACTGGGTTTGTCAGAGATATGCAAACCCATGACAATATTCTGAGATCCCTGCACATGATTCACTATATTATTAAAAGGAAGAATTATGCAATACTTCTCAGCTTAGACACCAAGAAAGCTTTTGATGCTGTTGGTTGGGAGTTTTTTTTTATTATGTAATGTTAAGATTTGGGTTTAGTAAGAAAAATATACATTGTGTAAAGATGATATATTCATTACCAAACAGCTATGATAAAGATCAATGGCATTTTCTCTAACTCAATAGATTTACAAAGGGGATGTAGACAGGGCTGTCCCACCAGTCTTTGTCTTTTCAACCTCTTTATTGAACCTTGGGCTCAAATGATAAGACAGGATGGTGATTTTCATGGGATAGTTATAGGAGGAATAGAGTACAAAATCTGTTTGTATGCAGATAATGTTTTGGTGACAGGCTTATTAGTGCCTTTGTTGATGGATACCCTGAAGATATATGGGATTTATTCTGCATATGCAGCAACCAATCTCCAGCAACTAATCTCTTGCGCCATGTAGTTAATGACGCAGCAACAGATTAGGTGTCCTGTCAGGCAATTGTACTTCTGTCATGCAAACTCTTGGGATTTAGTATGATAATGAATATGTATATGGTAATGTTGATGTGTTTGGTCTTGGCTTCATAGATCTGCTACGCTGCTGCTGCTTTGAATATTATGGCAGAGCAGGTACCGACACATGCTGTCTGAGAATATAACATGCTGCTACTGCGAACTAAATATATGTAACCCCTCAAAACAAGCAGGAAAAGATGAAGACAAACAATCCAAATGTAACTGATTATGTATAAACAAACATGGCATAAGCAATATGCATTTTTGACACAAGTAAAAAGGAATGGACATTAAGATAACACCCCCCAAAAGAAGTAGAGCAGATCTATCACCAATATGTGTTTATTTATTTATTTTTCTTTGCCACCATGGGCTATAGGATGTTTTTTTAATCTATATGTACCTGGGCTAGTGAACTAGATTATATGTGAGCCTTTGCTACTGTGTCGTCTGGCTTAACACCTGTGAACTAGATAATGTGAGCCTATATATTTATATATATATAAAAAATAATGCATGCACTCCTTTCCCCAAGACACTTTTGCTTGCTACGACATGTCTGCCGTATGCAGGATGGCCAGATTCCTAAAGACATAATGTATGGTGAGCTTGCCTCTAGCACCAGACCAACAGAGAGACCAGCAATCCAGTATAAAGATGTCTGTAAGCGTGACCTGAAATCCGGAAGCCTGAATTATGCAGACTTGAAAGCTGCAACCACAAACTGTGCCAGTTGGTGGCATGCTGTAAGGACCAGCATAAAGCTGAGTGAGGAAAAAACAGAGGACCAACAGGAAGAAAAAAGACGAAATAGAGGGCAGAGAGCAGAGACTGGGCCTACAGAAGCAGTTATAGGCTTCACGTGTAGCAAATGCAACATATCCTGTTGCATAAATATATAATATAAAATAAATATATACCCTGTATAAATTACATAGATATTCAGGTATTTTACCATAAGATAACCATAATTTAATTATACTCAGGTGGTTGCTGGGTTGGGGGTTCATTTCGCTGTGGCAACCCCAGATTAATAAAGGGACTAAGCCGAAAAGAAAATGAATGAATGAATGGTTGCTGAGTTATTTATTTCTATAATCCTGCTACATGATATTTTTTGCTACAAGAACATGTTGTGTGGTTTATGCTAAGCCAGTGGGGAAAGTCAGCCCAGGCTCACATTATCTAGTTCACAGGTGTTAAGCCAGACGACACAGTAGCAAAGGCTCACATATAATCTAGTTCACTAGCCCAGGTACATATAGATTAAAAAAACATCCTATAGCCCATGGTGGCAAAGAAAAATAAATAAATAAACACATATTGGTGATAGATCTGCTCTACTTCTTTTGGGGGGTGTTATCTTAATGTCCATTCCTTTTTACTTGTGTCAAAAATGCATATTGCTTATGCCATGTTTGTTTATACATAATCAGTTACATTTGGATTGTTTGTCTTCATCTTTTCCTGCTTGTTTTGAGGGGTTACATATATTTAATTCGCAGTAGCAGCATGTTATATTCTCAGACAGCATGTGTCGGTACCTGCTCTGCCATAATATTCAAAGCAGCAGCAGCGTAGCAGATCTATGAAGCCAAGACCAAACACATCAACATTACCATATACATATTCATTATCATACTAAATCCCAAGAGTTTGCATGACAGAAGTACAATTGCCTGACAGGACACCTAATCTGTTGCTGCGTCATTAACTACATGGCGCAAGAGATTAGTTGCTGGAGATTGGTTGCTGCATATGCAGAATAAATCCCATATATCTTCAGGGTATCCATCAACAAAGGCACTAATAAGCCTGTCACCAAAACATTATCTGCATACAAACAGATTTTGTACTCTATTCCTCCTATAACTATCCCATGAAAATCACCATCCTGTCTTATCATTTGAGCCCAAGGTTCAATAAAGAGGTTGAAAAGACAAAGACTGGTGGGACAGCCCTGTCTACATCCCCTTTGTAAATCTATTGAGTTAGAGAAAATGCCATTGATCTTTATCATAGCTGTTTGGTAATGAATATATCATCTTTACACAATGTATATTTTTCTTACATACATATGTATATACATATGTTATCTTATATACATATGTTACCTGTTCCATACATAAAACCTTATGGGCTTATTTCAATTGCTTATTTGAATTTTGAATTGTTACCACTGGCAACACTTATCTTACCATATATTTACAAATTTTTGATTGTAGGAATCACATGTAGAGTCATAGCTTATGCAATTTCTTCCAGTGCATTATAATTCTGAAAGTGAGAACTAGGAAATTATTAACCTGACTAGCACAATGAAAGGTTCAGAGGCATCACTTTGTGATGCTTAGCAAAGTCTGTGACCTTTAAATGAAAAACCCTAGACTCCCATTTACTAAACTCAACACATACATTTATAAAGACATTGTTGCACAGGTTTCTCTATAGACCTTTTTCTTTGTTGCTCCATGGAGAGTGCCATAGCGACCTTCCAGTATGCTTAATATTTCTGTTAGAACTGTCATCAGCGTGACAAAAAAAACAAAAAAACAATAAAGTATGTTACTGATACTATACTGGCTAATTTGAATGTTGATTATAACCGGGAGAAGTTTAGGTTTCAGTTAGTTTGTATTGTGTATTATTTACCATGTTATGTGTTTTTTCTGTAATTTCAAAATGGCACTTTATTTTTTACTATGCGCCACTCTTTCAATCAATGTGTTAGTGGTACAGTACATATGTGTCAAAAATGTTGGTGCATTACATTTGTTTGGGTTGGTTATATATAAAAAAAAAAGAGAAAAGTTTCAGTTCCACTGTTTGAAAAACCTTGTCCTGAGCATGGAAACCACAGTAGCAATATACTTTATTATGAGACCAGTTCTCGCTGTCCCGCAACATTAACATGCTTTAAAATAATATGATATAGACAGCTTCATACACTTGTGATCTTGCTGAACTGTGATAGAAGTCACTAGAAGTATCACTACTGCGTGGCACTTGAGAAAGTATTTTAGTTTCCTAGAAAAAACGCAATGAGATTGCGCCCAAGTTCTTCTCATTATATATGACCTGCAAAATATGCAAGACATGAGTGGACCAGCACATTAATAAATAAAAGGTCATTGTCACATATCTTTTAGTTATTGTTTGTCTTGTGATGTTTTTGGTGTCTCCAAAACATGCTGACGCATAACAGCATAGAACAACACAGAGCATTTAAAATGCTGAGGACCAAGCCCATTGGCTGCCGAGGTGACAGCTACAAATCTCCTGCACCTAGTAGTCAATGGCGCAGGAGTAGATTAGGTGACCTATCAGCCTGAGCTTGCATAGAGTTTCAAGACAGAAATTGTACTACTACTATTATTAATGTTAATATTTGAGTTAAACCAAAGTAATTATCACTACACTGGTTCTGTCCAGCTCTGACTTCCCAGGGGCCCGGCTGATTCCACCCAGGTCCTCATCTTATTTATCAGGGATTGCCACAGCGGAATGAACCACCAACTATTGCGACATATGTTTTACTTCCAGCCGCAACCCAGTAATGGAAAAAACTCACACACTCTTGCATTCACATACTCATACACTACGGCTAATTTAGTTAATCTAATTCACCTATACTGAATGTCTCTGGACTGTGGGGGAAATGTGAGTTTTCAACACAGGGAGAACATGCACACTCCACACAAAAATGCCAACTGACCCAGCTGGGACTCGAACCAGTGACTTTCTTGCTATGAGGTGACAGTGCTAAACACTGAGCCACCGTGCAATATGTAAATATTTTTTTTATGTTTTGCACTATAAAAATGTCTTCCCAAAACATCAAACTTGCTTGCTTCAAAAAACTGGAGAATGTTTGTTCCACTTTAAAAGCTAAATACCCACATTACCATTATTGCCTATCAAAACAAGTGGTATACACATTATTATATCCAATGATTCATTTGGTCTTACCGCAACAGCCTCCAGGATTTGTTTGATAACATGAGCCGCATCTCTCTCGCTATAGTAGCCCCTCTCCACAATTCTGAAAAATCACACAAACCATCTGACCATCTGAATATTTGCCCAAATTTTTTAAGCTGTCAATGAATGTCATAAATCCTCTTTTTCATGTGACTTGTTTTCATCATACCTGTCAAAGAGCTCTCCACCTGTTACCAGTTCTAGTATGAGAAAAATCTCTGTTTCGGTCTCAAAAATTTCCTTCAAACGTATCTGGATGAAAACAAAGTGCATGTCACAGGAAGTCTATTCCTATTAACATGGACAACAATAAATATAAAATATTTCATAACAATGTGAAGAGAATTTCACAATGAATTGCAAGAAACATAAATCACTTACAATATTTGGATGAGACAGACGCAGCAGGACTCCAATCTCTGTCCTCACAATTTTCTTGTCAATCTGATACGATGAAACAATTAATAATCTTAAACAGTCATTTTAGATTTTAGAATGAAAAATCTTCCTGTAAAATCCAAAATCAACTTACAGTTTTCTTCAAGACCTTCACAGCATAAGGTTTCTCAGTCTGCTTCTCTTCACAGCGAAGCACAACAGATGTGGCACCCCTGGTGGTTGAAATAAAGCAACATTAGACCTTATTTTCTTAAATGTACACTAAAGAAATTACCATACATGTGCATTTACAGGGACGGCACGGTGGCTCAGTGATTAGCACTCTCACCTCACAACAAGAAGGTTGCTGTCCCAGAAGCAACCTTCTTGTTGTGAAGATCCCAGATAAGTGAATTTGTGTGTGAATGAAAGAGCTGGGTGTTTCTCAGCATTGTGCTGGGTTGTGGCTGGAAGGGCACCCGCTGTCAGAGTAGTTGTCGGTTTAATCCGCTGTGGCAACCCCTGATAAATCAGGGACTAAGCCGTAGCAATGAATGAATGTGCATTCACACAAAATGGCAGACTAGAAGATACGAATAAAGCATAAAATAATGAAACAATGAAAGAAATGCGTTGATGAAAGAAAAGGCGTGACATTTCATGAACTCTATTAATCTAACTTTATTATTACTCTATAGTCTATTGCTTATTCAATCAAATAAAGTTCCTACCTACTCTCCATTATGACTATTTCTTTTCATACATAATGTAATCTCCCTCTAAACTTGATCTAATGCATGTTAATGTAAAATATTTTTTTTTGCAAATGTCTCCTAGTTCTTTAAAAGATCATTATTCAGGGATTATCCACATTCACATTAAAATTTTAAAACATTTTGAGCACCCTCCTCCAAGAGATGTTGCTTTATGTTATGTTTAGGAATTCCATTAAGGACCCAATCACACCAAACACATTTTTTGTGCCTTTTTTCAAATGGTTTTCTACTGGAAGCAAACATTTTGTTTATGCACCCTTGGTGCCTCGCATTCTAACCGCCTGCTGCTCCTCATGCCTTTGACAAAGCACTTTGAGCAACTGCAGTTGAAAAGTCAACTTTGTGCACAAAATTCACACAATATCATGCGCTTCAGCACCAAAACCATTCATACAGTGGTTGCCTAGCAACATAAAAAATGCATGGCACTGCTCTTTACTAAAGTCAACAAAATGTCATTTATGTTAATACATCAGATTGAACAAACTATGTGTGAAGTATTTGTATACAGTATGTGATCATTTGAGATCTCCAAATCCACTCTTAGACAGTTCAGAATTCAGCTTCAACCAGAGTCAAATACAATTAAAGCAGCTAAACAAAGTTCATTAATTCATTTTTATCTGCTTTTCCGAGGCCGGGTCATGGGGTCAGCAGTCTAAGGAGAGAACCCCAGACTTCCCTCTCCCCAGACACGTCCTTCAGCTCCTGCGGGGGGATCCCGAGGCGTTCCCAGGCCAGCCGAGAGACATAGTCCCTCCGGCGTGTCCTGGGTCTTCCCCGAGGCCTCCCCCAAGTCCAACATGCACCAGAAACAAGTCTGATTTATTGCAGGCAATGCAAACCAAACTCCTACTCTGCTCGCACAGGGATGAGACCTCTGACCCCATACTCCCAGAGCACCCTCCACAGAATGCCACGAGGGACACGGTCAAATGCCTTCTTTAAGTCCACAAAACACACGTGGACTGGTTGGGCATACTCCCAAGAACCCTCGAGCACCTTGGTGAGGGTATAGTGCTGGTCCAGTGTACCACGGCCTGGATGAAAACTGCATTGTTCCTCCTGGATCCTAGGTTCAACCATCGGCTGGATCCCCCTTTCCAGTACCTTGGCATAGACTTTCCCTAGGAAGCTGAGGAGTGTGATCCCCCTATAGTTGGAGCACACCCTCCAGTACCCCTTCTTAAAAATGGGAACTAGAAGTACTGTCCCCGACCTCCATGCAATATTGTAGAGATGTGTCAGCCAAGACAGCCCAACAATATCCAGAGACCTAAGAATCTCATCCACCCCCGCTGTTTTGCCACTGCAGAGCTTGCAAACTACCCCAGTGACCTCAGCTTGGGTGATGGGTGAGTCCACACCTGCATGCCCAGTCTCTGCTTCCTCAATGAAAGACATGTCAGTGAGGTTGAGGAGATCCTTAAAGTATTCCTTCCACCGTTCGACAACATCCCTACTTGAGGTCAACAGCTCCCCACTTCCGCTGTAAACAGTGTCAGTGTGGAACTGCTTTCCCCTCCAAAGGCGCTCGGACAGTTTGCCTCCTTGGAGCCGGCCGGTAGTTTTCCTCCTTGGTCTCCCTCAACTCTTCCCATGCCAAAGTTTTTTTAAGTTTTGACCACCACCCATTCCACAATGCACCGGCCCCTTATGGCTCCCCCCGTGGGTGGTGAGCCTACGTCGCTCCTTCAGGCTAAGCCTGGCCAGGTTCCGTGGGATAAAACCCGGCCACCAGTCGCTCGCATACGAGCCCCAACCCCAGGCCTGGCTCCAGGGTGGGGCCCCAGCTGCACCATACTGGGCGACGTTACGGTCCTTGAAGTTGTTGTGCTTATAAGGGGTTTTTGAACCGCACTTAGTCTGACCTGTCATCTAAGACCTACCAGGGGCATTAACCCCCTGACAACATAGCTCTTAGGATCCCTCAGGCACTCAAACCTCTCCACCACAGTAAGGTGGCGGTTCATGGAGGAGGCTATATGTAAGTGTAACATAAAATCATAGGCATTTGCATTTGTTGGTCTTTGCCACTGATATGGCCAGTTCAGACATGTTTACCTAAAATTACTTGTTTTTTAATTGTTACAGGAGGATGGAAAAGCCTCTAAACAATTTTTATCCATTTGTTTATTCATTCACAATTTAAACGAAAGAAAAATTGTTCTATGTTATGAAACAGTGATGTGCTGGACTCCGAGCTTACAGATTATTCAATCACTCGGTACTTCAAAATAAATGGAAGAAGTGTCAATATTAAATCTGTTTACAATTTGTTTTGGCTTTATATAAATCCTGATGCAAGTTGTTTAATGTTTATGTTGTTAAAGTTGTTTATTGCCATGGTCTGTTTATTGTGTTTTATCCTATGTATTACTTATATATTGTTGACTGTTAACATGTTGTCTTTGTCCTGTTGTTTGATGAGATGCATGCTGATAATAAATTTCCTTAAAGGGACAAATAAACCTACCTACCTACATACCTACCTACCAGTTTTGTTTTCATATGGTTACATTTTTACATGGTTTAAAAAAGTACATTTTAAATGCATACATGCTAGCTGAAGTGCTGTAGTCCAACATAAACACATTACGTTGCTTCTACTTACTCAGTCATTTTTACTGATTTGGAATTTAGAAAATATAAACAAAAAACAAGTCTTACCATGCACAGTCCACATTTTAATTGAGCTCCATTTTTGACTGATCCGAGAGCATGTTTTCCACCATATCCATGCCAGCTTTCAGTAATGGCAATGGGAAACTTGTGAACTTGATATCCTGACTGAGTTTGTGCAGCCTTCATAAACACAATAATATACCACGATGGTGATTAATTACAATGCTAACGCTACCAAAAACAACAACTGATTCTTCTAAATGCTACTCTGCCTGCCAAATAAGTAGCTCTTACAATGTCACCAGCGTGGTTAGGAAAAAAAGCAGTTTTCCGGAGGTGGGAAAGAAACAGGCACTTTTTCTTCCAAATTTGTGCCCTTGCGCAACGTAAAACATTTTAATATAGTATTTTCTGGTATTATGTGGTATTTTCACACAGTTCTACTTTATTAATATTGTCTTTTAACCTGTAAAGTGCTTCTTAAAGTTAGCATGCCAGTGCATGACTGTCACATTTCCACAGTCACTTCCGAGGACTGATTGAGCGTCGTTGGGGCTTTTTTAGGATAAATAATAATTCACGAGTTCACCTGCTCAAACAATTACGTGATACATGGTAAACGATGTTCAAAACGGGTTCAAAAACCCCTAATGAGTGGATCATCATCGAGGACCATGACGTCGCCCGGTATGGCTCAGCCGGGGCCCCACCCTGGAGCCAGGCCTGGGGTTGGGGCTTGTATGTGAGCACCTGGTGGCTGGGTTTTTTCCCACAGAACCCGGCCGGGTTTAGCCTGACGGAGCGACGTGGGACCATCCTTCTGCAGGCCCACCACCTGCAGGGGGAGCTGTAAGGGGCCGGTGCATTGTGAAACGGGTGGTGGTCGAAGATTAGGACCACGACAACCCGATTGTCAAGCACAGAAACTGACTCTTGGGACATGGAATGTCACCTCACTGAGAGAGAAGGAGCCTGAGCTTGTGCCGGAGGTGGAACGGTACCGACTAGAGATAGTTGGGCTCACCTCTACGCACAGCTGGGGCTCTGGAACTCAACTTCTTGAGAAGGGCTGAACTTTCTTCTACTCTGGAGTTGCTCACGGTGGGAGGCGACGGGCTGGTGTGGGCTTGCTTATAGCTCCCCAACTTAGCTGCCATGTGTTGGAGTTTTTGAACGAGAGGGTCGCCTCTCTGCGCCTTTGGGTCAGGGATAGGTCTCTCACTGTGGTTTGTGCCTACGGACCAAACACCAGTGTAGAGTACCCGGCCTTCTTGGAGTACTTGGGAGGGGTGCTGGAAGGTGCTCAGACTGAGGACTCCGTTGTTCTACTGGGGGACTTCAATGCCCACGTGGGTAATGACAGTGATACTTGGAGAGGCGTGATTGGGAGGAACAGCCTCCCTGATCTGAGCTCGAGTGGTGTTTTGTTATTGGACTACTGTGCTAATCACAGTTTGTCCATAACAAACACCATGTTCAAGTATAAGGGTGTCCATCAGTGCACATGGCACCAGGACACCCTAGGGCAGAGGTCAATGATCGACTTTGTGGTTGTATCATCTGATCTCCGACCGTATGTCTTGGACACTCGGGTAAAGAGAGGGGCAGAGCTGTCAACTGATCACCACCTGGTGGTGAGTTGGATCCGCTGGCAGGGGAGAAACCTGGACAGACCTGGCAGGCCCAAGCGTATCGTGAGGGTCCTCTGGGAACGTCTGGCTGAACCTCAAGTCAGAGGGATTTTCAACTCTCACCTCCGGAAAAGCTTTGACCAGATTCCGAGGGAGGCTGGAGACATTGAGACCAAGTGGTCCATGTTCTCCGACTCCATTGTTAACGCGGCCATGAGAATCTGTGGCCGTAAGATCTGTAGTGCCTGTCGGGGCGGCAATTCACAAACTTGGTGCTGGACACCGAAAGTAAGGGATGCCGTCAAGCTGAAGAAGGAGTCCTACAGGGCTTGGTTGGCTTGCAGGACTCCCGAAGCAGCTGATGGGTACTGACAGGCCAAGCATGCTGCAGCCCGAGCGGTTGTGGAAGCAAAAACTCAGGCCTGGGAAGAGTTCAGAGAGACCATGGAGGAAGACTATTGGTCGGCCCCAAAGAAATTCTGGCAAACCGTCCGGCGCCTCAGGAGGGGAAAGCAGCTCCACATCAACACTGTTTACAGTGGAAGTGGGAAGCTGTTGACCTCGACTGAGGATGTTGTCGGACGGTGGAAGGAATACTTTGAGGATCTCCTTAACCCCACCGACATGTCTTTCATTGAGGAAGCAGAGACGGGATGCAGGGGTGGACTCACCCATCACCCAAGCTGAGGTCACTGAGGTAGTTTGCAAGCTCCGCAGTGGCAAAGCAGCGGGGTGGATGAGATTCACCCTGTGTATCCTAGGTCTCTGGATGTTGTGGGGCTGTCTTGGCTGACACATCTCTACAATATCGCATGGAGGTCGGGGACGGTACCTCTGGACTGGGCAACTGGGGTGGTGGTTCCCATTTTTAAGAAGGGGGACCGGAGGGTGTGCTCCAACTATAGGGGTATCACACTCCTCAGCCTCCCGGGGAAAGTCTATGCCAGGGTACTGGAAAGGAGGATCCGACCGATGGTTGAACCTAGGATCCAGGAGGAACCATGCGGTTTTCGTCCAGGCCATGGTACACTGGACCAGCTCTATACCCTCACCAGGGTGCTCGAGGGTTCGTGGGAGTATGCCCAACCAGTCCACATGTGTTTTGTGGACTTGGAGAAGGCATTCAACTGTGTCCCTTGTGGCGTTCTGTGGAGGGTGCTCTGGGAGTATGGGGTCAGAGGTGCTCTGTTAAGGGCTGTGTCGTCCCTGTATGAACAGAGTAGGAGTTTGGTTCACATTGCCGGCAATAAGTCAGACTTGTTTCCAGCGCATGTTGGACTCCGGTAGGGCTGCCCTTTGTCACCAATTCTGTTCATAATTTTTATGGACAGAATTTCAAAGCGCAGCCTTGGGCTGGAGGAGGTCCAGTTCAGGGACCACAGGATTTCAACTCTGTTATTCGCAGACGATGTTGTTCTGTTGGCTTCATCGAACATGGACCTTCAGCATGCACTGGGGCGGTTTGCTGCCGAATGTGACGCGGCTGGGATGATAATCAGCACCTCCAAGTCCGAGGCCATGGTGCTCCCCCGGAAAAAGGTGGCTTGCCATCTCCAGGTTGGAGGAAAGTCCTTACCCCAGGTGGAGGAGTTCAGGTATCTTGGGGTTTTGTTCACGAGTGAGGGAAGAATGGAACGTCAGATTGGCAGGCGGATTGGTGCAGCGGCAGCAGTAATGCGGTCGGTGTACCGGTCTGTTGTGGTGAAGAAGGAGCTGATCCAAAAGGCAAAGCTCTCGATTTACCGGTCAATCTACGTTCCTACTCTCACCTATGGTCATGACCAAAAGGACAAGATCTGGCAGGGCACACCCTTATAGATAGGGTGAGGAGCTCTGAGAGAGAAACATCGAGAGAAACCAGCTGAGGTGGCTCGGGCATCTCTTTCAGATGCCTCCTGGACGCCTACCTAGGGAGGTGTTGCAGGCATGTCCAAACAGGAAGAGGCCTCGGGGAAGACCCAGGACACGCTGGAGGGACTATGTCTCTTGGCTGGCCTGGGAACGCCTCGGGATCCCCCTGGAGGAGCTGGAGGAAGTGTCTGGGGAGAGGGAAGTCTGGGTTTCTCTCCTAAGACTGCTGCCCCCACGACCCGGCCCCGGAAAAGCGGTAGAAAATGAAAGAATGAATGAATGGTAAACAATTTTGCCCCTATCCACATCCCCCCCACCTACTAGGTAATGCACTGAATTTCTGCAAAGCAAAATTAGATAATCTGCAGTTACATTTTTGATTCCAGGTATATATTATGCTTTAATTGTGAACTGGTTGCAAGCGGAAGTCCAAATTAAACGTCTAAGAAAATAATAAATGGCATTAACTCTGTTGAATTTGACCTCCCTTTATTAATGCAGTAATGGCAACATTATGTAAAAGAGGATGCTTTTGGTGGCCCAGTTTTTTTCCCCACAGAGTCGAAGCAGCACGATCGGGTACAGTTCATTTAGTGCAGAGGACGATTTAAAGTTTGCGAGTTAGGGGCTGAGGTGAAAATGAACCAGTGGCCCTGGAAGTAGCCTCCAAAGCCAACTAAATGGGCTAATTCCATTCTACTGTTTGAAAAACATGAGCCAGAGATTAAGATCTGATCTGCAAGATTTATTTACAATGACAAGGTCATTTAAGCAGGAAACTGAGGATGCTAGCAAGAGGAGGTGAGAGATAAACAGGCGGCCTTGAGGTATAATTCGCCTGGCGAAGTTTAAGTAGCCTAGAAGGGAAAGAAGGTCTGTGTCTGTTCAAGTGCATGTCACTGTGTAGTGGTTCTAATTCATGCTGATTATTTTGTCGATTTTTTCTTTAGGCAGTGAGGCTTGGAATTTTTACTGGGTCAAGCGGAATTCCTAGGAACTCGAGTGAGGTGGTAGGTCCCTCGTTTTTTTCGAATGCGATTGGTATGCCTAATTCAGAGAAAACCTTTTGGATGGTACTGAGGTGGGCAGCTGGAGGGAAATAGCTGGGTGAGACTATGAGGAAGTCATCCAGTAAATGAATGAGGTAAGGTATGCTGTAATTGTTTGTGAGAATTTAACACAGGAGTTCCTTTTACATCCAAAGATCAGGTAAACTGAAGGCAGATGTGATGTCCTTTTTGGCTAATCAAGCTTGGTCTACCTCATGATAATATAACAATAATTAAACTATTAATACTCAGACCTAGCATTAGTGAGGAGCTGATAGGTCAATAATTAGGCGCTTTTTCCTCAGAAAATCTCCTGGTAGATATGCTTATAGGATTAATGCGAAAAAAAAATTAATTTACCTCTTTACTAAGAGGGAATTGACGATGTCCAGATCTAATAAGGCAGACTGTAAATTGTTGCAAACGAAAGTAGTATCTAGAAGGCTGTCTAGACCAAGATTAAAGCCTTGTCTCAAACCAGACAGAACGTAGTACTATTGAACGTGAACTATTTATCAGGGCAATTTTCTAGTTCTAGAGCTAAAAGAGAGACATTGACAGGAGAGGAGAGATACTTATTAAGATCTTTATTGTTTCTTGTAAAGGATTTATATACTGGGCACACTGAAATTACAGACATGCAAAAAATGACACTTTTGTCTTATGCAGCGAAGAAAGTTGAAAGTATTGCACACTTGATGATTAGCAGAAAATGATGATTGGTTTTGATTTACGAATCGATCAGCTGTGGATCGTGGCACGGATAAAGTGGACTTGATGTCGGAGGATGGCTAAGTCTGAATGTTTTGATGTGGTTTAACAACAAAAGGGCAGGAGATGGACTGGTGATTGAGGGATCTGCAACCAGCACAAGTAATGTTAAGGCAGCCAAGAAAAACTCTATTGGATAGGTTGAATGCACCCCAATATGGGCATTGATTCCACTGGGTGACTCACATATAGAAGTGGCTGCCGGCAAAGGGTAATGACAGATCAGCGATAATGGAAAGATCATTTAATTCCGTGCGATCATTTAATTCCTTGCGATGATTTGGGAAAACTGCACAAATTATGTAGACGCGTAGATACTACTGGAGCTGGAGGCTGACACAGCCAGACCACTAGAGCGGGTTTTCCTGGATGGGCGGCTGGAGGCTTCTTGGAGAGGAGCGGGAGCAGCGGAAGGAGGCAATCCGGTTTGAGAGCTAAGGTAAGGACATATAGTTGTGCTTTTGAGTGTCTGTTGGCAAAAGCAATGTTTGCCATTGACTGTTCACTTTAAAATCGGGGAGCCGATCGTCGATTGTCATTATCCAGTGAAATACCTGTTGTTTTACAGATATTTTCTGAATTTAAAAATTCTAACATTCAATTTACAGATAATTGTTAGTATTTCAGTATCACACAAATAAGATTATTTGAATTTGATTTAATTAATTTAATTTGAACAGAATATCTTACACTATATTCTTTATAAGAATTCTAAGTGAATGAGTGTGTATGGATGTTTCCCAGTGATGGATGCAGCTGGAAGGGTATCCGCTGCGTAAAACATATGCTGGATAAGTTGGCGGTTCATTCTGCTGTGGCGACCCCAGATTAATAAAGGGACTAAGCCAAAAAGAAAATGAATGAATGAATGTAACCAGTTTGAAATGGAGTGGATAAAGGACATGCTTATTATTTTCCCCACCCCATTACCACACCATTCAACGGTCACTACAATATGTGAATTACAATTTATAGTTAAACTGTTGTTAAAGTGTAGTTTAGAAGCAAAAAATGAAAAAGTGTCTTACAAGGTGTCTTATCACATAACTAGTGTCAAGAGGTAAAGGGCGGAAAAAAACTACAGCAAGCATCTTTCAAATTTCAGAAAAATCAGATGACTTTCGAAGACTCAAAACAACCTTAAATTAGTGAATTGATTGTTATTCATATCAAAGTCATTAGAGTGTATAATCCACCTGATTGTCCTGGCAACCTTTGTGTCAGGATCTGGACTCCAGTGGCTAAAGTCTTAGGTAGGTCCTTTAGGTTATCTTGCAAGTTGCTACTGGGACGTCTCATGGCTCAGTGCTTGAACTGGAAAAAATGCTTTTCTTTCTTAGATTTTTGTCGTGTTTTTAGTCCAAATATCTACAAATTCCTAAATTTTTTAGACAAGCAAAAAAAATATATATATATATTTTTAAGAATTAAAATCTAAATTAGGTAAGTTTTTTGTTAAAACAAGCAAAAACCGCCCTATGGCATAAAAAAACAAAATAATTTTATGTCAAAAGGAAAAACACGATTATTTTTTATATTATCTGGAAGCCTTTTTGTACAGTCAGATAACCCTTATTTTCCCCAAAATTTTAGGGTGTGGCATAAAATAAATTTTTAACCTAAATTTTTTAGGTTATGTTAAATAGGTATGTTTGTGCAAGAACATGCACATCTAGAGCATTGTCATAGTAGATCTAGATTAATATTTATAAAAAATTATTTAAAGAGTTACAAAAAATCAGATATAATAAAAAAATATATATAAAACAAATAAATCAATATAAAACAAAACCACGAACAAATTAGGCCTATAAAAATCGAATAAATTTTGTAATAAAAATTATTTTCATTTTACGAAGGGTATCTGAAAAAGATTTACGTTTTTTTTCTAAAAAAACAATAAACAATGGAGGAGTTTTGAAATATTATGTATAAAGTATTTGGCTAATATGATGATATTTTAAAATTATTCTTGGTAATTCCATACAGTATATTGTAATCTAATGTAAGAGTGAAACAATAAGCAACTACATTCTTTCCTGTCATCTAGTCCTGCACTGACTTTCAATGGGACTGAGGGGAAAACTGTAAAAATGTGTTCTGTGTCCTCAATCAAATATTTGCATAATTGACAGGGTAAATTTAAAAATACAATTACATTTTAAATGTATCAATTTATTAGAAGTGTAGACTAATATATCCTTAATTATTTTAAATTGTAATTATTTTGCTTATTTCTGTAGAGAATCAGTAATTTTATTTGCCATTCTGAAATAATTAACAGTACTTTTATTAAATGTATGTGTTATGATCACCAGCGAAGTAGCCCTTGCAGTACGCTGGAGAACACTGTCATTCACATTAACTACATATACCATCATGCACTGCACCTACACACCAGTTCCAGGTCACCTCTTGATTATGTGATCAGCTGAGGACATAAAAGAAGGAAGATGACAGCAGTTTGCGGAGTTCTGGGATGGTGAGTCTTTTATGGATGTGAAATGAAGAAATGGTTGAGACGCATTGTGAAGCGGGTGAAGTGATGCAGATGGTGAAGTGGATCCTTGGTGGCTGAGAAATCTGGATGAAGACATCCTCTGCCTTTCAGGCTTTCCCCCAGATTCCTTTTATAATCATTCATTCAGAATCGGAGCAGCCACCACAGCAGCCCACAAAGGGCTCTTACAACAACAAATCCAGGCCCCTGGCAGATGGTCTTCAGACGCTTTTAAATCGTACATCCGCCTTAGCCACTACCACCTCAAAGCCACCCAGCAGACCCTTACCAGCCACCTCCCCCACCGGAAGCCTAAGACATGAGCAGGCCACAGCCTCTTTCTCATTTCTCTCTCCCCTTTTAAGCACAACTCGTGCCTCTCTTCTCCTAGACACTACCCCATTTCTTCGCGTTCTCTCGCACGCAGCTTTTTACCGAGTCGACTCCCGCAGGAGTCCCCTACATTTAATCCTACTGCAGGAGTCTTCACTGCCCCAATCCCCTTTTCCTGATTCTTGCAAGACACTGACCCCGTAGCTTGACTCCCGCAGGAGTGCCCCCCTCCCCCCAGCCCATTAGATACATTCTCATTCCTTCAGCGTCGAGTGCTCCGCTCCCTCCAGCATTGAGTCTTTCGCTCTTTATCTTCCTTCAGCGGCGAGTGCTCCGCTTCCTTCTAGGGTTGAAGTCTTCCACTCCTTCTCATCCTTTAACATCAAGTGCTCTGCTTCCTCCAAGCGCCAAAGTCTTCCGCTCTCTCTTTTCTTTCAGCGTTGAGTGCTCCACTTCCACCAAGTGCGAGCCTTCCGCTCTCTCTTTTTCTTCCTCTCAGCTCCAAATGCTCCGCTTCCTCTCTTTCCCTTTCAGCACTACGTTCCTTCACCACTTTCCTTCTTTCCAGCAACAAGCTTCATTGATACTTTCTTCCTTCCGCATATGCCTCACTCCCCAGCACTGACTCCCGCAGGAGTTACCCCAAGCTCCAACCCCCCCAGGAGTCCTTGCCCCGGCAACCCCTCCCGCTGGAGTCTACACCGCCCAGTCCCTTCCCAACTCCAGCAGAAGACTGGCCTCGCAGCTGTGGCTCCCACAGGAGTGCTCCCCAAGCTTTATTCCCGCAGAAATCAATCACAGCCCCCGCCCGGCTCTTAAGTAAAAAAAAAAAGTGTATTCCGCTTCTTCTCTTCTATCTAGCTTCTTTTAGCGTCGATGCTCTGCTTTCCTTTAGCGTTGTAGTATTCTGTTCTATCTCTTCTCCCTAGCGTCGATGCTCCACTTCCTTTAGCGTTGAAGTATTCCACTTCTCTCTTTTTTCCAGTGTCATAGGCTTCACTTCCTCCAAGTGCTAGCCTTCCGTTCCCTCTTTCCTCTTCTTCTCAGCGCCGAGTGCTCCACTTCCTTACAGCGACGAGTCCCACCGCATCGTCTCTCTTCCTTTCAGCACTAAATCCTTTTGCCACCTTCCTTCCTTCCAGCAGCAAGCTTCATAGCTACTTTCTTCCTTCCGCATAGGCCCTCACTCCCCAGCTCTGATTCCAGCAGGAGTTGTTCCCCGAGCTTGACTCCCGCATGAGTCCACGACCCCCTCCCGCTGTAGTCCCCACTGCCCCCTCCCCGTTCCGACTCCAGCGGGAGAATAGCACCGCAGTTCTAACTCCCGCAGGAGTTCCTCCAAGCTTCAACTCCCGCAGGAGTAATACCTGCCCCATGTCCCTCTCTTAGACTCCCGCAGGAGCCTGTTTCTTCCATTTCCCTCTTTCCCAATGTTATATCCAGCAGCTGGATATAGCATCTATCTCTTTGCCTTTTGGGGGGGTTTTCAATATGCGGCTGCTGTACCGAGCTGAAGGCATTTTGGGGAACTCTCGAGACCTACCTGAGCTCAAACTCCCCTCGCGCCCCGCAAACGGGAGGGAGCCCGGGCTCGAGTATCTCATGAGCTCAGGGCTCTCTTCCGGGACAGCATGCCAAACTTGCTTTATATATTCAATAATCAGCTAAGTGTGAACTCTTGAAGTGAAGTTTATTCATAAACTAATTTCGAGAGGAGCATGTGCTTATGATTGACTGCAGCTGGTCCCACATTAGCTAATGCATGATCCACCAATCAGATGATTCCTAAATCGCTATAAATAACCAGAGTATCTCACCTTAGCTATCTTCGTCCCAAAGAATCCACCCTTCTACCCCTACTCCTCCCCTTCCTTGACAGGATAAGTTGTCCTGTCTAGGCTTAGCTGCTGTGGCGTTTTCCATACAGTCTCCCATAGTCTGTTCCAGACACATGTCTCCATTCCCTATTTGGGGAACGTGGGTTACGGACGTAACCAGGACGTTCCCCTTCATATGGGAACTCCAACGTGTGTCTGGAACAGACTATGGGAGACTGTATGGAAAACGCCACAGCAGCTAAGCCCGTCAAGCTTCTGATGTGAAGTTTGCCAAGCATAGCGTGAGCACACAAACATCACCAAGAGCGCAACCTTCCAACGTCCCCTAGGCCCTCTATTTACCATTACATAGGAAAAATTAGCATTTTAGATCGGGGTTCGTAATGTGCTTTTAACTAGCTAATATAGACCAGGGATTTTAGATTACGGCAGTGAGTCGGGTGCTGGGGGCCTCGGAGGAATTCTCTAGGGTTCGCCAGATGGGAAACTTACTAGCAGAATAAAAAAAGGCGCACGTATCTTCGTGTTAGGAAGCATGGCGCAGGAAGCGTTTTTTTGACACTGAGATTAATTTCATCTTGAATGAATGGAGTAATCCAGTAATCGGGAGGAAACCGAGTCCACCCATTAAAAGGGGGTGGTAGGAACCTTGGCACAAGCTGAACCGGGGTCTCGGGTAAATGTAAGAGTAGGCCGGTCCAAATTCCTGGCACGATTTGCTGACCAAAAATGCCACCGCAATCCTAACCCTCCTGAATGATACCAACCCGACCAGCAGAACTGCCTTTATGGACAGAAAACTTATAGATACTGAGTCGAGTGTCTCAGCAGACCTAACCCTAACCGTTGGGGCCAGGGAGATCCCGAGAGGGCAAGAGTAGGGGGAACCGGCTGATAAGGTTATGCTTTCCCAGACCGCTATCATCTGCCGCCCCGAGGGCGGGGATGACAGCACGCCAAACCTTCAGTGTGGAGGGTGACAGCCTGCGCTCCAGCTATTCTGAAGGAAGAAAACACAACACTAATCTGGCATGCCTCTTCTCAGAGAGAAGAGCTCCACACAATGAATGGACTGCAGCTATCAAAATAGAATGGAGCTATCCAGTCATGATTGAGGATAATGTCACGGCAATAACTAATACAGAAAAGGTAGAAATGTTGGCTAGAGCTTTTGTTAGAGCAAATAGCTCCAATAATTTATCAGATGAGGGAATAAAAGGTAGGGTAAAAACAAAGGGAGAAAATATGGATGCATTAGGCAAGAAAAGCAATGATGTTGGACAGGATGCTCCTTTTAGTATAGAAGAAATTCAAAGAGCTTTGAACAGAACAGGGAAAACAACAAGAGGAAAAGAACAAGTATGTTACAGAATCTTAAAACATCTAAGTCTAGAAAATCAGGAACAATTATTGAATTTATGTTATAGAACAGAGTGTGGGAGGAGGGAAAATTGCCAAAAAAGTTGGAAAGAGGCTATTATTATTCCAATAAGGAAGCCTGGTAAAGATCCAAGTAGGCCTGGGAATTATAGCCCAATTGCCTTAACTTCACATGTATGCAAGTTAATGAAAAGAATGATAAATGAAAGACATTTCTTTTATGAAAAGTAGAAGAATAATGGCAAATTTCAAAGTGGTTTTCGGGAAGGGAGAAATACAATGGATGCTTTAATAAGTTTGGAAGATGAAATAAGGAAAGCTCAGGTCAGTAAAGAGGTAGTAATGGCATTATTTTTTGATGTGGTAGAAGGCCTACCTAGGGGTTGTTAATTAAATTGCATTTGTCAGGCATTGGGAAAAATGTTTAATTGGATTATAGATTTCTTAGAAAGAAGTATACAAATAAAGATAGGGTCAGTCTTCTCAAATCAATACATTGTGCAAAATGGGACGCCACAGGGAAGTGTAATTAGCCCAAATTATTCATTCATTCATTTTCATTTCGGCTTAGTCCCTTTAATAATCTGGGGTCGCCACAGTGAAATGAACCGCCAACTTATCCAGCATATGTTTTACACAGCGGTTGCCCTTCCAGCTGCAACCCATCTCTGGGAAACATCCATACACACCCATTCACACTCATACACTACGGACAATTTAGCTTACCCAATTCACCTAGACCGCATGTCTTTGGCCTTGTGGGGGAAACCGGAGCACCCGGAGGAAACCCACGCCAACACTGGGAGAACATGCAAACTCCACACAGAAACGCCAACTGACCCAGCCGAGGCTCGAACCAGCGACCTTCTTGCTGTGAGGCAAATGTGCTATCCACTGCGCCACCGTGAGGCCCCTAGCCCAAATTTATTTTCCATAATGATTAACAGAGTTATATTATATTTACAGAGTTTCCAGTAGGTATGGGAAGGTTCCTCTTTGTATGTCTGTTAGACCCAATTCCAACAAAATTACTGAAAGAGTTGCTACCTGTAGTAGGAGAACCTCTTCTTAATGTTATTAACTCTTCTTTATCTTTGGGCCATGTTCCAAATTCTTTCAAGCTAGCTGTTATTAAGCCTATTGTTAAGAAACCACAACTGGACCCAAGCAACTTAGCTAATTATAGGCATATTTCAAATCTTCCATTTATGTCTAAAATACTAGAAAAAGTTGTTTCTGCCCAATTATGCTCCTTTCTGCAGATGAACAATGTTTTTGAAGTGTTTCAGTCAGGTTTCAGGCCTCATCACAGTACAGAAACCGCATTAGTGAAAATAACCAATGATCTACTCTTAGCTCCTGACCAAGGCTGCATCTCATTATTAGTTTTACTTGATCTTAATGCTGCATTTAACACCATCGACCACAGTATCCTCATAGATCGCTTAAATTCTACAGGTGTCCAGGGACAGGCTCTACAATTGTTTAAGTCATACTTAACTGACCGTTACCAGTTTGTCAATATAAATGGACAGCCTTCACAAACCAGGCCAGTAAAGTATGGGGTGCCTCAAGGATCAGTTTTAGGCCTTTTGCTGTTTACAACATACATGCTACCCATGGGAGACATTATTAGAAGACATGGGATCAGCTTCCACTGCTATGCAGATGATACCCAATTATATATTTCAACAAAACCTGATGAGACATCTGAACTGTCTAAACTAACTGAGTGTATTAAAGATATTAAAGACTGGATGACCAACAAATTTCTTTTCTTAAACTCAGAAAAAACAGAATTATTACTTATTTGGCCTAAATCCTGTATACAGCAGATCTCACAACTTGCAACCTGCAATTAGAGGGATACAAAGTTAGCATTAGCTCTACTGTAAAAGATCTGGGCGTTATATTAGACAGCAATATAACTTTTGAAAATCATATCTCCCATGTCACAAAAAATGCCTTCTTTCATCAAATATCGCTAAGTTACGAAATATGAGATCCATCTCAGATGCAGAAAAGCTAGTTTACGTTTTTATAACTTCTAGGCTGGATTACTGTAATGCTCTGTTCGCTGGTTGACCAGCATCTTCTATTAATAAACTTCAGCTAGTACAAAATGCAGCTGCCAGAGTTCTTACCAGGTCTAGAAAATATGATCATATCACCCCAATTTTATCCTCCTTACATTCATTCATTCATTTTCATTTCGGCTTAGTCCCTTTATTAATCTGGGGTCGCCACAGCGGAATGAACCGCCAACTTATCCAGCATATGTTTTACACAGCGGATGCCCTTCCAGCTGCAACCCTCTGGGAAACATCCATTCACACTCATACACTACGGACAATTTAGTCTACCCAATTCACCTGTACCGCATGTCTTTGGACTTGTGGGGGAAACCGGAGCACCCGGAGGAAACCCACGCCAACACAGGGAGAACATGCAAACTCCACACAGAAACGCCAACTGACCCAGCCGAGGCTCAAACCAGCGATCAGCGACCTTCTTGCTGTGAGGCGAACGTGCTACCCACTGCGCCACTGTGAGGCCCCTCCTTACACTGGCTACCTGTAAAGTTCCGTATTGATTACAAAATATTGCTTCTTACCTATAAAGCTTTAAATAATCTAGCTCCTGTTTATCTAACTAACCTTCTGTCTCGCTACAATCCAACCCGCTCTTTAAGATCTCAAAACGCAGGTCTTTTGGTAGTACCCAGAATAGCAAAGTCGAGTAAAGGAGGTCGAGCCTTCTCATTTATGGCTCCTAAATTCTGGAATAGCCTTCCTGATAATGTCCGAGGCTCAGACACACTCTCTCAGTTTAAAACTAAATTAAAGACCTTTCTTTTTAGTAAAGCATACACTCAATGCATCGCATAATGGTATGATGCATGAGTGTGCTCCACACAGGTGAGCTGGCTTGACAACCACCTGTAGAACACACTCCTTCTGTCTTAATACACCAGACATTGTGTTAGAAACTCTCATATGCTTTACATATTTGTTTATATAACTGCTATTTTTATCTATAACAATACATTTTTTTGCATCTGGTTTAAATACACTATGAACAGCAGCTACACTAAATATTTTCTTTATTTTCTATTTCCACCTGGGAAAACTCATCCCGAGGCCCCTACAGACTATGCAGCGCCATTGATGCGATCCTAGACCTGTGAAGAGATGATCCAAAGGTATCCTGGACCAGGCCTTATCCCGAGCTGATGCTGTGGTGGTCATGGAGGAATGGAGTGCATGAGACTGATTCCTGAAAGGCTACAGTGACAAACAAGTCTACCCTGGATCCTGTGGGCCAGCCTGACCTCCCGCCGGTGCCTTACCCACCTGCAGCTTCCACGATGGACATCCAGCTTCCCCAGTCCCCGGTGCCTAGACTGCAGCTCCACACAGGAAGTTTGGCCAGAAGAAAAATGATCATGCCCAACAGAGCCTGGTTTCTCTCAAGGTTTTTCCTCACCACTGTTGCCACTGGCCTGCTCGGATCGGGACTTGTGGAGCTGCGCTTCGGTGGATTTGCTCTTAAGTATTTGAACTTTCAGCAGTGAAACTTAAACCACACTGAACTGAACTGAACTAAACTGAACTAAACTCTGAAATCTGGACTTTACTAGAACATGTTAAGCTGCTTTGACACAATCTACATTGTAAAAAGCGCTATATAAATAAACTTGAATTGAATTGAATTGAACAGTGAATTCCTCAATAAGAAACTGCAAGAGGGAAACGATCAGGTTGAAGAATGGCGAATGAAATGGGGATTTAGATTCACAGTGAAAAGCCAAAAACTATAATCTTTACAAATAAAAAGAAACATATGGAATGCAGTTTGGTTATGTAACTAAAGTAACATGGAAAAATCCTATGAAATATATAGATAATAAATGTAAATCTTGCCGGCTTTGAATGGGGAACTAGTAGTGCAGCTTTGAAGTATACACACACACGCACAGATCTGTAACTTCTTCTTTAAGAGGCTCCTCTGTCCTCCACTCGTTACCTGTTGTCACACCCTCTGCACGTTCTATCAGCCCTAGTCACCATTCACAGTCACCATCCACTACACACCGCACACAATCACCTGAATACTGATCACGTACACCTGCACATGTAATCACACTCACCTGCTCCAGCCATCACCCATGCACTACATAAGCTCACCTCACTCTTTCACTCACCGGCTGGAATCAACGTTTGATGGTCACCTCTGCACAGCGCTCATCCTTCTTATCCTGCGTTCTCATCTGTCCTTCATGGAAACACCGAGTCCGACTCCTGTCATCAGTCTGCTCGCTACATTAAGGGAAGTGACTTTCAGTATCCTGACGAACTGTATATTGTCTTCCCCTTCTGCACTCAGTGCGCTGCTCTCACCAGTGTTTTGTCCTCACCTTCCGCACGTAGGAGATACGGTGTAGATACACCATTGTGTGAATAAACACCACGAATTCTAACTACCTGTCCTCTCTTCCTTGTGTGACCGTGACAGGATTCCAGCCCCGCAAAACGCTCCCAGAGCATACATGGAATCAAACTCTACCACTTCCGGGATTGCGATAGACTCATTTGCCGAAATGGCGAACACAGACCTGCAAGCTCTTCCCTCCGCACCATTGGGTGCCCAAGCCAACCCTCCTTCTGCGGCCAATTCACCTCTCTCTCGTCCCATGAGTTACGCTGGTGAACCCAGCGCCTGTACAGGCTTCGTTCTCCAGTGCTAATTATACATCGAAGCCAACACACCGCTATTTCCCAACGAAATCACCAAAGTCGCCTTCCTGATTTCACTCCTCACTGGCAGAGCACTCCAGTGGGCGGATGCCCTCTGGAACACCGGCAATCCAGCGTTGCACTCCTTCCATGCCTTCACCCAGCACTTCAAGGAAGTGTTCGGTGTTGCGCTCACCTCTCTCACTGTT
The DNA here is from genome assembly GCA_903798125.1 of Danio choprae. NCBI lineage: Eukaryota > Metazoa > Chordata > Actinopteri > Cypriniformes > Danionidae > Danio > Danio choprae. The sequence goes on along the minus strand of CAIGQW010052752.1, from coordinate 64,856 downwards.
CACTCATCACCCTCAGCCAACAAAACCTCACCATCCACGAGTACACTCTGCACTTTCGCACCCTAGCGGCCAGCAGCGCCACCTGGTTCCACCCGCTATCGCAAAGGACTGAAACCCAGTATTTGCCACCACACTGTAATCTATGATGACAGTGCAGATCTGGAAGTCTTCATAAAGAAGGCGATCAGTGTATCCCAACACCTCACGGCCTGTTCTACCACCACGCCTAACCCCAGCACATCTCCGTACTGTCGTCCATCACCGCCTCCTGCCGTTGACAAACCCATGGAAACAGACACTTACCATTTATCCATCAGAGAACGTCAATGCCGGGTACACAATAGGCTCTGCCTATACTGTGCAGAAGCCACCCACCTCATATCCGGCTGTCCAGTTCGCCCTCCTTGTCCAATGGTGAGTGCCTTCTCCATCACCCCCTCCTGTCTCCAACATACCTCATATCACTGCCTCCCTACCCATTAACTCTTGTACCTTCCCCATTCATGTCCTGGTGGACTCCGGAGCGGCAGGAAATTTCTTCTCCTCTCACTTTGTTGCCAAACATCGTATACCCACCATACTCAACGAAACCAGGTACCAGATCTACACCATACAGGACTCACCATTGGGCGATGGTAAGATCACCAGGCGAACCCGCCAAGTCACACTCCTCACTCCTCCTTGTCACACAGAAAAGATCACCCTGCTGGTCCTACCAAGGGCTAAAGTTGATGTGATACTGGGCAGACCTTGGCTTATTCAGCACCAACCCACCATAAACTGGAGGACCAGGGAAATCCAGGAATGGAGTGAGTCATGTGCTGAACACGCCCACCAGCTTTCCATGGCTAAACCCACACCAATCCACTCATCACTCCCCCTTCATGCTGCCGTCGTGGGGGGCTCGACCACAGATTTCACCAACACCATTCCCTCTACCTACCACTCCTTCCTCTACGTCTTCAATAAAGAGCAGGCCACACGACTACCCCCTCACAGGCCCTGTGATTGTAGTATCGACCTGCTGCCCAATGCTAAACTTCCACACGGACGTATCTACCCACTCTCCCGTCCTGAACACGAAGCTATGGAGAGCTACATTAAAGAAGCCCTACACCAGGGGTTCATCTGGCCCTCCATATAGTATAGATTACCGGGTGCTGAATGAGGCCACCATTAAGTTTGCCTACCCGCTACCACTCATGCCAGCAGCTCTTGGGAAGCTCCGGGAGGCACGAGTATTCAACAAACTGGACCTCCGCAGCGCCTACAATCTCATCCTTATTTGAGAAGGAGATGAGTGGAAGACCGCCTTCATTACCCCCACTGGCCACTATGAGTACCAGGTGATGCCCTATGGACTTGTTAACAGTCCTTCCGTGTTCCAGAACATTATGAATAACATCTTCAGAGACCTCCTTCACCACTCAGTAATAGTGTACATCGACGACATCCTTATATACTCTCGCAACCTAGAGGACCACCATACTCATGTGTGTCAGGTACTTCATCGCCTCAAGGAGCACCACCTATACCTGAAAGCCGAGAAGTGCAAGTTCCACCGCTCCACCATCTTCTTCCTCGGGTACGTGATATCCGCTGCGGGGGTCCAAATGGAATCTGCCAAGGTAGAGGCTGTGACCAACTGGAAGGAGCCCCAGACAGTTAAAGAGCTCCAGAGGTTCCTTGGTTTTGCTAACTTCTATCGGAGGTTCATTAAGAACTACAGCCTCCTCTCAGCACCTTCCCTCCTTAAAGGAGGAAAGTGCACCATTTCCAGGGACTCTGAAGCTTGTCACGCCTTCACGCTCCTCAAGAGCAAATTCACCTCGGCACCCATCCTCAAGCACCCCGATCCTACACGGCCCTTCATCGTTGAAGTCGATGCGGCAGAGTAGGCGCTATACTTTCACAATGGCCAGGTGAACCTAAAGCCCTCCATCCCTGTGCGTACTACTCCCGGAAACTAAGCCCCGTGGAGCAAAACTATAGGATTGGGGACCGCGAACTACTCGCCATAAAACTGACCCTCGAGGAGTGGTGGCACTGGCTCAAAGGAGCTCAACTCCCCTTCACCGTCATCACTGATCACAAAAACCTGCAATACCTTCACTCCGCTCAACGTTTTAATGCCCGACAGGCACGATGGTCACTCTTCTTCGCACGTTTCCACTTCACCATCACCTACCAGCCGGGACACAAGAACTGTAAAGCCGATGCCTTGTCCCGCATGTACTCACCTGACCCCATCCAAGACACTCCAGAACCAGTCCTACCTCCTTCAATCTTTCTAGCACCCATCCTGTGAAAGGTAGATGAGGAAATCCGTGCCGCTACCCTCGAGGAACCAGCACCGCCTGAACTTCCCCAAGGCCTAACCTACATACCCGCCAGTCATTGACTCCTCAGTAGTGCGCACACATCCCTCGGCTCAGGACATCCGGGCAGCAGGCGAACCCTTTCACTCCTACAGGAGAAATATTGGTGGCCGGGCATGGCCCGAGATATTTCCCAGTATGTTCGGGGGTGTTCGGTCTGTGCCATCACTACCACTCCTCACCGACTCTCTGAAGGCAAGGTACAACCACTACCCATTCCTCGCCGACCCAGGACACATCTAGGCATTGATTTTGCCACCAACCTACCCTCCATCTCAAGGCTTCACCACCATACTTGGTGGTCATGGATCGCTTCTCAAAAGCCTGCAAACTCATCCCACTCATTCCACGGCTTTAGAAACCGCAGAATCCCTCTTCCAACACGTCTCCCGTAACCACGGCTTACCAGAGAACATAGTATCTAACCGAGGACCACAGTTTATTTCCAGGGTCTGGCGAGCCTTCTTCCAACTCCTGGGTATCACCATCAGCCTCTTCTCTGGTTACCATCCACAAACCAATGGCCAGACCGAACGAAAAATCCAAGAGATTTCTCGTTACCTCCGGACATACTGTGCCCAGCACCAGAATACCTGGAGCCACTACCTACCGTGGGCCGAGTATGCCCAAAACTCCCTACGGCAAGCCTTTACCGGACTAACCCCTTTCCAATGTGTCCTAGGTTACCAACCCTTACTGTTCCCGTGGACCGGCGAGTCATCTGAGGTACCCGAGGTAGATCACTGGTTCCAGGAGAGCGAGAGGGTGTGGGACTCAGCTCACGTCCATCTCCAGCAAGCAGTGTGGAGGCACACTGACACGGCCAATCGCCGCAGGTAACCCAACCATGTCTACCACCCTGGAGACAAGGTCTGGCTGTCCACAAAAAACATCTGCCTCCGACTTCCCTGCAAGAAGCTGAGTCCTCGCTACATAGGGCCATACACCATACATTCACAAATAAATCCAGTCACATAACGCCTCAAACTACCTCCACATTCACGCATGTCCTCAGCCTTTCACGTGTCCTTACTCAAACCTTACACTGACCCTGTTCCTCCTCCTTCCTCAGAACCGGAACCGCCTCCCCCTCTAGCACAACCCGAGATCCTGGGAGAGAACATCTATAGAGTCCAGGAGATTCTCGACTCCCGGCGGCGGGACGGCCGCATCCAATACCTCATGGACTGGGAGGGATTTGGTCCCGAGGAGAGGTCATGGACACCCCGAGATGACGTCCTACTCTCTTCGAGGAATTCCACCGCCAACATCCCAACCACCCAGCTCCCAGAGGCCGTGGTCGAGGCTAGGAGTCACCCGTGGAGGGGGGGTTACTGTCACACCCTCTGCACGTTCCATCAGCCCCAGTCACCATTCACAGTCACCATCCACTACACACCGCACACAATCACCCGAATACTGATCACGTACATCTGCACATGTAATCACACTCACCTGCTCCAGCCATCACTCACGCACTACATAAGCTCACCTCACTCTTTCACTCACCGACTGGAATCAACGTTTGATGGTCACCTCTGCACAGCGCTCATCCTTCTTATCCTGCGTTCTCATCTGTCCTTCATGGAAACACAGAGTCCGACCCCTGTCATCAGTCTGCTCGCTACATTAAGGTAAGTGACTTTCAGTATCCTGACGAACTGTATATTGTCTTCCCCTTCCGCACTCAGTGCGCTGCTCTCACCAGTGTTTTGTCCTCACCTTCCGTCATAGTGCGTTGATACACCATTGTGTGAATAAACACCACAAATTCTAACTACCTGTCCTCTCTTCCTTGTGTGACTGTGACACCTGTATTAATGGCATCTGTTTAAACTTGTTTTCAGTATTAAAGACACCTATCCACAACCACAACAGACTCCAAACTCCACTATAGCCAAGACCAAAGAGCTGTCAAAGGACACTAGAAACAAAATTGTAGACCTGCACCAGGCTGGGAAGACTGAATCTGCAATAGGTTAGCGGTGCAGCTATTAGAAAATGAAAGGCATACAAGACTACTGATAATCTCCCCCGATCTGGAGCTCCACTCAAGATCTCACCCTGTGGGGTCAAAATGATCAGAGGACATGTGAGCAAAAGTCCCAGAACCTAGTGAAACCTAGTGAAAGTCCTGCAGAGAGCTGGGACCAAAGTAACAAAGGCTACTATCAGTAACACATTGCGCCACCAGGGACCAAAATCCTGCAGTGCAGATATGTCACCCTGCTTAAGCCAGTTCATGTCAAGGCCCATCAGGAGAGCATTTGAATGATCTAGAAGAGGACTGGAAAAATGTCATATGGTCAGACGAAACCAAAATAGAACTTTTTGGTAAGAACTCGTCAAATCTGCAAAAATGTCAACAATTCTGTGTTCTACTGTTAATATGGGATGCTGTGTGTACATTGACAAAAAAAGTCCGTACTAGCTTAGTGAGTTAGATGTTGTGCAGGCACAAGCACTGAGATATTTGGAAGCAATTACATCTTCCCCATTTTGTGCACTTCAAGTTCAATGGCTTGAAGTTCAAGTTCAAGTTCAATCTTAAATGGCTGCGTAGAAAGCAATTTGCAGCTAACTATTGGATTGACTTAAGGGGTCATACAAAAAATCATCCAACGAAAAAGTTATTACAGAACTGTTGGAAAAAGGAAAGGGGAAAAGTTTTGGCTGGACAGGGAATTTTACAACAAAAGAAATGGAAATAAATGATAAAGATTTTGCTAATACTGTAGTATGGAACAACAATCACCAATCTGGATACTGGAAAACCCAAAAGGTCAATTAGAACCTTTAAAAATCAAAGAGAATAATATAAACACAGATCTAGTTAGTGAATATTATAGGTACAGAGAGAGTATATACAAAGACTGGATTCACCTTTTACAGGTAGATCAAAGGATTTAAAATCAGAGGCAACAGCATCAGCAGTATACATCCACATATATCAAGTGGAAATTAATAAAAGAACATCTAATTATTTAAGTATGCAGTTGTATTGATAACGCTATATTGATTGCATTAGAGTGGATTGAACAATCCAGGTTTAAAAAAAATTGTATGCAGTGACTCAGTGTCAGGTGACTCAGTAGAAAACCGGTACAATTATAAATCATCAGGAATTAGTATATGAAATTATTTCTATGATATCAAGACTAAGAAGGCATGGGATAATAATTACATTCATGTGGGTACCAGCACATGTGGCATTCAGGGGAATGAGAAGGAGGACAAACTGTCAAATGAGGCAGTCAAAAAAGAGCAGGTTGACATCAAAATCAATTTATCAAAATCAGAAGGGAAAAGTTTGGTTTGAAAAAATATAATGAAAAAAAAAACAATAGAATCAGGAAGTCAAATGAAGGCATTTATATATGATCCAAAATAAAGTTGGTATAGAAATGAAGGAAAGGAAATAAAAGGAGAGAAGTAGTCATCATTAGTAGATTGGTCATAGTGGACTAAATAAGATTCTTTATATACTAGGAAACTGGTTTATGTGATGAATGTCAGGTGGAATAAACAGTCAGACACATCTTTATATTATGTAAAAAATATCATTTGTACTTAGTTATTTAAGAAGGACTGGACTGGAAGGGTGAATGCAATAAAGCAGATGGCCATAATGTAACCTATGGATGCCAGCTGCCATTAAACTCCAAAAGAAGAAGAGTTTTTAGTGTTGTCTTGTTCCAGTTTTTTGACCCTTTGAGTTTTGACCCTTTGAACCTGAAGAACGCAGAAATGACAAAGAAATAGCAGAGGATGAATGCCCATGGACACACCTGGAGGAGCTATTCACCTACAGAGGGAGGAACGGGGACACTGTGCTGATGCAGTGAAAACAATGTCTGCCATATGCTGTGATTTATGCTTACAAAACTTCGGCCTCTAATCTAAAAAAACACATTATGATAAGAAGACATATAAGACCCCGGTGACAGACAGCATTGATCATGAAGGGCCAGTCTGTACACCAACTGGTGGCCTCTCCTACCTGCAGCTTCTACACGATAGACGCCCAGCTTTCTCCAGCCTCTGGCGCTTAGACTGCAGCTCTGCACAAGAAGTCATGCCCAACAGAGCCTGGTTTCTCTCTAGATTTTTTTTCTTTACTTTCGTCAATTGGTGAAGTTCGTTTCTCGCCGCTGTCGCCACTGGCTTGCATGGTTCGGGACTTGTGTAGCTGCACATTGATGGATTTGCTCTTTAGTGTTTGGACTTTCAGCAGTGAAAATTAAACCACACTGAACTGAACTAAACTGAACTTAAACTCTGAAAACTGGACTGACACGGTTTCAATTTACTAATCTCCTATGTTAAGCTGCTTTGACACAATCTACATTGTAAAAGTGCTATAGAAATAAAGATGAATTGAATTGAACTTTAGGTACTAGGCAGTGTTGTTCTGTGGTTTCTGATGGTTCAGTTTGCGCGATTAGATTAATAGCAAAGATTTGAATCCCATATTTAATCACAAGGCGTTGGCACATTTTACTACATTTTTTCTAATTAAATCGTCTTTTGATCATACAGATAGTATAAAGAGTTGAAATTATAAAGAGTCTATTTTCATTTTTGTATATTATACTCATTTTTGTATATAGTCTTTATACTCACAATAGCAAAACATTGTTTTTGTAAATTAATTGCAGCACGCTATTGATAAGATAATCATCACTAGAACATGTAAATCATAATTGTAATACAGACATCATTGTAATACAGACTTATTTCATTAAAAATGAAATTCATTAATTCCTAATATTGTTTATTTGTTCTTATTTCATTGCTTGCTGTGTACATGTTTTAATTTCTTAAATGTATATTAGTAAGGCATACATTTTTTCTTTGATGTAGGTTTTATGTAATGAATGGAAAATATATAGGCTGATTAATCTATAATTTAATTTGTATAATTCCTTTTGTGAGTTTTTTTTATGTTTTTCCCAGAGGAAACATCCATCTAAGATTGATTAGTACAATGACATCATAACAGCAGCATGTCGTCACTGGAAGCCTGTGGATAGCAAACTCTCAGTAAGCAAGACATGTGTTAACAGATGTGATGTTAGCACCTACAAGCAAACGTGTCCCTCAAGCAACTGTCGACAAGCTTGTCATCAGTTTCACATGTGAAAGCCCTTTGCAGTGGTAGAACAGCCAGCTTTTAAAGAGCTGATTAAAACTTTGCAACTGCAAGTCATCTCCAGATTCACTGTCTGTGGCAGAATCTCTGATGCTGCTGGTGACCTAAAGAATACTATAATTACAGAATTGGCTAAGGTAAAATTTGTTGCAACCACCACAGATTGTTGGTCAGCTCATCAGAAAAGTTAACTTGGTGTAACTTGCCATTGGATTGAGCTGTGCTGTCATTTACCCTGCAACACGAATGCTTTAAAATTATTAAAGAAAACTGAAGTCATTGCATTTGGGAACAGAGATGAGGTTGTGCACCTTGGCTCTAGGGGTCAAACGACAAAAAAAATAAGACCAAGAATCTTGGTGTGATTCAGGAGTCAGATGTTAGTTTCAGTAGTCATGTCAAAGCAGTAACTAAATCAGCATATTATTATCTAAAAAACATTTAGCCTTTAGCTTCTATGCCCAGCACCAGCTTCCAGAAATTATCAGATGTGCTCCAACATTAGGCACATTCAAGGGTAACTTTTTTAACTACGGGCACTTTTATGTCCTTTGATCATATATCCAAAAATATATATAATTTTGTTCAAATTCCTATTTCTTTGTCAAACTAACAATAAATCTTACTTTTAAAAACATTACTACTATAAAAAAATATTTAAAAAATTAATTTTACTTAAAAAAAAATTACTATATAATTACTACTATTATATATTTTTCATATTATTCAACCTTCTTTTAGGTGTCAAAATCACTGTTTTCACCTTGTCGCACACCCAGACTTTTAAAATTCAACAATGAAAATAACATTTTAAAATAATATTTATCTGGTAATTATTGGTGTATCTTAATTAAGCACTAGTGAAATAATTTAAATATTTTATAGTTGTTAAAACTATAAAATAGTATTAATGTGAGACTACTATCAATATAAATTTTTATACAAAAAATAGCTGTCACAGAGTATCAGTGTCACTTCCACCACAACACTGTAATGTCCCTTTAAAAGGTTTGTGTAAAAGATTGTTTAGGTGGTTTCTTTGAAAATGAATAGTGACATCAGAGCACATGTTCAAGATGGAGGGAATTAAAATTTTCATCAACAACACATGATGAAAAATCAAGGTAAATATTGCTTGATAAGGTAATATATTTATTCTACGTCATTTCCATTTTGTACATTCAAGGGTGTTTTTAAAAAGCAAACAAAATTAGGGTAAATAAAAGTATTTTGTATACATGAAATGCCAGTATCAATTCAAAGCTAATTGGTGAAGCTATCTTTAATTTTTTCACAATAAACTGTAGAAATGTCATTTCCACCACACTGCCCCCTGTGGTGGAAAAGACAGCATGTGGTGGAAATTACAAAACAAAATTAATATGGATTGTAAAAGTACAGGCGTTAGAAAAATAAAACTAAAACACTGGTCATTTTAGTGTTGGAGTTTCCATGGCTAAATTTGAGCAGCTGGTGGCCAATCTACATTGATTGTACATCCCACCAGTAAGAGCAGTGTGTGAAGGATTGACTTGCAGAGAAATAGCACAGTTTGTTTAAAATATTGCAATGAACACAACATTATGTCATATGGTGACATATCAAAGTTCAAAAGAGGATAATTTGTTGGTGCACCTCTCGCTGGTGCATCTGTGACCAAGACAGCATGTCTTCATAATGTATCAAGAGTCAAGGTATCCAGAGTAATGTCAGCAAACAACCAAGAAGAAGAACCACATCCAGCAGGAGTAACTGTGGATGCAAGAGGAGGGTGTCTGAAAGGGAAGTCCGGGTGCTAACACCAGTTGTATCCAAAAAACATAAGACCACATCTACCTAACTCACTGCAGAATTAAATGTGCACCTCAACTCTCCTGCTTCCACCAAAACTGTTTGACTGAGCTTCACAGGGTCAATATACATGGTCGACTGCTATAGCCAAACCTTTGCTTACTCGTGCCACTGCCAAACGTTGGTTTCAATGATTCAGCAGCCAAAATCTTGGGCTGTGGACAATGTGAAACATGTATTGTTCTCTGATGAGTCTACCTTCACTGTCTTTCCCACATCTGGGAGAGTTTTGGTGTGGAGAAGCTCCAAAAAAGCGCACCACCCAGACTGTTGCATGTCCAGAGTGAAGCATGGGGGTGGATCAGTGATGGTTTGGGCTGCAATATCATGGCATTCCTTATAGGCTCAATACTTGTGCTAGATGTGTGCGTCACTGCCAAGGACTACCCAACCATTCTGGAGGACCATGTGCACCCAATGGTTTAAACATTTTATCCTGAAGGCGGTGCCATGTATCAGGATAATAATGCACCAATACACACAGCAAGACTGGAGACAGACTGGTTTGATGAACATGAAAGTGAAGTTGAACATGTCCCATGGCTTGCACAGTCACCAGATCCAATATTATTGAGCACTTTGGGGTATTTTGTGGGAACGAGTCAGGAAATGTTTTTCTCCACCTGCATCACGTAGTGACCTGAACACTATTCTGCAAGAAGAACGTCTTAATATTCCTCTGGCCACTGTGCAGGACTTGCATCTGTCATCCCTGAGATGAATTGATGCTATATTGTCTGCAAAAGGAGGCCTGACACCATACTAATGAATTATTGTGCTCTAAAATCAGGCCTTTCAGTTTCATTGTCCAACCCCTGTAGATGTGTAATACTTTTTATTTTTTAATTAATGTATACAATATTTAAATAATGGGTTATTCAGAGTATGCACTGTTACTGTTCATCTGTTTGACAAATCAGTTTTTTTAGATTAATCTCAGCCTAGCACATGCAAAGAAATGTGTGGTTAGCTTAATAATTTAGTACATTGAGTGTCATAAGTGTGAGTTTAAGAGTTTAATAATTTTTCTAATAAATATCTAATGTTTCTCTACATTAACACTGATCACCCAGTCATTTCCATCACCACACACATTTTTAAAAAGTTCTCATCACACATTAAAAAATTTATTCACAATTTATGAGTTCATGCTCTATTTAATATAAAAAATCAACGTATTTATTTTCGAATAAGCTCTTAACCAAATTAATATTAAATTTTAGAGTGTGACAGTTGTACAATTCAGCTTTTGGTTCTAAGGGACTACTTTATTTCATTGACATGTATAATTATTGTATATTGTGGAAAGATTGGTTAAACTAGATACAAAAAGGATCTTAAACAATTTTTGACTGCCATAATGTATTTCATTTTGAAATAAAAGCTGGATATTGAGATGTGGTGGAAATTAAATTTGTTAATTTCACGTCAAAAAAACAAGTTCTCTTCTTATCTAAGTTTGTCCTCGTACAGATCTTAAAACTAGACAAATTGTTTAAACTTATGAGTCTATGTTACGTTACTTTTAAACAAGTTTTTTTTACTCAACGTCACAAGGCTAAAAGTGCCAGTAGTTGAAGAATTGCCCTCAAATGAAGACTTAAATCACTGTTTAGCTGTGCATTTACTGAATGAAACTTGATCAGAGAAAAGCTGTTCTTATCAAACATTGTTTACTTCACTGAGTCAGTTTAACATTAAAGGGGTTGATTGAATATGTCTATTGATGGAAAGTTTGCGGAACAATTTCATGCTGCCTTGTAAAAGTATTTTGTAATATTTTTAAAAGACAAAAATACTGTATTTTATTTTGATACATGTTGTGGCTGCCGTATTTTGTAGTTTATTTTGATGCACTTAAAACTTTATGCATTTCAATGTATTTTGCCCAACCCTGCCATGCAAACATTTAACCAATTTTCATGGTAATAACTTATTTATTTATGCAAAATCTGAAAATATTTGTGGCACACCCAGATTTTCTGAGGCACAACCAGACTCACCAGGCTACAGTAGTGGCACAAACATATAAATGTAATTTGATACAATGTGCTTATTGTTTAGATACATACAACTTAAATTACTTTAAATTATATGAATGCATCTACACTAAGCCCACCGTTAAACTATAATAGTAAACCTACTAGCCTCTTGAACAAAAAATAATCTTATTTGATATTTGTGCATAGCAAAAGTCCGTGAAACGCTCATTCTTACCTGCCTAATTCTGGGCCCATGTTATAGAAATCCTCCACTGTCGCATCTCGACGCGAGCCATCGACCCAGTATTCCACTGAGCACGCGTCGGATCGAGAGGTGGGCATGATGGACCCTCCGATGACAGTTCTAATGGCCTACAACAAATCCCTTAGATCAGGAAATCCAGGAAACCGAATTCTTTTTTTACATCTGGGTGTCAGTTTAAGCTGTACGGTTTTGTTTATGGTCTACAAAAACATCCAGGTTGCCATTTGTGTATTAGTGCGCGTAGTCAGTACAGACACATCACTGATGGCTTGCTGTTCAGTAAACCCAGAATATTTTCTAAACCCACAAAAATAGATTTATCTATCCTACTTCATTGATATGCTATATTAGGATTTGATCTTGACCATAGAAATGGGTCTCCAGATTTCAAAGGCCCTCGCACATCGCATCCTCAAACCCCCCACGACACATTAAAATAAGGAAACATCATAATCCTGCGTTTCCCGATGCCACAAGCGACAGGATGATCCTTGCATTTGTCTTCGCCGGAAGAAAGAAAATACCGGTCAGCGTCGTTCGATGCTTCTCAAAGACCCAGATTACTGTGAAAAGCGTTACGATGAGGAAATGTTGTTACAAAGGTAAACACTGATGTTTGTGATGGCAAGGGGTGGAGACAGGGAGGTTTGTCTGTCAGATGATGAGAGCGAGAGAGAGCGAGAGAGAGAGAGACTCTCACATAGTCCAAGCTGAATATTCAGTGTAAAAGATGAATAGGCTCACAATTTTTTTTTATTGCGTATTAAATTCTACGATTACGACATCGCCGTCGGACAATGTTTGCTGTGATGGTGTACAATGCTATGGTTTTAAATGGTATTTTAGGAGGGACAAATCTCATATGTAACCCCGGCCCGGGCATAAATACAAATAGTAATTTATAGTAAATGGGTCATTTACAAAAACGTAACGTTCTGTCCTTATACAGCAACAATATCCAGCAAATATACCACAAAAATAGCTTTACATTTTCTTTTTTAAATGAAACAATATGTTATTTGAACAATTACAGTATTTTTAGTCAGCAATGTGGCGATAATTGTGTTTTAATTACTTCTGTAAAATTCTAATCGTCACAAAACTGCTTGTACAGAAGGAAGGGGCTTTATGTAAGGGTCAAAAACAGATTAAAATAAATAACATCAGATATGATGTAAATGACATTAAAAAAAAAAAAAAAATTATATATATATATATTTTGAATGGTTATTTTGGCAACAAATTGCTGTTGGTTTATTTTAACCCAATCCATTGGGTCTTTATGGTTAAGCAAACAAATTGGGTAACTTTTTTTTTTTTGCCAAAAACAATTGCTTAACCACCATATAATAATAATAATAAATTATTATTATTATTTTTAGTTGTAGTATTTATATGTAATCAAAAACACACAGCTTCTAATACATCGACAATGCTTTATTTAAATTCCTGCAAACATGAATGAGTGCCCTCCCACAACAACAAAAGCAGTTTAGTTTATTCCCAAGAAGGGCATGAGAGTACTGTCTCTGTTGCTCTTCCTTCTCCTCCAAATAACAATATTTGTTCCAACCTTCAAATAAAAAAAATAAATAAATAAAAAAAGTATGCATACATGGATTAAATAATAGCCTAAATTTATTGTCAAATAATGCACCTACAGGTCGCAAATCAACAAATACCTGATTTTCCTCCTGGTATGAGGGCTGAACCATCTTGCTGCCCAGTCTGTATGGCAGTGGAGGAAGGGTAGCTGGCAGAGTTGTTAAAGCCAAGGCTTTTCAAGGCTGCCTTTATATCAAACAGAAAAAAAAAAAAAATTTGAATAATCAATCTTAAAACAAGCCCCTTAGATGAAATGCTACGAATTGGGATTAAAACAGAGCTGTTATGCAGGATTTTATCACCAGATGAAATGTTTGTTTGAACTGGAAGACGATTCAAGGCTCTCTTCTCTTTTTTGCAATACAATAGAATCCGGTGTGATGAATCTCCCCAAAGCTCAAACAGTTTATCTTTGGCATGTGTATAAAATACCAAAGTCTTTAGCATAAATAAAGAAAAACACTTAAATCCATGGCAAAAAACACAGTACCTTAAAGGGATATTGTCACGGATCACAGAAGGCAGAGGCAAAAGGTATCGTTCACACAGTGTTTATTAAACACAAGCAGTCTTCGCACCGAGGTGCTAGCAATCAGTTCAATGTTGAGTTCATAGAGTCAATAGAATTACTTCCCTTGAGTTGAGCAAGCCGATGACAGGAGTTAGTCTCTGGGTAAGAAGAGTTGCAGAAAACCTTGGCAGAAGATCGGGATCAGAAGACGGAGAGAGTTGTGATCATGTGATGATGATACCAGACAATGAGTGAACGGAGTGGGTGAGTCTTTATAGTGTTGCGATGATGACTGGAGCAGGTGAAGGTGATGAGTGCACAGGTGTGTGTGTGATTAGTAAACGGGTGACTGAGTGCGTTGTGTATTGGCTGGAGAGTGTGACTGGTGATCAGGGCTGATAGAACGTGCAGGGGGTATGACAGATATTACACACAAATATGGAAATTCTGTTATCATTAACTCACTTTCCACTTGTTCTAAATCTCTCCTCTGATGAACACAGGACATTTTGAACAATATGGTAACTAAACCATTCTTGGTCCACAGTGAAATCCCATTGTATGTTTTCTTCTGCTGAAGTCAGGGAATTCTCAACTTTTTGATTTCCTTTGAGAACCCTTTAAGTTATCATTTGTGGTCAGCATAAATAAGAAAATCAATCAACAGCTTAAGGGGTAAGTAAATGATGAATACATTTTCTTTTTTGGGTGAACTATCCTCCTAAATCCAGTTAATTCAGTGAGGACTCGGACAAGAAAACTAATAATTAAATAATAATTTTATTAAAAATATAATACAAATTTATTTCTATATATTTTTTTGATGAATGTGCATGGAAGCAGTTGTTCAAAGAAATTGTGTTTTACAGTGTGTTTTTTCTAACAATGAAAGTCCACTGAGTAATTTTTGCATTTTTTTGAAATTTAGAATCTAACATGGTTCTTTAACAACATTCTTCAAAATAAATTTAGTTGACAAATTATGAGAAAATAAAAAAAAATGAATTCTCTTAAAATATACCTGGAAAATGCTTTTTAAACTATATTTAACTCTTTCTTACCATTCCAGAGGTGTCCAAAAGACTTGGATACTCTTGGCTGATCTCCAGTAAATATTTTGATCCATTCTGCTCAGTAGTTGGCTGTTCCTCGCATATATTCTTTAACCTGACTTGGTTGATTGTTCTTCTTCAGCCACTCTGTTATTTTTGCATTGTCTGCCTGACTTACTTCTGAATCTGCATGAATCAAAGAGCAGAGTGCACAAATATAATATTGTATATCATTCTATTGAAAATTTAAAGAGAGATCTGTGAGTGATGAACTAATTTATGCTGAGCACTGTAATCATGTACCATTAGAAAAAAAATATTGTATTTATTTATTTGTTTGTAATTACTGTTACATTAACAGACAAAAATATTTCAATAGATGTTACCTTAAACAAAATCAATTTATCAATCATTTTTAATAATGAATACTTTAGATGTTAATGCACACATTATTGTAAGATTGGAAAAGTATTTCCTAATCCTAAAATAAATGTCTAAATATATTTTGGCAAAAAAAAGTTTAAATTCAAATTATTTTACTTTAATATATATATATAATATATATAATATAATTTTTTTAAAGCCTGACAGAATATATACTTCTAGAATATATACACTCACTCATCGGCCCTTTATTAGGTACACCTTACAAGTACCGGGTTGGACCCGCTTTTGCCTTCGGAACTGCCTTAATCCTTCGTGGCATAGATTTTCACGCAGTTGCTGCAGATTTGTGAGCTGCACATCCATGATGCAAATCTCCCATTCCACCACATCCCAAAGGTGCTTTATTGGTTTGAGATCTGTGATTGGTGACTGTGGAGGCCATTTGAGTACAGTGAGATTATTCGCGCTTTATGACATGGCGTGTTATCCTGCTGGAAGTAGCCATCAGAAGATGGGTATGCTGTGGTCATAAAGGGATGGAAAGGGTCAGCAACAATACTCAGGTAGGCTGTGGCGTCAACACCATGCTCAATTGGTACTAATGTAGCCTCAGTTTCCTGTTCTTAGATGACAGAAGTGGCACCCAGTGTGGTCTTCTGCTGCTGTAGCCCATCCGCCTCAAGGTTCAACATTTTGTGCATTCAAAGATGCTCTTCTGCATATCTCGGTTGTAACGAGTTAATAAACTATATAACGTTAATCAAGAAAGCAACTTGTATTTTGTAAAAATTACAAATTTTAGTAAAATGGTACACTAACCATATATTATTGTAAAATCCAACACAATCTCACGGCAATTCATAACTTTTTGATTTAGTGGCTAATTCATATGAATTTGTACAATTTAGTACTATTTGCTTATCCCCCAATGATGGTTGGGTTTAGGGGTGGGGTTGGGTGCCACGCCTTCTTTTTAAAATTATACATTTTTGTATCATTGAACTTGGGAAAACATCAAAAAAAAATTTTAATGTCGCAAAACGCGTTGAAAATGGGTAAAGGAAGCGATGTGTTCCATGCACTTTTTAGACGCAATATGTGAATGGCCGTCCTATTTTTACTTTAAGGTGGTGTATGTATGTTTTTGACTCTTCTAAAGCATAAAAATGTCATAATGTTTGCAGAGATTTTAAGAAACATAATAAGTGAACATTCATGTTTATCTGAAAAACAATGCTAAAGTCAGATATTCTGCTTTGAAAAAGTGCCTTTGTTTAGATTCTTTTAACCCGCCCAGTGCTAGTTTAGCCAATTATATTTAAGCACCCCAGGTTTCCTTGGTGGAAAACCATGTATTTCATTCATTCAGTCAGGAAGGATCTCAAAGTGTGCGTCCATGACCGAAATGTGACCTTCGGTGGACAGTAACAGACTCCGAAATGAGGCGCATATTCAAACTTATACATGAGGTGGTTATTAATTAGGCAAGGTCAACCTTGCAGCTGATGCGCTCTCACAGCTGCTTCTATGCCCAGGTGAATGGATGCTCCACCCTGGGTCTGGAATCTCATGTGTGATCCATAGATGGAGCGCGGAGGATTTAGGTGACCTACCGGTTTGGTGGTTAACACCATAACTCAGGCTAGAGAATCCTCTATGAGGCGTGCCTATGCCCTGAAGTGGAGTCTATTCGGTGTGTGGTGTGCTTCTCTCCCAGAAGGACCCCGGACATGCCAGATCAGTGTGATGCTATCCTCCTTCAGCTGGCTGGAGCTGGAGGGTTTGGTGTTAAAATCATTCCCGGCTCTGAGGACGCAGGGATGATGGCACGCTGGGACAGCATCGCCTCATCATCCAGTTCCCAGAGGCGTGAGATGCTGGATGATTAAATCAATCATGTCCCCATCTCGTACCTTCTTGGAGATCTCTCTGTCGGCAAGGTCTGCTCGATCCACTCGACTCGGTATCTTTAAGATTTCTGTCCAAGTAGACCACTCTGCTGGTTGCATTGGCATCGGTCAAGAATCTGGTATCTGGAGGCATTTTCGCTTAGCGAAGTGTGCCTTTAATTCGGCCGTCACACTCTCACGTTTTCCTGAGATCCCGCCCCACCTAGGTGCCCGAGGTTCCTACAGTACTTTTTTCAGACCAAGCGCTGCCCATGGAGGAGGCAGACCCAGCACCTTGTCTTTGATGTGTCCTGTTCGCGCACTGTGCTATGTCACCGCATTTAGAGCTTACGACTCTAAGCAGCTCTTTTTCTGTTATGATCTGAGGTTGGCACACAGGATAGGGGATGGCATCTCCCTCGCTTTTCAGTGCCAGGGTAAGCTGTGTCGCCCGGGAGCAAGAGCACACTCCATTAGGAGTGTCACCTCCTCTTGGGCATGAGCATGCGGCGCCTCTCTAACAGACATCTGTAGAGCTGCAGGCTAGGCGACACCTAATACATTCGTAAGATTCTATAATCTTTAAGTTGAGCTGATTTTCCTAATGTGTGCTGGATAATGCCAGTGAATGAGGAAATTCGGTTTGGTGTTGAAAACACGCTTGCTGCGCCTTTCTCTCTAACACAGAGATGCGTGTGCTTTTCTCACTCTGTTCAGTTAAGTCTTATTTGGCGAACCCTACAAAGTTCCTCCGAGGCCCCCAGAGGCTGACTCAGCGGAGGAGTCGGCTGCCTGGCCCATTATGTTGTTGGCATGCCTGCTCTGTCAACCCGCGTTATTGGTTTAGGTGCCTGCTATGCACGATCCCCACTGGCGATCCCATATGCGTCACTCAGCCACTGTATAGTTCCCTCCTTTCCAGGCGGGCCTGTGTCTTCCCTCCCCGTTAACCATCCGTCATATGTGTACTCCCCCTTCTCAGGGTTAGTCCATATGTCTTTCTGCCACCAGGTCTTCCCATTTGGGTAGCAGGTGGCCTCCGCAGCACCCTTCCCATTCAGGACTGGCACGGTTTCTCTACGCACTATTGTATTTTAAAATTTCTAGAATTTAACTAGGTGTATTTTTTACGACTCCCCAAAAATATAAATAAGCCTTTAAGCGCTTCACAGGTAAGTAAGGTAAGTTAGGGCCAGGGGACACGTTGGAGTGCTGCGTCTCTGGTGATGACCAGCACTCACGCTGGAGCCTGGCAAACCTCTCACCAGTGACGTGGTAAGGTTCAACCACTGTGGCGTTTTCCATACATTTCCCCACAGTGGAAGTTTTCCACATAGCATTGAAGTTCCCCTCCCGCTGGGGAACAAAATGGTTACTGCATAAACCTTGTTCCCCAAGGGAGGGAACGGAAATGCTATGTTCATTCACCACAGTGGTTGCTCCTTTGCTCACAGCTGTAGTTCGGCTTCTTCACCTAGAAAAGGTGCTTAAGCGACATTTGGCTGGCATTTTTATACACAGTTGATTGTGATTGCTGCCAGCTGCGTGCGCTGGCGCTGTCAATTCATTGCCCCCTTTTATTACTCTTCAGATGATTGGCTTTCTAGCGAAATCCCCATAGTGGAAGTTTTCCACATAGCATTTCTATTCCCCCCCTCGGGAAACGAGGATTACGTAGTAACCGTTTCGATTTGTTGATTAGTGACCAGTAGGTGCATTATTTATGACAATAAATTTGGGCTATTATTTAATCCATGTGTACATACTTATATTTCACATTTCTGTTTCAGAATTGGAAAAACAATCATTCTGTACTTGGAGGAGGAGCATCGGAGAGAGTACCCTCTTGTCTTACTGCTTACGGATAAACTAAACTAATGGAGTCGGGACAACGAAGGTGAGGATCCACTGCAGTTTATTCACAAAATTCATCAGGCAGACAATGGTCAAACAGGAACAAACAGTAAAAAGAGAAAGAGGTGAATGGAAAGAGAAGAAAGAGGCGAATGGTCGGTACAGGCGGCAAAACAAAATAAAACCAGGAACAAAGCAAAGATCAAAAACCACAAAAGGGCAAGGCACGGAAACCGCTTAGAAATATAACAGAGGAACAAGACTCAGCACTGTGTGTGTGTGTGTGTGAATGTGAGGTGTATTTATAGTCGTGGTAATCAGTCTGTGATGAGCTTCCAGCTGTGTGTGTGCAATCAGGGAGAGAACTGGAAATGGTGTGTGTGTGTGAGGCGCATGATGGGATTCAGTTCTTCAGCAACTGCTAGATCGCTGCTGATCGTGACAGGGTTATTATTAGCCCAACAGTTTTAGGTATATATAAAATGAAAGTAGTTGTTTCCCTGAGTTATCACTGGTGTTACAGTTTAACTAACACAGGGGTGCTCAACCCTGTTCCTGGAGATCTACCTTCCTGCAGAGTTCAGCTCCAACCCTGATCAAACACACCTAAACTAATTAATTAGGACCTGAACAACACTGGATAATTACAGGCAGGTGTGTTTGATATGGGCTTCAACTGAAAACTGCAGGAAGGTAGATCTCCATGAAGAGGGTTGGTCACCCCTGAACTAACATCTATTATTTTGACTTCATAGCCATAACAGTTTTAAAAGAATATCACAATATGGCTTAGTCCATAAACTTTTATTCTATGCTGATGACCTGTTACTTTATATTTCTTATACTGTCTCCTCCCTACCAATGCTTCTGGACATTCTAGATAAATTCAGTCATCTTTAAGGTTACACTGTTAAACCTTACCCGGCTTTTTTACAGTGTAGTTACTGTAATGGTTTGGTTACAGTAAATAACTGCCAACAGTGTTGCCAGTTAAATACTGTAACCAAACAATTACAGTAACTAACTGGCAACAGTGTTGACAGATAATTACTGTAACAGAGCAGTAGCGGTAACTAACTGGGAACTGCTTAGAGTTCATTACAGCATAATTGTCATGCTCGATTTGGGACATGATGGCACGAGAACACGGGATTAAACAAAACAAATTTATTAACAAACACTTATGACAAACACAGGCAATGGAAGAAACAGGAAACTCTGGGAAGACATGGGGTGATGACAGCATGGACAAACGACACGTAGACAATACATCGGGCATAGACACTACAATACGGGACCAGGACTGAACCAAACAGAGGGGTATAAATACATGAGGGCTAATGGGACAGATGATACACATGAGTGAGACACAGGTGGAATAAATTAACACTGAAAACGGCAGGAAACAGAACAAAGGAAGCACATGACGACAACAAAAACACATGGAACACAACAGAACCCTGACAATAATATAGTAGTTATTGTAATGTTACTAAAATTAGTCAGTATTCTTATTCATTCATTCATTTTCTTTTCGGCCACAGCAGTCGCCACAGCGGAATGAACTGCCAACTTATCCAGCATATGTTGTACGAAGCGGATGCCCTTCCAGCTGCAACTCATCACTGGGAAACATCCATATACTCATTCACACACATACACTACGGACAATTTAGCTCATCCAATTCACCTGTACTGCATGTCTTTGGACTTGTGGGGGAAACCAGAGCACCCGGAGGAAACATGCAAACTCCACACAGAAATACCAACTGACCCAGTCGAGGCTTGAACCAGCGATCTTCTTGCTGTGAGGCAATCGTGCTACCCACTGCGCCACCATGAGGCCCTCAGTATTCTTAACTGTTATTAAAAATATAGAGCATATAAATTCTTCTGAAAAATTTATTTTATTGCTTTGGAAGCAAACAAATATACAACAGAAAAAGTATAACAAAATTAAAGAAATCAGCAGATATGAATACATTTTCTATTTACAATGAAACAAAAAGGTTAAATTAATAAACAACACCTGCAGTGTATAGCACAAGTGTCAAACATTTAAATATCATCTTACACATACTACTAAAGCTGCGGTCACACTGCACTTTTCGTCCCATAGACTTCCATTCTTATGCCGTGATCACACCAGAGTTTGAACATGCAAAATTCTGTCATATGACCTCTGTATTGAAATTTTAAATATGGACCACTCACTCACTTTTTTAATGTTGAATCATCTTGTTTTATTCCACCCCTTTTTGCAGCGACGTACAACAGAATTTTACATGCTCAAACTCTGATGTGACCATATAAGGGCCACAAGCTCTGCACAGTTTAGCTTTAACCCCAATTAAACACACCTGATCAAACTAAATGACTTTACATGGACCTCAGTAATCGAAATATTTGCCTTAATCTGATTAAGACAATAATATGATTAAGTTGATTTACATAAGTTGCTTTTTGAATGTTCATTTCATGATCCCGTATTACATGTTATAGCACATAGATCGATTAACATCATTGCGTCTCCACGCTATCCACGTTTCCTCCAGAGTTTCTTGTAATTTCGGGTATTTCTTTTTGTAATTTTTTTACTTTAACTGCAGTTCAGCAGATTCACTTTCATTCAGGAACATTTCATTCATGCCCCAGTGACAAACTGAAGTATTGGAACCATTGGGCTGGTGGAAGAGTGTTGTTTTAATGGAATTAGGTACCGCACGTCGAATGGGAGAAAATAAAAACGCAGCATTTTGCAGTGTGTGTCTGTGGTCCTTTACTGACTCGGTAGATGCAGAGAATAGTGTCAAACTGCTGTCTGTGTATGGACTATCCTGTCACAATGCGCTGAAAAGTCCTACATGATGTTGTATTTGTCCCACACAAATATTTTAAAACATTTTACTTACTCATTGTAGATTCTTATTTAAGGCCTAAAACATCAGACTGCATCTGAACTGATAGACAGAGAATGGAGCACACTCAATAGTAAACAAATCAAACACCTGGCTCTCTTAAAATACTGTTTCCTTTTATTACAGCAAAACACTGGATATTTTAGAGTTATTTAATGCATAATCCACAGCAATGAATAACAGAGTATTAGATAAATTTAAAGGAAAGTGAATAATTTTTTTGTCAACTATGAAACAAGTAAAATATCATATTCCCATTTTCCTTTTAGAATAGCTGCAGGTTGGTTTAAATACCTCAAGATTTTCTTTACCAACACATTTAATAACTTATCTATTAATAATTACCAACCAGTGGTTGATAATTCTAAGGTACACTTTTCCAAATGGTCGTCACTTCCTTTGTCCTTTGTAGCCGTATTAGTAAAAATGGTTATCTAACCCAAATGTCTTTATCTTTTTCAACATGTTAGAATTATCATTAAGAAGTTTTTTACTAATTTGGGTGGTATTTTACATTCATTTATCTGGGGCAATAAGCCTCACCATTTTGTCTCACCATATTGTTTTGATCACGCTTTTCGCACTTGGGCAGCTAATGGACTCGTTGAGGTAAATGATTTAAATGATTTCATCTTTTTCATTTCTATTCACTAAATAAAATTTCCCCAACAGTCATGTGTTTAGTTTCTTTCAGGTCAGACACTTTGTTGTTGATGAATGTGATGAATGTTGTTGATGTTGTGATGAAATTGTTTCCCGACTTTCTTAAACCCTCCTAAACACCATCTTGACTATTTTGTCAGTTTAAATACAGGCCAGAAACATCTAATATCGGCTATTTACAATTTAATAAGTACACTAAACGTAGATCTTATGGTTTTTCTCAAAGAATCTTGGGACAATTACCTTGTTGTTGGTATTGAGGAAGATCACTGGGATGATATTTTAAAGATGTTTCACTCCTCCTCTATATGCGCCAATGTAAGGTGCTCCACAGATCTCATTTAACTAATGCCAAATTAGCAAAAAAAAAGTCTTGATAGAAGTGATACCTGTCATTGCTGCAAACCTGTCATCTCCTCCTAACCATCTCCATATGTTCTGGAGTTGCCCACAGTTGATGCATTTCTGGTCCAGTGTTTTTGATACCGTTAATGAAGCTATTAACATAAATCTAGACCCGAATCCCTTGACAGCCCTTTTGGCATTTCAAAGAGAGCTACTAAACACTGTAAAGAAGAAATATTGAGTCCTTCAAAATTTGATTCTGATTTTTAAAATCGTTTTCTCTTGTATTTCTCTTGTACTCTTATATTTGTAAACTTGCTCAGTTTTCTTTTTCATTTTTTTTTTCTTTCTCAGAAGATATATTTGTTTTTAGTTTGAGGGGATAGTGGGAAAATAAGAAAACTAATACAGTCTGTAATATTTCTTATTATGTATTTTATACTACTATGTATGGTCTTGTTAAATGCCAATAAAAAAGCACCTCAGGCAGAATGATTTAAAATGCATGTTAAAAAAGTCTAAAGTTGAGTTTCTTAAATGTCTTAAAACCAATTGAGCAATTGTACAAGGGGGCAATAGGTGTCACGGTCACAGAAGGCAGAGACGAAAGGGTAAGTTTACACAGTG
>CAIGQW010052752.1:413-20830 GCA_903798125.1 Danio choprae | reverse complement strand
AAAATATATATAACATTTATTTATACATTTTTTTTAATCCCTCAATTTTCATATTTTAAGATATTTGTGTACTGCTGTACATTCCTGTGTCTGTATTATGCAATGTGTATGGACATTTGAACCCACATAGCTACAAAACTTTAAATGAACTGAGTGAACTGAGTACATGCTCTTATTGTGACTCTACTCATCGTTAGTCCCAAATCTTTGTATGGCTTGTTTTTCTTGTTAATACATTTTTTTAATATGACTGAAGAAAGAGTTCGAAAGGTGCATAGTTTCATAGCAGTCTATATTAAGAGATTTTCTGTTTAAAAGGGATTAAGTTTAATGCGAAGGAAATCAAGGATGGAAAAGCTAAGTCCAGTACACTTGAAAAAGTGATATCCAAAATGTCAAAAGAGAACACTGAGATGAAGAAGCGAGTGCAGGAGCTGGAACGGTATAAACGGCACTGGAATCTCAAACTTCGTAGCTTAAAGGAGGAAACAAAAGAAAAAACATGGGATGTTGTGCTTGAGATCACGACGAAGATCATTTCACAATGGACCACAAAACTTGAGAGTATGGTGGATTCAGTACATAGTTTAGGTAAGAGGAAGATGGGGAGAAACTGACAGGTGGTTATCCAGTTCACCATGAGGTATTACAGGGATGAATTTTAGTATCTTACCAAGAATTCTACAGTGTGCAAAGATTTGAACATTTCTTTTGCTGAGCACACCTTGGCAGTAGACAGGGATGCAAGAGCATTACTTTGGCCCCAGATTAAGCAGGTTAGAGATGCGGGTCATCGAGCCTATTTCAGAGGTATTCTATTCCAATACCATGAAGCAAGGAGTAATCCTCATTCCAAAACCTGGCAAAGATCCCAAAAATGTTGATAATCTGCGACCCATTACACTTTTAAATAATGATTATAAACTGTTAGCACATGTTTTTTCTAATCATTTGAAGGATGGATTATCACAGATTATTAGCAATACACAGTCGGGTTTTATGAGCTGGTCATTCGATTCATAATAATTTACGTTTAGTCCAAGATTGATTGATTGTAAAATTAATGATCCTGGAATTATGCTTTCCCTAGATTTTTAGAAGATGTTCGATACGCTCGAACACCCATTTATTTTTATGGCTTTAGAATTTTATGGTTTTGGGGAAAAGTAAAAAAAAAAAAAAAGTAGTTTATATCGGGATACAAATTGTTCTGTATCATTACCTGAAGAGACCACCACACGATTTAATATAAGTCGAAGTTTTAAACAAGGCTGTCCAATTTCGCCTTTACTTTTTATTTTAGCTGCTGAAATGCTTGCTTTTGCAATTAAAAAAACCTGACGTTGACCAACTTAAAATTGTTGATGATTCCATAATAATTGTCAATTGAGTGATGATACAGCTTTAATTTTAATTGTGTCATTTAAAAGGCCTCTGGCTTATACTTAAATATAAACAAATGTGAAATAATGACATTAAAAGAATCAAATTTCACTCAAATTTGCAATATTCCAGTTAAATCTAGGATTAAATATCTTGGTATTGTAATCACTAAAGATAAAGAACTAAATGATACACTTTATAGTTCTAATAGAATTTCTGAATCTAAAAACAGATTTGATAGATGGTTGCAAAGACACATCTCTACTTTTGGAAGAGTTTTATTAACAAAAGGGGAATCTCTTTCTAGATGCATTTACCCTGCAGGTTCTCTTCCCAATTCTTATAAGAAAATTAAATTAATTAATCAGTTGAATTTTAACTTTATTTGGAAGAGAAATGTTCATTATGTTAAAAAAGGAACAATAGTGAAGGATTATAAAGACGGGGGTGTCACGGTCACAGAAGGCAGACACGAAAGGATTAGTTTTCAGGGCGTTTATTTAAAACACAGCAATAGTCTTCACACTGTATTGCAAGCAGGCATACGGATGATCAAAATCTAGAAAGGTAAACAGTCACTTCCCTGGAACAGGTGAGTGTTGTTAGTGCACAGGTGTTCGTGATTAGTAATTGGGTGATTGTGTGCGATGTGTAGTGGATGGAGAGTGTGAATGGTGACTGGGGCTGATGGAACGTGCAGAGCGTGTGACAGTGGAATTCTTCGAGGAGAGTAGGGTCTAGGACGTAGCCTCGTGGTGTCCATGACCTCTCCTCGGGACCAAATCCCTCCCGGTCAATTAGGTACTGGATGCGGCCGTCCCGCCGCCGGGAGTCTAGAATCTCTTTGATGCAGTAGATGTTTTCTCCCAGGATCTCGGGTTGTGCTAGAGGGGGAGGCGGTTCCGGGTCTGTGGAAGGAGGAGGAACAGGGTCAGTGTAAGGTTTGAGGAGTGAAACGTGAAAGGCTGAGAATATACGCGAGTGTGGAGGTAGGTTGAGGTGGTAAGTGACAGGGTTGATTTGGGAGTGGATGGTGTAGGGCCCTATGTAGCGGGGACTCAGCTTCTTCCAGGGTAGCCGGAGGCGGATGTTCTGGGTGGAAAGCCATACCTTGTCCCCTGGGTGGTACACTGGGTTAGGTAACCTACGGCGATTGGCGGCATCGGTGTGCCTCCGCACTGGTCGTTGGAGATGGACGTGAGCGGAGTCTCATACCCTCTCGCTCTCCTGGAACCAGTGGTTTACCACGGACACTACGGAGGACTCGCCGGTCCACGGGAACAGTAAGGGTTGGTAACCTAAAAAACACTGAAAGGGGGTTAGTCCAGTGGAGGCCTGACGAAGGGAATTTTGTGCATACTCAGCCCACGGTAAGTACTGGCTCCAGGTATTTTGGTGTTGGGCACAGTATGTCCGGAGGTAGCAGGAGATCTCCTGGATCTTGCGTTCAGTCTGGCCATTAGTTTGCCGGTGGTAGCCGGATGAGAGACTGATGGTGGTTCCAAGTAGCTGGAAGAATGCCCGCCAGACCCTGGAGATGAACTGTGGCCCACGGTCGGAGACGATGTCTTCAGGGAGACCGTAGTTGCGGAAGACATGTTGAAATAATGCCTCAGCAGTTTCTAAGGCGGTAGGAAGTGCTTTGAGTGGGATGAGTTTGCAGTGTTTGGAGAATCAATCGATGACAACCAATATGGTGGTGTGACCTCAAGATGGAGGCAAATCAGTAGCAAAGTCTACACCTGTGGGTCCAGGGTCGGTGGGGAATGGGTAATGGTTGGAGTTTACCTTCCGGAAGACAGTGAGGAGTAGTGGTAATGGCGCAGACCGAACACCCCCGAACATACTGGGAAATGCCTTTAGTCATTCCCGGCCACCAGTATTTCTACCGTAGGAGCGAGAGGGTTCGCCTGCTGCCCAGATGTCCTGAGCCGAGGGAGGTGTGCGTACTGTCGAAGAGGGTGAGCCGATGACTGGAGGGTACGTAGGTTAAGCCTTGGGGAAGTTTAGGAGGGGCTGGCTCCTCGAGGGTGGCAGCACGAATTTCCTTGTCCACTCTCCACAGGATGGGTGCGAGGAAGATGGATGGGGGGGGGGTAGTACGGGTTCGGGAGTGTCTTGAATGGGGCCCGGTGAATACAGACGGGATAAGGCGTCTGCTTTGCAGTTTTTATGACCAGGTTGATAGGTTATAGAGAAGTTAAATCTGGCGAAGAACAGAGACCAACGAGCTTGTCGAGCGTTCAGGCGTTGAGCATGACTTCGGTATTGGAGGTTCTTATGGTCGGTGATGACTGTGAACGGGAACTGTGCTCCTTCAAGCCAGTGCCACCATTCCCCGATGGCCAGTTTGATGGCTAATAACTCACGATCTCCGAACCCGTAGTTTTGTTATGCAGGACTGAGTTTCCTGGAGTAGAATGCACACGGATGGAGAGCCTTAGGTTCACCAGACCACTGAGAGAGCACGGCTCCTACGTCCGCCGCATCGACTTCTATGAAGGGCCATGTAGGATCGGGGTGTTTGAGGATCGGAGCAGATGTAAATTTACTCTTGAGGAGCTGGAAGGCGCAGTCCGCGTCAGAGCTCCAGGTGATGGTACGTCGTCCACCTTTGAGGAAAGATGACCACGGGGCAGAGATAAGACTGTATTTCTTTATGAACCGTCGGTAGAAGTTGGCGAATCCCAGGAATCGTTGGAGCTCTTTCACCATTTGGGGCTCTTTCCAATTAGCCATGGCTTCTACTTTGGTGTTCTCCATCTGAACCCCCGCAGCAGAGATCACATACCCGAGGAAGGAGATGGTGGATTGATGGAACTTGCACTTCTCGGCCTTGAGATAGAGCTGATGTTCCCTGAGGCGACGTAGTACTTGGCACATGAGTATGGTGGTCTTCAAGGTTACGGGAGTAGATGAGGATATCGTCGATATAGACAATGACACATTGATGAAGGTCTCTGAAGATTTCGTTCATGTAATTTTGGAACACAGAAGTACTGTTAGCTAGCCCGTAGGGCATTACCCGGTACTCATAGTGGCCAGTAGGGGTTATGAAGGCGGTCTTCCACTCATCTCCCTCTCGATCACGGATGAGATTGTAGGCGCTGTGGAGGTCCAGCTTACTGAATATACGTGCCTCCCGGAGCTCCTCAAGAGCTGCTGGCACAAGCGGTAGTGGGCAAGCGAACTTCACCGTTGCCTCGTTCAACACCCAGAAATGACCCGAGTCCTCCGTCTTTTTTGGTAACAAAGAAAAAGCTCGATGCGGCAGGTGATCTGGATGGTCTGATGAACCCCTGGTCAAGGGCTTCCCGGATGTAGCTCTCCATGGCCTCATGCTAAGGACGTGAAAGAGGGTAGATACGACCGTGGTGTAACTTGGCATTGGGCAGCAGGTCGATGCTACAAATCACAGGGCCGGTGAGGAGGGAGTTGTGTTGTAACGCTCGTCTTTAATCAACGGGATACACAAAAATAAAAATAACAAAAATGGTTCAATTCTCTAGTTTTGTATTCATATTTTATCAAGGATAGAATGACACATAGAATGCTACATAGACTGGTGTCCGAAGTGGGGTGGTAACCTCTATGCAGTTTTTATAGAATCATAATACTCTAGAAAAAATGTCCTCTCAATAAACATAAACACAAACAACATTCATACCATAAATCAATACAAAAAAGGTGAATCCCAAGTGTGTGAGTGTGTGTGTATGTGTAGGTGCAAAGTCCAAAGTCCATGGATGTGTGTGCGTGCAAAATGGGTCGCTCACCGAAATGTTTGATTCAGGATAGCAGGTACCATGTGTAGTTGCTGCACATCTAATGTCCTCCTTGGATAGTCTTCTTCAAAGTTATACAATAGTCCAACTAACGAGTCCAAAGAGAAAAATCCATATGAACTGGGGACCTCAGTACACCAAAAAAAGTAGTTTAGGCAAACTGCCACTTCATGTGCTTCTGGCTTCTTCAGAAGTTCAACTGAGCAGTCTCCATGTGCCCACTATCTCCCCCTTGTGGTGTGTATGATATGTAAATGTGTATATTTGTAGAAAAACGGCAACAGTTCAGACAGGAAATAGATTAGATACATTCACCTCACTTCATAACTTCAAAATACAGAACATAAAATAAAAGTCCATTACTCACTGACATATTTGGAGCTACCAAAACTAAGTGCGAGTACGCTTAACTGCAAGGCCTATTCACAAATTCAATGAATTATACAGCAAGCATACTCAATTATGTGGCAGCGCTACATAGAGGCACGCTCTTTTCTGAAGACGTCAACGAAGGACTGGTAGGTGGATGGAATATGTAGAGTGAGGTTCGTGGCGGGGTGATCCATTACCGTAGAGTGAAGGGGAAGGGATGGTCGGGTAGGAGTGGTCTTGTTTACCGGTAGGCTAAGAGTGAGATCCATGCAGGCGTCGCTCCATCCCAGGATCTCTCCCGTGCTCCATTTTATGGTTGGTTGGTGCTTGATCAGCCAGGGTCGACCCAGCACCACATCCACATTGGCCCTGGGTAAAACTAGTAGGTAGAGTTTTTCATAGTGATGAGGAGGAGTGAAGAGTGTCACCTGGCGGGTTCGTCGGGTGATCCTGCCGTCGCCCAATGGTGAGTCCTGTATGGTATATATCTGATACCAGGTCTCATTTACCACTGTGGGGATGCAATGTTTAGTGATGAACTTGGAGGATATGAAGTTCCCTGCCACTCCGGAGTCCACCAGGACATTGATGGGAAGAGTACATGAGTTTATGGTTAGTGTGGCTTGGATATGAGGAATATTGCTACTGATGGAAAAGGCACTCACCATCGGACGAGGCGGACGAACGGGACAGCTTGAGAGGAGATGGGAGGCTTCTCCACAGTATAGGCATAGTTTTAGTTGAATTCGGTTGCGCTCCGCTGCAGTGATGTGGTACGCTTCAGTGATCATAGGTTCATCAAACTCAGGAGGTGATGGTGAAGGGTGACGATAACTTGGAGCATCAATGGTAGGGAGTGGCGGGTTGTAGTGGTGAAACAGGCCTTGAGGTGTTGGGAGACGCCCATAGCCTTCTTGATAAAACACTTCCAGGTCTGCGCTGTCTACATAAATAACCATCTGTTTGCAGACGCTGGGTTTTAGTCCCTGTCGATATGTGGCTAACAGCGCCACCTGGTTCCACCCACTACTGGCAGCGAGAGTGCGAAACTGAAGGGTGTATTCGTGAATAGTGAGGTCCTTTTGATTTAGTGCTATGAGTTCATCATGGATGGAGAGAGCTGTGAGTGCGATACCAAAAACTTCTGTAAAGTGCTGGGTAAAGGCGTGGAAGGAGCGCAGTACCGGGTTGCGAGCGTTCCACAGCGCATCCGCCCATTGAAGTGCTCGGCCCGTGAGGAGGGAAATCATGAAGGCTACTTTGGTGATTTCGTTCGGGAACAACTGCGAGTTGGCTTCGATGTACAATGAACACTGAAGTACAAAGCCTGCACAGGCACTGGGCTCGCCGGCATAACTCGTGGGATGAGAGAGGGGTAAGTTTGCCATGGATAGGGGATTTGCATGGGCACCCGATGGTGCAGAGGAAAACGGTGGTTGGTTCATTGTTGTCGCTTCAGCGAATGAGTCGGTAGCGATCCCAGAAGTGTTAGCCTCCATTGAACCGGGAGTATTTGCTGGGCTGGAATCCTGTCACGGTCACAGAAGGCAGAGACGAAAGGATTAGTTTTCAGGGTGTTTATTTAAAACACAGCAATAGTCTTCACACCGTATTGCAAGCAGGCATATGGATGATCGAAGTCTAGAAAGCTAAACAGTCACTTCCCTTATAGTCGAGCAAACAGGTAACAGGAGTTAGCCTCGATGAGAGGTTCATTCATGGAAGACTTGGAAGAAGATCAGGGTGAGCACAAGGAGAGTATGACCATACAACAATGATTCCAGCCGACGAGTGAAACAGGAGGGGTGAGTAAATATAGTGCGTGGGTGATGGCTGGAACAGGTGAGTGTTGTTTGTGATTAGTAATTGGTTTGTGATTAGTAATTGGGTGATTGTGTGCGATGTGTAGTGGATGGAGAGTGTGAATGGTGACTGGGGCTGATGGAACGTGCAGAGGGTGTGACAGGGGGTCTGCAGGCCATAGATTTTGATTGTATGAATGGCATGTTTAAGATTAATTGGCTAAATAAAATTTGCTTAGTAATAATAGTTTATGGTTCTATATTTCAAAGAACATTTTCAAGAGTGTAGGTGGAATAGATCTATTATTATGTTGTGATTTTTCAATTTAAAAAAACTCCCTCTTAAATTATTAGAATTTCATGCAGGTTCTTTTATACTGGAAATTAATTTACAAACATAATTTCCCCCCAAAATAATTAACTAATTAAAAAAAAACTTCATTTTATTTAGAAACAAATCTTTTTTCTATAAAGATTGGTGGGAGAGAGGTATTTGGTTGGTTGTCCATCTATCAGACAAAAAGGGTGAGGTTCTGAATTACAGACATTTTTTGTGAAAGATATAACTTTGAATGTGATCATAAGCAATACAATAGGGTATTGAAATCTATTCCGAAGGCATTTATAATGATGGTTAGTAATGTGGTCACCAGTATAAATGACACACTTCATCTCCCTTATTTGTTGATAAATGGACAAGGTTTTTTTTGGAGTGAAATTCAATTCAATTCAATTCAAGTTTATTTATATAGCGCTTTTTACAATATAGATTGTGTCAAAGCAGCTTAACAAGTTCAAGTAAAGTCCAGGTTTTAGAGTTTAGTTCAGTTCAGTTCAGTGTGGCTTAAGTTTCACTGCTGAAAGTTCAAACACTGAAGAGCAATTCCACCGAAGCGCAGCTCCACAAGTCCCGATCCGAGCAGGCCAGTGGCAACAGTAGCGAGGAAAAAACTTCACCAGTTGACGAAGTGAAGGAAAAAAAACCTAGAGAGAAACCAGGCTATGTTAGGCACGGTCATTTTCTTCTGGCCAAGCTTCCTATGTGGAGCTGCAGTCTAGGCGCCGGCTGGAGAAGCTTGACATCCATCGTGTAAGTTGCAGGTGAGGGTAGGGCACCAGCGGGAGGTAAGGCTGGCCCACAGGATCAAAGGTAGACTCGTTCGTCACTGTAGCCTTTCAGGAATCAGTCTCATGCACTCCATTACTCCATGGCCACCACGGTATCAGCTCGGGATACGGCCTGGTCCAGGACACCTTCGGATAATCTCTTCACAGGTCTAGGATCGCATCGATGGCGCTGCAAATCTGTAGGGACCTCGGGATGAGTATCCCCAGGTGGAAATAGAAAATAAAGAAAATATTTAGCGTAGCTGCTGTTCATAGTGTATTTAAACCAGAAAGAAAAGTGATTGTTATAGATGAAAATAGCAGCTATATAACAAATGTGTAAAGCATATGAGAGTTTCTAACACAATGGCTGGTGTATTAAGACAGTAGTACACTAATACACCATACCGTTATGCGACGCATTGAGTGTATGCTTTACTAAAAAGATAAGTCTTTAATCTAGTTTTAAATTGAGAGAGTGTGTCTGAGCCTCGGACATTATCAGGAAGGCTATTCCAGAGTTTAGGAGCCATAAATGAGAAAGCTCGACCTCCTTTACTCGACTTTGCTATTCTAGGTATTACCAGAAGCCCTGCATTTTGAGATCTTAAAGAGCGGGTTGGATTGTAGCGAGACAGAAGGTTAGTTAGATAAACAGGAGCTCCATTATTTAAAGCTTTATAGGTAAGAAGTAATATTTTGTAATCAATACGGAACTTAACAGGCAGCCAGTGTAAGGAGGATAAGATTGGGGTGATATGATCATATTTTCTAGACCTGGTAAGAACTCTGGCAGCTGCATTTTGTACTAGCTGAAGTTTATTAATAGAAGATGCTGGGCAACCAGCGAACAGAGCATTACAGTAATCCAGCCTAGAGGTCATAAAAGCGTGAACTAGCTTTTCTGCATCCGAGATGGATAGCATATTTCTTAACTTAGCGATATTTCTCAGATGAAAGAAGGCGGTTTTTGTGACATGGGAGATATGATTTTCAAAAGATAGATTGCTGTCTAATATAATGCCCAGATCTTTTACAGTAGAGCTAATGCTAACTTTGCATCCCTCTAATTGCAGGTCAAGTTGTGAGATCAGCTGTGTACAGGATTTAGGCCCAATAAGTAATAATTCTGTTTTGTCTGAGTTTAAGAGAAGAAAATTGTTGGTCATCCAGTCTTTAATATCTTTAATACATTGAGTTAGTTTAGACAGTTCAGATGTCTCATCAGGTTTTGTTGAAATATATAATTGGGTATCATCTGCATAGCAGTGGAAGCTGATCCCATGTCTTCTAATAATGTCTCCCAGGGGTAGCATGTATATTGTAAACAGCAAAGGGCCTAGAACTGACCCTTGAGGCACCCCATACTTTACTGGCCTGGTTTGTGAGGGCTGTCCATTTATATTGACAAACTGGTAACGGTCAGTTAAGTATGACTTAAACCATTGTAGAGCCTGTCCCTGGACACCTGTAGAGTTTAAGCGATCTATAAGGATATTGTGGTCAATGGTGTCAAATGCAGGACTAAGATCAAGTAAAACTAATAACGAGATGCAGCCTTGGTCAGCAGCTAAGAGTAGATCATTGGTTATATTCACTAATGCGGTTTCTGTACTGTGATGAGGCCTGAAACCTGACTGAAACACTTCAAAAACGTTGTTCATCTGTAGAAAGGAGCATAATTGGGCAGAGACAACTTTCTCTAGTATTTTAGACATAAATGGAAGATTTGAAATAGGCCTATAATTAGCTAAGTTGCTGTGGTCAAGTTGTGGTTTCTTAATAATAGGCTTAATAACAGCTAGCTTGAAAGGATTTGGAACATGGCCTAAAGATAAAGAAGAGTTAATAACATTAAGAAGAGGTTCTCCTACTACAGGTAACAACTCTTTCAGTAACTTAGTTGGAATTGGGTCTAACATACATGTAGCTGGTTTAGAACCATTTATAAGTTTATCTAGCTCTTCCTGTTCTATCCTGTTGAAGCACTGAAGATTATATTGATTCAGTGGAATGTTTATTGAATCTGAGGTATAATGTGGAGCAGAAAGTTTAACATCTTCTATTTTCTGTCTGAAGCCTTCTATTTTATCACTGAAGAAATTCATGAAGTCATCACTACTAATGTGCGGAGGGATATTCTGTTCCAGAGATGACCGATTATTTGTTAATTTACCAATGGTGTTAAATAAGAATCTAGGATTGTTCTGATTGTTTACTATCAGTTTGCGGAGGTGCTCGGTCCTGGCGGATTTTAGAGCCCTCCTATAGCTGGACATACTATCTTTGTACGCGATTCTAAAGACCTCTAATTTAGTTTTTTTCCACTTACGTTCCAGGGCACGAGTTGCTGTTTTGAGAGCGCGAGTGTGACTATTATACCATGGTGTAGTTTTATTCTCTCTAGCCTTTTTTAATTTAATGGGTGCCACAGTATTTAGTGTGTTAGTAAAGATAGCATCTATACTGCTGGTTACTACATCAAGGTCATTTGCGTTCGCGGGTGCATTTAGAAATATAGATAGATCAGGTAAGTTATTTGTAAATTCGTCTTTAGTGGATGGGACGATAGTTCTACCAGGACGAAATATCTGTGCAGATCTGCTAATTTCAGGTAAACACAGCTTATATAATAAGAGGTAGTGGTCTGTTATGTCATCGCTTTGTGGTATAATGTCTACATCAATGACCTCAATTCCATGGGACAAGATTAGATCTAATGTATGCTTTAAGCGATGGGTTGGACCAACAACGTTTTGCTTTATCCCAAGTGATTGTAGTAAATCGGTAAATGCGAGCCCTAATGTATCGTTAGCGTCATCTATGTGTATGTTAAAGTCTCCTACATTTAGTATTTTATCAGTTTTAACTAGTACATCAGAAATAAAATCAGAAAACTCTTTTAGAAAAGTGACATAGGGTCCTGGAGGTCTATATATGGTGATTAAAGCGAGAGATAACATAGTTTTTTTCCTAATATCCGGAAACATAACATTAAGTGCCAATACTTCAAAAGAGTTAAACATAAGTCCGTTTCTCTGATTAACATTAAGACTATCATTAAAGATTGATGCAACTCCACCACCACGACCAGTTTGACGAGCCACGTGTTTATATAAGAATCCTGAAGGAGTTTCTTCATTTAAGCTAATATAGTCATTTTGTTTCAGCCAGGTTTCAGTGAGACAGAGTGCATTAAGATTATTGTCTGTTATTATTTCATTTATGATAAGTGCTTTAGGTGCTAGTGACCTGATGTTTAAGAGACCAAGCTTTATAAAATGTCTATTTTCACTTTTTTGCAGTTTGATTCTTAATAGATGTTTTTTGGAGCACATAGTAAGTTTATTTCTTGAGCTAATAATACGAGGAACAGACACAGTCTCTATAGGGTTAACCTGGTATGCATTACTGTGAATTAAGTGTGACGAGCAATAGTCTATATTGCTAAAATGTGAATTTTCACTTACTAGTCAGACAGAACGAAGCATCCTGGAGATGTTGTCCGACAGGAGTTCAGCTCCAGCTCTGCTGGGGTGCAGACCATCAGGACGGAAGAGCCTAGGACGCTCCCAGAAAAGATTCCAGTTATTGGCAAAGAGCAACTTCTGTTCTTTACACCATGTTAAAAGCCATTCATTGAGAGCAAAAAGTCTACTGAACCTTTCATTTCCTCGGCGGTAAGTAGGAAGCGGTCCAGATACGATGATCTGCGTGGCGGGCGAGGTGTGTGGAACCGTCTCGATCAGGCTCCTGAAGTCCCTCTTCAGGATCTCCGTCTGCCGCAGCCCGGTGTCGTTCGTCCCCACGTGGAGAACGACAGCTCCGATGCTCTCGCCAGCGCTCAGGATAGCGGGTACCCTAGCAGAAACATCCTTAACACGAGCACCGGGAAAGCAGTGAGTGCGTAGTCACATAGTACAGGGTGAAGAGCAAAGACAGTAAGTAGAGGAGGTCGGTAGCTTTAGCTGGCTGGCGATGCTAGCAGGCTAAAGCTACAACTCACAGGCGGATGCTCGAGAGACAGAACGTTATAAAGTAGATTTGATTGTATAAATGTATTAAGAGTTTGTTCACCCTTAGTAGAAAATACAAATACTAGCGAATAGTGATGTGTTTTATGATAAAAAAGTGGAAATTTCAATTCTAAGCGGCGAAGCTACAAACACACACCCTAATAAAATAATAAGATCAATATTAACCCAAGATTAATTTCCAATACAATACCTCCCAAAGCTAAAGAAGTACACTTTAAAATATTTAGTAATATTTACACATCTTTAGAGTTTCTTAGACATAGATTTAATTTTGATCAGAATAATTGTACATTCTGTGAGATTGACATTGAAACGACTGCACATTTATTTTTTTATATAGCAGAACCATCTGGTCTAATTCATTCGAGTGGTTAAAAGTTCCTTTCAAGTTGTCCTCCTAATTTTTTTAAAATTATATTTTCTTTGGTTTATTGGGGGAAGATGTTAATATTCAATTTGTATTGAACAATATTCTAATTTTGGAGCAATTTTATATTCATGGATGCAAGTGCCTTTAAACAAAACCACTGTTTTTGGTTTTCCAAAAGGAATTTTGGTTATACTGTAAATCTTTAAAGTTGGCAAAATCAAAATTAGGAAGTAGTTTAGTTTATTGAAAATTTTTTAAT
The DNA here is from genome assembly GCA_903798125.1 of Danio choprae. Taxonomy (NCBI): domain Eukaryota; kingdom Metazoa; phylum Chordata; class Actinopteri; order Cypriniformes; family Danionidae; genus Danio; species Danio choprae. Next base: position 7,715 of record CAIGQW010052752.1, on the reverse strand, counting down.
TAATAGAAGACCCTGTAGTGTATTTGTTTCCCAGTGATGGGTTGCAGCTGGAAGGGCATCCGCTGCGTAAAACATATGCTGGATAAGTTGGCGGTTCATTCCGCTGTGGCGACCCCAGACAAGGGACTAAGCCGAAAAGAAAATGAATGAATGAATGAATGTAGTGTGTTTTTTATTATTTTTTTGCTGTGTTTGTGTGTCTATTCTATGTTTAAAATTGTATTTATTTGTATTATTATCTTATTGATTTGATTATTATGTGTGCTGTGTTCTGTAAATGTAGAAGAATGTTGTTAATCTGTAAATTTGTAAAAGCTGTAGATGACCTTTAAATCGCCCAATCGCTAACACTTCTACCTCCATCCAGTAGAGGGTGGTGTTGTCTTGGAACAGGACTGAGTGTAAACATTGAAGAGGTTTTTGGTGAAGTGATTAGTGCTACAAAGGGGGGAAAAGGGACTTTAGGGTGCTCTCTGTGAAAACTAATTCAAAGGCAGTCAAAAAGGGTTTTCCCACTTTTAGCTCCTGGCTGATGAAGGGCACAAGGTATTGTTTATATTTTAATCAGCGAAATTTGAAAGACTTTATCTTGACAGATTATGGTTTGTTGACGATCTTTTGGTTTATGTTTAATTGTTGTTAGCACTTATATACGGAATCTGAATATTAGTGATGTCCATATTAATTGGTAGTTTTGTACAAAGGGCATGTAATTTATTGTTACTACTATTTTCTTTTAATTTGCACTATAAACAGGACATTAACAGCTATAACAGCTATTTTAGATTTAATTCTCTGAAATGAGTTCAGCAATTGTACTAAAATTAATTCATTGTTAAAGCTGTTTATATTGCAGTCTAATAGAACATTGATGTAATTCATTAAATCATAAATGCATTAAATATTGTCATTGTTAATGTTAAAACAATTCATATTATTTAGACTTACTACAATACAGTTAAGCAAGTTTATAATTTATGCATGTACAGTAAATATGAAACTGTAAATGTGTATTTATTAGTTTATCGGCTTGTTATGTGCATTTGTTTAACATAATTTCAAGGATGTGTAATGAGTATTGTTCGTTTGTTTTTTTTTATTCAGCTGTTACGAGGATTTATTTTGAAGATTAAAACACTTTATAAACATCAGTCCCTGAGAGTAATTTGTTCAGCTGGGAATGCTAATAACATTTACACACTTTTTAAATAAAACTTGAAAAAAAAATTGATGCAAATACACTTTTTTTTTTTTACAAGAGGGCTAATTATTATTAACTATTTATAAGCAGTGCCTCACCTGTCATCCTCCTCACCTGCCATCACGAGATGTATACTAATGCTGAATTTGTTTTCCACTGATCTGTGCTATAAATGCAATTTCTGTATGATTCAAATAATTTAAATAATTTTTATATTCAAAATATCTGTATTTTGCATATTTCCTGTTCAATTACAGCATAGGAAGCCAGGTGAGGTAGCACCGAGCTGTACCTGAAGTCAGATTGCACAATCCCTTGCAAACTGGCTTGAGTACGTGCCTTTTGCTTACTCAGTGTATGCTACCAACGTAATGCTTTATTAAATTGTAGACATTTTTATTATATGTCCTCACTTTCCATATAATAAGTAATGTATTTCACGTATGTCTATCACTTATTTCAACAGAGGGAAACGGAGGCTCATTCTGAAAACGTAGCCCTATGCACGTTTCTGGAGATCGCAAATTATGTGGCCAGAGGTACGTATGGTTGCATTTCATTTTTTAAACGAACGCTACGGGGCGTTATGACACTGTTCCTCTTCACTTTTACCAGCTGGCTGCTTACCTCCGTGTGGACAGCTTTCCTGATGTAACCAGTTTGTCCTGTTAGCTCGCCATGTACGTCGGCGGACTTGAGATGCAGAGAGGAGTTGACCACAACGACGGGGTTCGTGTCCGGTGAAGAACGGTTTCAGAAAGTAGGTAAGACAAAAACAGAATCCAAAAAATAAAATAAAAAACAACAGGGTGAGAATGTGGTAAAAATATGAAAACATGGTAAAAATCAGACGAGGGCTTTACTTTTTCCTGGATTGCTTTTGAAAATTGTTGGTTGGGTTTAGGGAAGTGGGTGGGCGGGTCAATCAATAAAATTGGTTGGGTTTAGAGTAGGAGGAGGGTGGGTCAGTCGATCGGTTAGTCAACAGCAACCTCTGGTGGGTTAACGCGAGAACAGCAGGCACGAATGGAACTCGCGGGAGAAATTTGAGATATCAAAAAGCGTACACAGCGGTCTCTGGTGGATTCGAGAAAACATAAACAGCAAAAAAAACGTATCTCCAAGGATGTATTTCACGGTAGGTACATTTTCACAATGAGCCTGGGTTGACTTATTTAGTGTTTTGATCCTGACATACAGCTGCACTGAAAAGACATGAGGTGAGGCAGGCAGTAGCTTTGCAGCAATGAAGAGGGCACGTGTAAAGTCACGTTTATTCTTGTTTGGTGGTTGCTCTTTTTCTACATAGTAAAGTTCAATAGGAGTCCATTATTTTATGTTTTGCTCTGACTGACTGCAAAAATCCCAGATGTTTAGAAGTAGATCTTATGATTAATCATAATCATAAAACCTCTTGAAATCCGGCATAACGTCTCATTTCTTAAATTGTGGTTGAGCTTGTCTGATGTTGGCACAACTTGGCTGACTCGATGAGCTGAATGCCTTTCTGATCTTATTGATCTTATCAGTAAAGAAATTAGCAAATTCATTGCATTTGCTTTCAGAGAGAAGTTCACTGGGAATCCGACTGGGGGTCTTTTCATCATTTGTACTGTTGTTAAGTTTCTCCAAGGTGCTTTTTGTCTTCCAGTCCTCATATATGACATTCTTAACTTTAGAGTTAAACAAATCTGCAGATTTGTTTGGTTTTAGTGATATTATCTTCATAAAATGCACACTACTGTTCTCATTTATGCATGTCATTATTGGCTGGAGTGATTAATATATAAAAGAAAAAACAGAAATGATCAAATAGTGTAACATCCTTTGATGAAATGTGTAAACTCTTAGTTATAAGTAAATCTAGAGTGTGTCCATGATTGTGTGTGGGTCCTTGTACATGCTGAGTTAGATCAAAACTATTAAAAACAGTCATCAGTTCTTTCACAGCATTGGTTTCTGGATTGTCAATGTAAATATTAAAATCCCCAGCAATAAAAAAGTCAAATTCAGAGTTTACTATTAATAACAGCTTTGTAAAATCATCAATAAAAGGTCTGTAGATAATGATCAGTAAAATGTGTGGAGCACCCTTTAGTGCTATACACAAATATTCAAAGGACAAATATCAATGACACTTATTTACACTCAGACATTTTTAAAGGGTCACAAAACATCAAAACACATTTTTGAGAGGTTGACAGACATATATGTCCCACATTGCTAAAAACACTATTTCACAAAAAAGTGAAAATGGGTTGTTTTTGCATATTTTTTTTAGCAAATTCGATCTTTTGGTTTTAAAAGAAATTTTTAAGCTACGGCGATGAGATGATTGTGTAAATTCCAGCGTGGAGATTGGATATCTGTACTGGCCGGTACAAAGTGACATCATTGAGTTTTCAGCATTCATTCATGAGAAAGACTTTGTTCGAACTAGTCAGCGTGCTCTATTGTGAATGAGATGCAACTTTATTAATATGCATAATATAGCTTCAAAGACTCTTTTTTTACTTGTTACAGTGTTCAGAGAGATGCCACGTTGTGTTGCTAACCATAATTAAAACAAGTGGAAGAAGAAGAAAAAGAATTGTTCAGAGACATGGCTCGTTGGTGTTCCGTTTTTAAATGTGCCAAAACAAAAGTTAAACTGCCTTTATTAGCATATGACGCTACGAACCGATGTGCAGGAGAAGCAGTACATTAACATACAGTATTCTCCTCAGGCCATGACTAAACAATAGTAAATAGATTGTACATTGAAATACATCAATGTCTCTGAAGTCCTAGGCTGTTTCTCAATATGCTTTAAGCATTCTTGTGTCCTTGTGTTCTTGTGTAACGTCATCATCAACCACCAAAGTTCATTTCCCATACTTAAGAACACAAGTACAGAGGACGGGAAAAAGAACCTGGATGTGTTCTTGATATCGAGAATGGATCGATGCAGACTTGAGCGCAATACTCTCTCTAGAAGTCCCAGAAATCATTGCGGCAGAACAATGGAGGACAGAAGCCCGGCACATACCTGTGAGTTTTGTTATGTATTTAAAAGTTGCTAATGCAAATATATATATCGATTTTGATACATTTTTGTGAGTAAATGTATAGAGTTGCTAAACTGGATCTTGTTTATCTCGCTGGACTAAATTATTATAAATAAGGTACGCTAGCTTACCTCCAGAGGTAAAGGTCTAATGTTAGCAATTTTTTGATTTGCTAATTATTGCTATATTATAATATCTCAATTTATTATTAGTCTCTGTTTGACAATGTTTTTTTTTTTTAACTTAGTGAGCAATGAAGAGACAAGGGTTCTTATCCAGTGGAGAGGAGCAAACGAAGCCCTCTTCACTGGAAAGAGGAGCTCTTTAAAGTCTGGCTGGGAGTAAGTAATACTACTTTATTTAAGATATTAGCTTTATGACAGTATTGTTATCAAAAATATCAGTGGCCACTTGGCAGTGGTATGCAGAAATGGATGCTGTGCTCCAGGGGCTGCATTCCATCAGTCCACCCCTGGTAGTAGCAGCAAATGTATCTGGAACTGCAAGTGGCATTGTGCCCTCTTCTTCCTCTGCCCCACCTCCAGGCATGAGGATGAGACCAAGGAAGAGCCGAAGCTCCTCTGAGCTTCTGAGAGAGCAAGCAAAGAGAAATATAGAGAGGGAAAGTCAGGCAGCTTGTAAGGAGGAAGAGAGAGGGGGCTGCAACAGAGAGAGAGAGCAGAGCGTTTTCATGCTCTTTTTGAAAAACTAATTGATAAAATGTAATAAATATTACTTGAAAAGTATACAATGGTTTGAAGAATTGACATGAAGAATAATAATCATTGAATAATTACAAAGTTTACTTGCTCAACTAGTAAATTAATTTATTACGTAAAAAGGTAAACAGCTGAATATATGCAAAATACATACTACTGTACACACACACACACACACACACCACACACACACACACACACACACAGACAGACTACCTACAAACATCTACATGCCAAACTTGAATTTTGTTTACAAATGACATTTGTCTAACTATTTACAGATGTACACTTACATTTACACATCAATCCATGTTTACTCCATCACATCCTCATCCCCATCCCCTTCCCTGTCCCCATCCTCAGGATCCTCTTCCTCCTGCAGGTCATCGGTGGCATAACATAAGTTAAGCATTAAGCATGTGGCTACCACCTTTGGAGCAAATATGGGTTCACCTCCAGAGCCAGCATGTTTTAAGTATGCCAAAGGCATGCTTAATAACGCTCCTAGCCTTGGCATGGTGCTTGTTAAAATGACCTTCAACACAGCCTGGTGTAACATCTGGTGGACAGGTGACGATAACATGAGGAGACGGTACACGGACTTAAATAATAAACGGATTTATTTATACAAGACTTACAGGTAACATGCAGACGGGACAAGAACGACAGGACGAGACAACCATACGAATCAAAATACCAGACCACACTGGACACAGACGAAAGGGTATAAATGGTAAAGGGGATGATTAGGCTAATGACACAAGAGGGAAGAGTACAGGTGCAACAGATGAACAATGACGGTGGCGGGAGAAAGACAAAGGAATCACATGACAAAACAAATGACACGTGGACGAACGCTGACACACACTGAAATGCCAACTGACCCAGCCGAGGCTCGAACCAGCGACCTTCTTGCTGTGAGGCGATTGTGCTACTCACTGCGCTACCGCGTCGCCTATTATTATTATTATTATTTTAAAAGGTTAATGATAAATAAAAGATACAGTTCATGCATCCTTGCTGGATATTGCTTTCAAAGCACGTTCGCCTCACAGCAAGAAGGTCGCTGGTTCGAGCCTCGGCTGGGTCAGTTGGCGTTTCTGTGTGGAGTTTGCATGTTCTCCCTGTGTTGGCGTGGGTTTCCTCCGGGCGCTCCGGTTTCCCCCACAAGTCCAAAGACATGCGGTATAGGTGAATTGGGTAGACTAAATTGTCCGTAGTGTATGAGTGTGAATGGGTGTGTATGGATGTTTCCCAGTGATGGGTTGTGGCTGGAAGAGCATCCGCTGCGTAAAACATGTGCTGAATAAGTTGGCGGTTCATTCCGCTGTGGCGACCCCAGATTAATAAAGGGACTAAGCCGAAATGAAAATGAATGAATGAATAAATTAAAAAACAATAATAATAATAATATATATATTATGTTCTCCCCGTGTCTGCGTGGGTTTCCTGTCCAAAGACATGCGGTACAGGTGAATTGGGTAAGCTAAATTGTCCGTAGTGTATGAGTGTGAATGGCTGTGTATGGATGTTTCCCAGTGCTGGGTTGCAGCTGGAAGGGCATCCGCTGCGTAAAACATATGCTGGATAAGTTGGATAAATTTCATGCATCCTTGCTTGATATTGTTTTAAAATGGAATGATTATAATTTAAAAAATGTGTTAAATAATATATTTATTAATAACTTTCTTAATTTAGACATTTATGAAAAAAAATATTATTAAAAAAGTGAATGATTCTTTTTTTATTAGCGCATATATTGTATATGTAAAGACTGTGTTTAGATATGCTCATTATAGTGGAAATATACCTATACTCTTTTTTTTTTTTAAATTAGTGCATATATTGTATATGTAAGGAGTGTGTTTAAATATACTTATTATACTGGATATTTTTTTTAAATCAACACATATTATATATGTAAGGACTGTGTTTAAATATACCTATACTGGAAATATATTTATTATACTGGAAATATACTTATTATACTGGATATTTTTTACTTAGCTCATATTTTATGTGTAAGGACTGTGTTTAAATATACCTATACTGGAAATATACTTATTATACTGGATATTTTTTACTTAGCTCATATTTTATGTGTAAGGGGTGTATTTAAATATACTTATTATACTGGATTTTGTTTTTATTAACACACATTGTATATGTAAGGACTGTGTTTAAATATATCTATACTGGAAATATACTTATTATACTGGAAATATACTTATTATACTGGAAATATACTTATTATACTGGAAATATACTTATTATACTGGATATTTTTCACTTAGCTCATATTTTATGTGTAAGGAGTGTATTTAAATATACTTAT
>CAIGQW010052750.1:35433-50525 GCA_903798125.1 Danio choprae | reverse complement strand
CTGAGCTGCTGACGGCGATCATGTTTGTGTTATAATAATAATAATAATAATAATAATAATAATGCATTTTATTCATAATATGCTTTTCCTAAACTTAAAGCACTACGACAGAAGATACTAAACACATAAAATAATGAGTCCAAAATACAAAAACAGGACAAAACAAAGCAACAATTAAATACAAACTTAAGTAAATGTGTCCTAATCAACTTTTTGAATAAGAGAATAATTACACTACCTGACAAAGGTCTTGTCGTCTGTCCAAGTTTTAGGAGCAGCAAATAATAACTGGACTTCTAGTTGATCATTTGGCATCAGCAGTGGCTCATATGAAAGGCAAAAGCCTCTAGATTACACTTATTTCACCACAATAAAATATGATCATTTCTTGATTGTGAATGATTTCATGAGGACAGTAAGGTCTGACTCTGCTTAGACAAAAGTCTCGTCACTGAACAGAAATAATGTCCAGTATAGAATATAAAGTCATGCTGCAGTGGACACAGAATGAATATTGTGTATGACTCCATGAGCTTGGAGGACTGCATCCACACATCTCTGCAATGACTCAAAGGGCTTATTAATAAAGTCATCTGGAATGGCGAAGAAAGCCTTCTTGCAGGACTCCCAGAGTTCATCAAGATTCAAGACTCCTCCATCTTACCCCAGACATGCTCAATAATGTTCATGTCTGGTGACTGGGCTGGCCAATCCTGCAGCAGCTTGACCTTCTTTGCTTTCAGGAGCTTTGACGTGGAGGCTGAAGTATGAGGAGGAGCGCTGCTATCCTGCTGGAGAATTTCCCCTCTCCTGTGGTTTGTAATGTAATGGGCAGCACAAATGTCTTGATACCTCAGGCTGTTGATGTTGCAGATCTCTCGCACGCCCCCATACTGAATATAACCCCAAACCATGATGTTTCCTTCACCAAACTTGACTGATTTCTGTGAGAATCTTGGCTCCGTGCGGGTTCCTGTAGGTCTTCTGCAGTATTGGTGATGCAGTTCAACAGATGATTCATGGGAAAAATCCACCTTCTGCCACTTTTCCACATGATCAACTAGAAGTCCAGTTATTATATGTTGCTCCTACACCTGGGGTCCACGACAAGACTTTGACAGGTAGAGTATAAAATGATATAAAAGTTGTAGAAAATGAGACTGAAGGAAACCCACCGGAACTGCTGCTGAAGCTCAGACGCCATCGCTGAAACGTCCACATACTGATCATTACGTGTTTTCAGGTACTGGAACACAAAGTAAACACCCATCATAGAGTAAACACAGAGAAATGAGTGAAACATCTAAACATATATAACAGTTATGGCTCTTTTATGATAAACAGAAACACCTTATAACATTTTCACCAGCTTCTAAATTTGACCATTAAAAAATACTTAATTTATTTATATATATATACACATACAGTACAGACCAAAGGTTTGGACACACCTTCTCATTCAAAGAGTTTGCTTTATTTTCATGACTATGATAATTGTAGATTCACACTGAAGGCATCAAAACTATGAATGAACACATGTGCAGTTATACACATAAGCTCATCAAGAGTGTGCAAGAGGTGGCTACTTTGAAGAGCCTAGAATATGACATATTTTCATATGTGTTTTGTTAGTTTTCACACAGTTTTGTTGTGTGTATAATTGCACATGTGTTCATTCATAGTTTTGATGCCTTCAGTGTGAATCTACAATTATCATAGTCATGAAAATAAAGCAAACTCTTTGAATGAGAAGGTGTGTTCAAACCTTTGGTCTGTACTGTATATATATATATATATATATATATATATATATATATATAAACAAGAAAATCAATATTAAATAAAATTCACAGAAGAAAAAAGAAATCACACTTTTATATAAAAAATAACTTCCAAAAGTCATTTTATATGCAAACAATAAACAATATATTACATGAAATATTATTGATATCTGTATGTTATATTACATAAATAATGTAATCTATAAATATAAAGCTTATTATAAATGCATCTTCTCGTTTCAAACATTTGTGAAAGGAATATGTGTAAAATAATCAGCATTCAGATGAACAAATACATGTCTAAATTAAACATACGTGTTTTAAAACTGCACTTGCTGAAATCCATCAAACAATACGAGATTATAGTACAATTACATGTTCATTCATTCATTTTCCTTCAGCTTACTCCCTTTATTTATCAGGAGTCGCCACAGCGGAATGAACCACCAACTATTCCAGCATATGTTTTAAACAGCGGATGCCATTTCAGCTGCAACCCAGTACTGGGAAACATCCAAACACACTCATTCACACACTCACACTCATACACTACAGCCAATTTAGTTGATCAATTCCCCTATACCGCATGTCTTTGGAGTGTGGGGGAAACCGGAGCACCCGGAGGAAACCCACGCCAACACGGGGAGAACATGCAAACTCCACACAGAAACGCCAACTGACCCAGCCGGGACTCGAACCAGCGACCTTCTTGCTATGAGGCCACAGTGCTAACCACTGAGCCGGCCCCATTTAAATGTTATAATGGTTTACAAAGATAAAGCAGTGGTAAAGAAATAAAGATGATGATAATTCAGATGATAATTGATGTGCATTTTGAGGCCAAGATCTGATTCTTAAATAATTCCCACATCAAGAAATACCGTAGTAATTTATTGTAAATACTATAGTTTTGTATGTACAACCCTTTATTAATGAATGCTCCAGCATACTGTAGTATTACCTGTAATAAATACTGTAGTATACTTCAGTGTTTACTGAGATGATTTTAATCACTGTCCTTATCATACTTTAACACTTCGACTGTATGAGCATCATTTACATGTTTACCACATCACATTCAAACATACCACAGTAATGTACAGTAAATACTACAGTGCTTTAACTATACTGAGTTCATCTGTTGCGGTAATAATACAGCTGCATTGGTAACACAACAAGTACAGTAATATAAACAAACGAGCCAATACTGTAGTACGACTATAGGGTATATTATACTACAACACAGCACAGTTACTGTAGTAAACACTAAAGTATACTACAGTATTTATTAGTTTGTCACTATAGTTAATACTACAGTACACTAGAGCATTCCTTAATAAAGAAAAAGGTGTAAAAAATACTATAATATATTAAATTTACTACAGTATGGTTGAACAACACTATAATATACTAGAGTATACTAGAGCTGTATGTTACCTGATGGACTCTGTGTTTGAGTCTCGGGTCAATATTATAACCGCCGCGGTTCTTCATGGCTCATCCCTCGCAGCAGGAGATTATTATTATGATTATTATTTACACAAATCAAGACTTTAAATGAGGAGGAAAGGAGGCACACGTTTATATTCTCCTCTTTAGCATCTCGCTGCTGTACATGTGCTGAACTGAATAACACACGCTGATCCGCCGCCGCAGGACACACGCGCGTCCCCTGCCGGCCTGGAGACTACACAAATAATAAACGACGTTATATATTTACAGTCAAGCCCGATATTATTCATACCCCTGGAGAAATCTGACTTAAAGTAACTTCCATTCAACCTGACTATATTTTTTTATAGACTATAATGTCTATATTTATTATCTTTCCCCTAAAAGGTAATAAGAGGGTGTACAATAGTCATCATTGTGGCTTTTATTTAAATCTGAACAAAAACCTTAAGTCAGAATTTGCCAGGGGTATGAATCATTTCAGGCTTCATTATATATAAAATACGACATATCTATTATATATATCTAATATATAAGTAAATATTCTAATATAATTAATACATAGGGGGATGACGTGATGGGTAGCACAATCGCCTCACAGCAAGAAGGTCGCTGGTTCGAGTCTCGGCTGGGTCAGTTGGCGTTTCTGTGTGGAGTTTGCATGTTCTCCCCGTGTTGGTGTGGGTTTCCTCCGGGTGCTCCGGTTTCCCCCACAGTCCAAACACATGCGCTATAGGGGAACTGATGAACTCAATTGGCTGTAGTGTATGAGTTTTTTTCAATCTATGGGACTTCATATGGGTAATATGACATCACAAAACTAAAACGTGTGAAAATACAACTGTGTTCAGAAATATATAGACAATATTTCCAAGAGCAGTTCATATTTATAATGGATTACAGCAAACAAGTGAACATAATACAGACAGTCAGAGATATTATTGTAGAGTAAGTTCCTAATAAAAACTACAGTAATCAGTTTAACACTGAAATAACTGATGATACTGATTACTGATATACATCTGAGGATTTAGCATATGTATATATCAGCGCTGTCAGAAGATTATCAGTGATTATTTAACTGCATCCAAAATAAAAGGTATATAAAAACACACACATCCAGTATATATCTGAGAACATGTTTATTTATATTTATAAATTAAATATTTATATCTAAAACAAATAATATATAAATATTTGTGTCAATATTTTGGTTTTGTATTTAACTTAAAAAAACAAACAAACAAACAAACGTGTCCTTGTTGATGGCAGAGGTCAGAGGAGAATGGCCAGACTGGTTCCAGCTGATAGAAAGGCAACAGTAACTCAAATAAGCACTCGCTACAACCGAGGTCTGCAGAAGAGCATCTCTGAACACACAACACGTCCAACCTTGAGGCGGATGGGCTACAGCAGCAGAAGACCACACCGGGTGCCGCTCCTGTCAGCTAAGAACAGGAAACTGAGGCTATAATTCACACAGGCTCACCAACACTGGACAACAGAAGATTGGAGAAACATCGCCTGGTCTGATGAGTCTCCATTTCTGCTGCTACATTCAGATGGTCGGGTCAGAATTTGGCGTCAACACCATGAAAGCATGGATCCATCCTGCTTTGTATCAGCAGTTCAGGCTGGTGGTGGTGGTGTAATGGTGTGGGGGATATTTTCTTGGCACACTTTGGGCCCACTAGTACCACTTGAGAATCGTGTCAACGCCACAGCCTACCTGAGTATTGTTGCTGACCATGTCCATCCCTTTATGACCACAGTGTCCCCATCTTCTGATGGCTACTTCAAGCAGGATAACGCACCATGTCATAAAGCGTCATTCATCTCAGACTGGTGTCTTGAACATGACAATGAGTTCACTGTACTCAAATGGCCTCCACAGTCCCCAGATCACAATCCAATAGAGCACCTTTGGGATGTGGTGGAACGGGAGATTCGCATCATGGATGTGCAGCCGACAAATCTGCAGCAACTGCGTGATGCTCTCATGTCAATATGGAGCAAAATCTCTGAGGAATATTTCCAGTAGCTTGTTGACTCTATGCCATGAAGGATTAAGGCTGTTCTGAAGGCAAAAGGGTGTCCAACCCGGAACTAGTGAGGTGTACCTAATAAAGTGGCCGGTGAGTGTATATCATAATGTACACATCGTACAGTAGGTGACAGTGTAGCCCGCAAAAACAAAAGGTGCGTGCGCCATTACGTCACATGCCAACGCTATCAGAGAGCGTGCGCGATCCCCTGCGCTCGCTCACTGGAGAAAATGGCGAATTTGTGCACGAAGCGGCTCTGCACGAACGAGAGGTTTACAGTTCGCCAGGACTCGGATTGCTGGAGGTCTAAACTCATTCGCAGTGTGGGTAAGAGCAGCGCACTTCACACACAACGCCCGCGTACCGCTTGTACGGTTTCTTCACGTTAGTTTCATTGAAAGCTGGACACCAATTCCTGCAGCTAACTTGCTAATAAGGCTAACCGTCAGGATCGGACCAAACCACGTTCAATATTTGATCTTTAGCAATCGAGTAATCACTGCAGATCATAAACACGATCGTCTGTTGTAAATGTGGTCTATGTTTCGTCAAGGTTTGGTAGTTAATCTACAGTTCTGTTGACTGGCCGGGCTGTGCGCGCTCACGCTCGACCGAAAGTTGTTATTGTTTTTAAAGCGCGCTCTTGTTTACTCGGCCTACATTCAGGAGATGATGATGGTGATGATGATGATGATGATGCATTGTGAAAGTAGATGAAAGAAAGCGAGAACTGTCTCTCTTTGCCCCCTGTGATGTCACCGGTCTGGAATGACGTCAGTCCGGATTGAGCTGTCAATGTGAAGATGAGAGAGAAGGGTTTGTTCTAGCATAATCCTGTCTGACGCTTTTATTATAAATATTATTAGGCTTTTACCTATTTAAACGGCATGTGATGGGCAAAAATAAGAAGAAAAGCTTAAGGCAGTCTGTATTTACATTTATTCATAGTGTTTTTGAGCCGAACTATAGTTAAGTATTTGAATTAATCTCTATGTTGTGATTGTACAGTTGATGATTGTAACACAGCTATAGTATTCAATCTACTATGGTAACACACAACAACTATAGTAATATAAACATTCAGCCAAGAGCAGAGTGACTTCATTATCTTTGGTTGTTTGATTAATATTACAAACACAGACAGCAGGAGTAAGATGTTTGTACTGTACGACGCAGCACAATGACAAACTAACAAATACACCATTTCCCCAATGTTCACTTCCCAAGGCATAGCCAATAGAGTGCTCGTCAAGTCGGAGAGATGGACATAATTATTGATCATAACTGAGTCTTACTGAGCAAGGCTTATTTGTGCATCGTAACTAGTCATGTACTTTCTTTCAGCATGCAACACCAACAAAAACACAATATCCATATGTGTACTGAGCCGTGGAGATCATACCAAACAATCAGTATTATATATCATATCGTCAATATTATACCGAGTATTGCGGCATGCCTACAGCGTATGATGCAGGGCTTGTGGCCGTCAGTAACACTGGTGATTAGAAAGCACATAGTGAAAAAAGGGTAATACAATAAAGACTACAATAGAACTTGCATAAAATAAACAAACTAACAAAAGCAATACTCAAGTACTGGCATCACACTGGAGCTGAGGGGACTCCACTGATCTTATTTTATAGCCTTTTGATTAATCCATGATTGTAATGAATATTAACAACTCTTACTTGGTAATTAGCAGGTGTTTTTAAGGGCAGTGATCATATAAGCATTGAGGCTCAAGAGAATTTAAGGCAGTGGTCCTTTACCCCCGGGCAGTCGACCGGTACCAGTCCGTACCATCTTAGTGATCTTTTATTTTTAAAAACTTTTATTTTGTAAACTGATTGTATTGTCTTGGTTCATCTCGCTCACTCGAGCGCCAGAAATGATCCCACAAGCAGCAAAATAAGTAAGAAACAGACGTCTTTGGAAAGTGTCATTGCGAAGAGGAAAAGGCCCAGTGAAGGACCTACAAACTGCCAAGGAATGGGCCCGCAACCCACAAATCAGGTGAATCCAGCATGTCTGTGCAAGAAGAAGATCAACTGCTGGAGATCACAAATGATGGCAGCCGTTCACATATTGCGTCTTTTCCGAGCGCACGTCCATTATTTCCAGTAACTTGCTTGCTTGAAAACATCTAAACTGTTCAGAATGCAGCGAGTCACGTGACTATGAACATGAAGATTTCGGTAGACTAATTATCTCAGACAAACACTGCAGAGCTTTTTCATTTTCTCCGTTAATAAAACTTGTATCAGAGTTGCAGCAATGTTTTGTCAGCTTGACATCCTTTGAGAAAACGGTTGATGGTCACTTAGCAAACTACATACAGGTCACAGTAAAATTATACATACATACAGACCCCCCCCAACCACAGGTCACAGTAAAATTGTGAAGCGCTGACCAGTACGCGGTGAGGAAAAGGTTGGGGACCACTGGTTTAAAGAATTCAGGCACAATCAATTGTACCTTCTGCAACTTTAATAAAGACGTATTGTATTGGATTTAGAGCTGCAACTAACAATTATTTAGATAATTGATTATTTTGGCGATTATTATTATTATTTGAGTCTGATTAAATGTTTTTAGTATTTGATGTTTAGCTTGTCTATAAGCATACCTCACTGTGAGGAACTGAAAGTGAACGCTTCTCTTTCTCTGTACAGGTCTTGACAGAATCTCAGATTTGCTTTATCGGACACAGATTCTGGATGATCTCAGGCTTTTGAACGGTATGTTTCTCAGTCCATATGTTCAAATAAAGTCTACAGTAAGATCAAGCATGTTTGCTTTAATTGAAGGCTCATATTGCTCAGTATTTGCCTCTTTATTTGCTCTGCATGTCATCCATGAGTTCAGTGTGTTGTGATCATTCAGAAGCCCCTCGTTCATGTATTTCTCCACTGTTCATCAGACATATTTACAGCACCGCACTTCTAGACGGAGGATTTAAGAAGGGATTACATGCAAATTAGTTGATGCTGATGGATGCTGTTTGTTAGCATTGTGTGCAGAATAGGAGCTGATCTGCGGTTTTCTTTCCATCTGTTGTGGGTTGTTTATTGTGGTCATTTCTACTGCAGTATTCAGGGGGTTTCAGTGATGGGAGAGACGCAGACAGAATCATGAATTATCATTGACTTAGATGAATAACTCAAACTTAGTGCTTTATACGCATTCATGAGCCCTTCTGGTGCTGCTACGTTGTGTTTTCTCAGATTTGAAAGCGTTACGATTACGTCTAGCAAGTTCACAGGTCTTAAATACAACATGTTGACATCTCATACATGGCAAACCAAAAGGTGTTGACTGTATTAAAGCCTTTGTTAAAGTTATTGTAATTCTAGCTGTTATCATTGTGAGCGCAGACAAAGATTCTCATTCAAAGCTATTGAAACATCAGCCTCCGTGTCACTGGTGAAGTACAGTGTGCTGCCTAGCAACCGTTTCCATGCGCACTCCTGCATTCAGTGCTCTTTTGTCTTTGTTTTCACCATGGAGACGTTTAAACTCTGTCACTGATCACTGATCAGCACACTGTTTAGTCCAGAAGGCTGAATGCAGAAACCCCATGTTCATATGGTGTTTGTTACAGATTGAGCTGAATATTCAAATAATTAGCAATTATTTTTAATGACTGCATGGATAGATGTGTATTTAAAGCTAGCATGATATCAAAATTAACACGGTGTTTTTGCTAGCACACATTGTTAGTCTTAAAGTGAACAATTAATCTGTTAAACTGTTTGTTTTGGTAATCTTCAATCAAAATCTGCCTGTCTGCTTCAGCTCTGGTCTTTCTTAGATGTCAGTTTGACAGATATATGCTTAGCCACGCCCCTCTAACTGTGAGTGAAAGATGAGAGGAGGAGCTCAATAATTAACCACACCCCCTACTTAATATCAGTATCTCAATTTAGAAGTTGCATCCTTTAAAGGTCCCATGAAGTGCATGTCAATAGTGTGTGTTTTCTCACAGCTCTGCCAGTGGGAGTGGTTGAGCTCAAGCGAATGAGAAGAAGGAGGCAGGGCATGTCAGACACTAGAGAGCATTTGATTGGTCAGAAGATTTGATGAGAGACTGAAGTATGAGGTGACAACAAAAAAAGTCTTTGATCCATTTAGGTGATTTATATCAGGTTTATATCTTCTAAATATAGATTTTGTCCCGGTTTTGGAGCACACTGGATTATAGAGATCCATAACTTTATTTCATGGGAGCTTTAAAGGCGAGTCTGTTAAAGTCCACATAGGCTGAGCAACCCTAACAGCATGCCGTTAATGAGCGATAATAGTTTATTAAAGAGATTTTAAAACTATTTAGAATATTAATAATTGTAAATGCAAAACAGGACCGTTAATGAGAAACGCTGCTGTCGGTAAACACGTAATAAGTTTATCCACCAAACAAAAAACAAAAGGTTTTAGTAATCTATAATCAAAGTTTTAGCGTCTGCTTCTGCATTTGGATTGGCTCCTTCTCTGTTGATGTCAGTTTGATGGATTCAGCCACAATATTCTTAACCACGCCCCTCTTACTGTTAGTTTACCACAAGGGAATGAAGAAAGCCACACCCCCTGCTCAATATTCCATTTCAGTTGTAAGTTCATCAACATACTGAAATAAGTCCCAACAACTTCCGGTTCATGAGGACTTTAAAGCAAACACAAGAGTCCGACTTTCAGCTGGTGGTACTTGAGGATCTGAATAAAAATAATTACTCGAGGTGTAACGATACTTTCAAGTCACATTTCAATACATAGCACAATACCGAACCCATAATACAATACAATTAGTGTTGTCACGATACTGGAGTTCGCTACCAATCGGTACTGAAAATTTAAAAACGTCCATTTCCCGCTAACATTTGAGCGCTGTTGAGCGCTCCTAAACAGCGCTGATTTGCCATTGCGTTCTCGTGCTCAACAGAAATGACTGTGATTGGCCGTGAAGGTCATCAGTTCACCGAACTCACCGTTGCGTTTGGTAACCTAGCAACCAACAGTAAACGAGGCAAACGTAATGGAGCCACGTGGATGTACTATTTGATTTGTTCTCACATTATTCGCATTAACATTGTTACGCACAAGTTCAAAACACCCTCAAGCGAGTGTAAATAAAGGAAAATTGGCAATTGTATTTAAAATTTGACACTTTAGTCACTCGTTTCTCATGCGATACTTTAAAATTCGGTCTCCATTTACCTGCACTTATATTAATGTCACGCACACACATTTGAATAAAACTATACATCACAAACGTATTGTTTACATCAACTCTTAGTCTTGATGTATAGCAGTGCATTGTTGCACCACTAGTAATTATACTGATGTGCAGAAGCTTTGATTGATTGCCTGTTTTCATTCCCAGAAACGGAGCACTAGTTAGTGTGTGTCCAGAAGTAGCAGTATTGGCTCAGTACAGTATCTTTCCCTTTCCTGCACACACGGTTGAATTCTGCCTCTTCTTTTGGATCCACAGATTGTAAGCCTGCAAGTGTGTCAAATTCATCATATGATGAAAAATGTCTTTTCTGCTGCTTAAGACGAGAAAAAGTGAAGGTAGTTTTTTTTTTCCGTTCATTTACATTTCCCCCCTTCTTTCCTGATATGTCAAGACACCTTGGAAGAACCGTATTGATTTACCTTCTGTTTTTCTTGCACTAGCTATGCTATGGATGCTAAATTGTATGTTAACTTCATTCTCCATGCTTAATGAACACATTTCAGTAGATGTTGCATGTGTGTATGTAGAACACATCTCCGCCATTATTCACTTGTTTTCCCCTCGTCGACAGGAGCATATAACTGCACTCAACAAACAGATTGTGGAAAGTGGAGGAAAACCTTTACTAGGTAAAGATCCCACTAATATCAGCAGGCTTGAGTGGCAGACAGAGGAATTCCTCAGTGCAGTGTTACACAGAAATGGTGAGTATCGCTGGCGTTTTAGTGATAATAAATAAATAAACCATAGTCTATAGGACTGTCCTGCTTTTAATGACTCGCTCAAGGAGGTATTCAGCAAAATGTTACCAGCATTCTCAGAATTTGTATCATATATTAATGTTAAAAATCTTATTTAATTTATGTTTTCAATTGTTTTTGTGGGTTTATTTAATTGTATATTTAAAAATAAAATTATTTTGCCATGAAAAGAGCCATTTTTGGGGCATCAAGATGGCGCAGTGGGTAGCACAATCACCTCACAGCAAGAAGGTCGCTAATTTGAGCCAGTTGGCATTTCTGTGTGGAGTTTGCATGTTCTCCCCGTGTTGGCGTGGGTTTCCTCCGGGTGCTCCGTTTTCCCCCACAGTCCAAACACATGCGCTATAGGGGAATTGGGTAAGGTAAATTGTCCATAGTGTATGTGTGTGAATGCAAGTGTATGGGTGTTTCCCATACACCCGATTAGGGTTGCAGCTGGAAGGACATCCGCTGCGTAAAACATATGCTGGATAAGTTGGCGGTTCATTCTGCTGTGGCGACCCCAGATTAATAAAGGGACTAAGCCGAAAAGAAAATGAATGAATGAAGATTAATAAAAGTATATGATGATGAAGTGATAATAAATGTGACCTTAAATGACAAAACCAGTCAAAATTATATATATTGTATATATATATATATTGTTATATGTGTATTTTGTTATCTCAGAATAAACCCTTCAATCTTACCCAACAGCTGCTGATAAACCTGTTGAGTTTTATTCTGCAATAACAACCAGCTGGATGTATTTAACCCCTTCCTCATCACACATTTCTCATTCTGCTGATTCATTTGCATTCATTTTAACTTAAATTTGTCCAACTGTACTGTTAATACAGAATACACACCAAGAATTCCCGATCCGCACATCCCCGTGGTGGCTTGTGGTGTCATGCAGCAGATGCTCAGCAAGTTAACTACATATTATACCTCAAGAAACAGCTGCTCTCAGGACTCCTTTCAAAACAATGGAAAACAGGACCAAAGCCTTGTGAAAACCAGCCGAGTCTCTTCGCCTGCTGCTGTCGGTGCAGCATCTGCTCAGAACAAGTTCATCATGGTGGACCAAGATGCCCCGCTGGACCTCTCTGTGAAAAAGATCAAAGTAGAGGACATCCAGCAAGGTAGAGAATAGAGTTATGAATATATATAAACTGCTACTAGAAAAATGATTTTAAATGTTCTGTGTTGTTCCTATAGATGGAGTTCTTGACCTTTCAACTAAGAAGAATTTAAGCAAAGACCATTTGTGTTTAAAGAATTCCCACGTCCACGTCAGTCCGGCAGCACACTTGGTCAAAAGGTAAAAGAAATCAGATTATGACCAACTTCTTTAGTCTTATTTTCTCATCATGTACATGCGTGTATACAATAAGGTTCCGTTAGTTGGTGTTAGTTAATGAATGTACTACATACCGTAATAAGTGTATTACTCATTATTTGTTATTTATTTGTCTGTGTTGGCGTTAATAAAAAATACACTTGTTTATTATTAGTTCTTGTTAACTTACAATGCATTAACTAATGTTAACAAGAACAACTGTGGACTTTATCAATGCGTTGGTTCACTTTTAGTTTGTGTTATTAAATACATTAACTTAAATTAACACGTTTAATTACTCGTTGGAAAAACCCTGGAATGTTGCTGGGGCTTATTACCAGGCTTTTGTACTTTTATGACTTTGACGAAATTGACATTGATTATAATATAAGTTAGTTATCATATATGGTTCTTTGCCTGATAAAGGTTTAAAGGAACACTCCACTTAAAAAGGCTAATTGTACAGCTCCCCTAGAGTTGTGAAGTTAGGTTTTACCATTGTTGCATCCATTCAGCTGATCTCCGGATCTGGCAGGAACACTTTTAGCTTAGCTTAGCATCAATCATTGATTCGTCTTAGACCATTATCATCTTGTTCAAAAATGACCTCATTATTCATCAGACACTATATTGAAACTCTGGTAATTTTTGTACTAGATGCTAATGGTCTATTCTGATTCAACAATCTATGCTAAGTTAAGCTGAAAGCTCCAAGACCTGGAGATCAGCTAAATGGATTCAACAGTGGTAAAACTCAACAGTTTAACTCTAGGAGTGCAGTAAAATGAGCCTATTTTCAAAAACATGGAGTGTTCCTTTAACTCAGGAGTCTTCAAGCTTGTTCCTGGAGGGCCGGTGTCCTGCAGATTTTAGCTCTAACCCTAATCAAACACACCTGAACAAGCTAATCAAGGTCTTACTAGGTATACTTGAAACACCCAGGCAGGTGTGTTGAGGCAAGTTGGAACTAAACCCTGCAGGGACACCGGCCCTCCAGGACCGAGATTGGTGACCCCTGCTTGAACTGATGGAACCTGTAGAGTCTGACCCATGCATTTCAGTATTACCCACATATTTATCATAACTTTTTTTTGCTCTGTCTTTTAGGGACTCCATCGATCTGAGTCTTGCGCAAGTGGGGGATCTACAGTCATCCTCCACTTTGGAACAGTTCATGTCTAAGCTGTGTTTGCATCATCAGCATCAGATAGTTGACGCATTAGGGTTCTTACAATGCGAAGTCAAGACCGTGTCCAACCATTTCCAAGCACCTATTTCAACCTTGTCCGAGAAGCAAGCAACAACCAGCTGCAGTAATGTGTCCTCTGAAAGCAGGTCCGAGGTTCAGCGGCCTGAAAGAACTTGCTCTGTGGATGCTGCTTTGAGCATTAAGACTCAATCTGTTGCTAGAAGTCAAAAAACTACTGTAGAGGATTTAAACGCTGATGTTAGCAGTATTGCAACCAGTGAAAACACAGGTGACCTTTGTAAGAAGGAAGATTTCTCATCTTCATCATCTTGTGGAACAGTTGTAGAGCCTGGAAATGCAAGTTCTCCAATGACAAAGATGACTACTGATCATCAGGAAAGTAAAAATTCTTTAGGTTCAAGCCTTCAAGTTAAACATGATGATTCTGTAAAGAAATGTCTGTGCAGGGCTGAGCGGTGTACATGTACTGCAGCATCTGATCAAGAAGACCTGCTATCAAACCACACAAACAAGTCCACGGTTGCTCAAAATGAGGACGCAGTTGTGAACCCCTCCACCGTTCACAAATTATCTAACGTTGTTTTACAAGTTTCTCCAAGAACAGCCAGGAAAAGCCGAAAAGGGTCATACCTCAGGCCAAGGAATGGCTCTTTAAGCTGTATTATTAGTGATCCTGATAGCCACTGTGACTTGGTTTATATTAAAAAATCAATAATAGAATGTCAGCCTCAATCTCGTAATCGACTTCATCCACGACTGAATGCCCGAAAGAGCACACGAGGGCACAAGTACGTTGAGGAGTATTTGGAGCTAAAAACTGTCCGTACGCTAGCACGTAAACCTATACACGATTCTGTTGGGAATTGTCCCGTGCTTTTGGCAGACTTGCAAGCTTCAGTAACTCCAAGGCAGACTCTTTCTGGAAGTGTTCCTTTGGTAAATGCACCTTTTACAGGGGACTGCATGAAAAACATTATTCAAAAGTTATCATCGGAGGAGAGAGGGGAGGAGGAAATGCCAGGGGATGTGGTAAAAGTTACCGGTATAAGTCTGATGGTTGAAACCAGTCACACTGATAAAACTGAAACAAATAGCCAAATTTCCCATGAATCTTCATGTAAAGAGAGTGAAGCAGGTATGCAGATAGATGTGAGTTTAGAAACTGTGAGTTGTACTCCAAATGCAGTAGAGCCAGAAGAAAACATGGACGTGGTAGAAGCCAAAGAGTCCACAGAAACAACAGAACTGGCTGTAGAGACAGAACAGTGTGATCCCCCAGTTGTACC
>CAIGQW010052750.1:0-13444 GCA_903798125.1 Danio choprae | reverse complement strand
CTAGGTCATACAGACGTAATGACACAACTTCATGTCCCTGTAAACCACATATACCTGTACACTCATACGCTCTCTCTCTCTCTCTCATGCACACACATATAAAAAACTCACATAAAGTACATAAAGTGAGACCAAAAGCAACTCTCTCCAAACACTTTGCAAACACTCCCACTCTATTATTCACTCCCTATTTCTGAATGTTCTCTAAACCTTCAAATAAAGAAGATATTTTGAAGAATGTTGGGAACTGGTAGCCATTGACTTCCATAGTAGGAAAAACAAATACCATGGAAGTCAATGGCTACCGGTTTCCAACAATCTTTAAAATATCTTCTTTCAATTTAAGCTTGTTATTAATGTATTATTAAATGCAAAATTTAAGACAATTTTAAGTCTGATTTATGTTTATTATAATCAAGTTTTATCATACCCAATTATTCCAGACTTAACATTGATGATAACTCAGATTTACCCCTTTGAGACTTTAGCTGGTACTTCTCGCATACTGTTTTTACAGCACTATGATTTCAGACATGTACTACTCAGCTCGCACACTGTTTTTTGCATACTAAATAGTAGGGAAGTATGTGATTTCAGACGCAGCCGCTGTAACTCACAGTTCGGTGATGTTGCGCGGGATGCCTTTGGGTAAGGTATGCAGGTGTTTGTTGCTGCATCGAACCACAGACTCCAGACAGGTGCAGTCAGCAGGACAGTGGACCGGCGGCGCACAGCTCACGTCCTCATGATCTGAGACAGAAAGCATCACCACACCAACATCAACATCTGGATGCACGGTGGAATGACCTGCCAAACGCTGAAGACTCATTTGTTTCAATATCAATTGCCCAACATTCAGTTCTACAAGTCTGAGTGTGATTAATGCAGGTGAGTGGGCTTGACAAACCACCTGTAGGACATTCTTTCTTCTCTCCGTATGCACCAGACACTTTCTTATGAGCACCCCATATTAATGAAAAAAATTATGCAATTCAGAGTGTGCTCCATGCTAGTGAGTGGGCTTGACAAACCACCTGTAGGACATTCTCTTTCCGCTCCATATGCACCAGACACTTTCTAATAAGCATCCCATATTTTTTACATTGTGCAATTCTGAGTGTGCTCCATGCAGGTGAGTGGGCTTGACAAACCACCTGTAGGACACTCTCTCTCCTCTCCGTATGATTTACTGCGAATCAGATGAGTTGAAGTGCTTCTTTTATCCTCATCCAACTGCTTTGGATAAAGGCATCTGCTAAATGAATGAATGTAAAATGAAGAGTGATGAGGAGAGCAGCTACCTTCTTCACAGCGGAAGTCTGGAGCGGCGACGTCCTGCAGCGGGATCTCCTTTAGGAATGCGGGCCGGTGGCACCGCGGGTTCCCCGTCACGATCTTACGGTTCCTCAACCAGCTGCTCAGCCATGCCAGCCGACAGTTACAGTTGAACGGGTTAGCCAGCAGGTTCCTGGAAAACAACACGAGAATGAGGAGAAAAGCTCGTCTGCAGCACAGCATTCCTGAACTACACTTTTAAATAAAGGTGACCCTATTCTGCCCCTTTTTACAAGGTATTAAATGTGTCTCTGATGTGTCTAGAGTGTGTGTGTGTTTCAGTTTGAGCTGAGAATAGCACACCGATAATGTTCTCTAGCTCTCTAAAACTGACCCTTTCAGGCTTTGATCCTGACTGTGGTGTTTTGGTGACTGTCGCTTTAAATGCAAATGAGATTGTGCTCTTTCAGAAGAGGGCGGAGCTACTAATGCCTATGTGTCACCATAGAGGCAGATTCAAAACTCTAATGGCAGATGGCTGCATCTCACTCAGGGCTGTTTATGCTAATGAGGGAGACTAGTGGGCGGGGCTTTCCCCCTCTGATGACACGTACAAAGGGAGAATGTCAATCAAAGTGTTTCTGCAGACTGTTTTGATCAAGTCTGATTATAACAAATACAATTAATTCATGTTTACCATTAGAGGCTGGAGATATTCACACACTGCTGACACACACACTGGGGTTAAACTCCTTGTAAAAGTAATTTTTGCATAATAGCTGCCCAGTAATACATTAGGTTCAGCGATTCAACAATTTTATTCGCATTAATGTTCATCTGCTGGTGTGGATGCTAATGACGTTATTATTACAGCCATTTTCTGTTACCATTATTATTCCTTGATGTAGACACTTATACAGTTATTGTTACAGTTATTGTTTAGAAGATTTAGATGCTAATATAGTTATTGTTACAGTTATGAATTGCATATTTAATATACTTCACGTTAGACCTCATATCTAAAATCCATATGTATATCGTGATTGCCTAATGGTATATATAGCGACAAAAACGCATGCATTTCTGGCCTTTGTTGAGATGATAAGAAACGAATGAAGGATTTGTGTAATGAAATGAACTGAAGTGGACAGGCTCCAGTGGCACATCTTTAGGGGACACACTGAGCTCCAGATAATGAAGTCAGCAAACATCTGCATGCTCAAGCTGAACTACTGGCGGTGTGTGTTGAGATAAAGATGAACTCGTACAGTGTGGAGAGACTCTGCAGCGTGTCGAAGGCTCCGGGTGCGATGGTGGTCAGCGTGTTGTCATACAGGGACAGCAGACGCACATTGTGCAATCCTGTGAAGCTGTTGTTGTGAATGCAGCTGATGCGATTGTTGCGCAGCATTCTGGAAAACAAGCAGAGCGTGTGGATCAACTCAGATAGAGAAAACAGCGGGTCTCATTCACTAAACATGCGTACAAATGTTTGTGCACAATGTGTGTATGGACGTTGTATTACACAAACAGACATCAGCTTTTTGGAAAGAACATTATGTGCTGTAGAAATGCAGGTTAATGTTTACTCTAGAAATGTTCACTCTAGGCTAGTTTATAACAGCAGAAGGCGCTCTAGACTAGTTTATAACAGCAGACGGCGCTCTAGGCTAGTTTATAACAGCAGACGGCGCTCTAGACTAGTTTATAACAGCAGACGGCGCTCTAGGCTAGTTTATAACAGCAAACGGCGCTCTAGGCTGGTTTATAACAGCAGATGGCTTTCGTGAGAAGTTCAAATGTGCTTATAAATATTAAAAATGTACGCATTTATTAGTTAATGACATCAATCGTGCTTGGTTTGTGGTGTCTATGTTGTTTTCTCACAGCATGCGCAGGCCTTCCATTCCCCTGAACATCCCACTGTGCACCGAGTCCAGCTGGTTTGCCGTCAGATGCAGCTCATTGACTGAAGACGCTCCTTCAAACGCTCCGTCCTCGATCTCGGAGATCTTATTGTTGCTCAGGTTTCTGCACATCGAGTAATGCCTCAGTAATGCCTCAGTAAATACTCACAAACATGAAATACGACGGAGATAAGAGTGACACTTACATTTTCTTGAGGTGAGAAAGAGTCTTGAAAGCACCCATAGCCTCTATTGTGGTGATCTCGTTATTGTTGAGACGCCTTGAGAAAAATCAAGAGGTGGAGGAATGAGATCAAGGCTGCATTCGAATATAGCATGAAAAATGGTATTGATGTTATTGGAAAACAAGTAAACACAAAATAATATCTATGAAAGACATAGAGCTGTGATGAAAATTGATGGAGAATTTGACTCTGCATTGATTCTGAGATTTTCAAAATGCGTCACTGTCTCTTTAATTGATTTTGAGTTTAGTTTTTAACTGCAGACGGCGCTCTAGGCTAGTTTATAACAGCAGCTGGAGTTTTAGGCTAGTTTATAACAGCAACTGGAGTTCTACGCTAGATTTAACAGCAGATGGTGCTCAAGGCTGGTTTATGACAGCAGACGGGCTCTAGGCTACTTTATAACAGCAGACGGCACTCTAGACTAGTTTATAACAGCAGATGGCGCTCTAGGGTAGATTATAACAGCAGATGTCGCTCTAGGGTAGTTTATAACAGCAGAAGGCGCTCTAGGCTAGTTTATAACAGCAGACGATGCTCTAGGCTAGTTAATAACAGCAGACGGTGCTCTAGACTAGTTTATAACAGCAGACGGCACTCTAGGCTAGTTTATAACAGCAGACGACGCTCTAGGCTAGTTAATAACAGCAGATGTCGCTCTAGGCTAGTTAATAACAGCAGACGGCGCTCTAGGCTAGTTTATAACAGCAGATGGCGCTCTAGGCTGGTTTGTAACAGCAGACGGCGCTATAGGCTGGTTTATAACAGCAGCTGGAGTTCTACGCTAGATTTAACAGTAGACGGCGCTCTAGGCACCTCCGTGAAGTTGGCCCCCTTCCCAACACAAAACGTCAGCAAAATAGTCTCGTTCGTTTGTGCTTCGTTTGTGCTGGTTTGTGCTGCAAAAATATTCGTTTGTGCTGTTTTAGTTTTTGAGATATTAAAATAATTTTTGTAGGTCATTCAGCGGTCACGCAGCCCCCCGACATGCTTCAAACTCACCCCAAATAGTCTCGTTCGTTTGTGCTCCGTTTGTGCTGGTTTGTGCCGGTGAAAGTTCCGTTTGTGCTGTTTCTGTTATTAAAATATTACACATTGAATTATGGGCGATGACGTCACCAGCGTCTGTTTTAATAACAGAAACAGCACAAACGGAACTTTCACCGGCACAAACGGAGCACAAACGAACGAGACTATTTGGGGTGAGTTTGAAGCATGTTGGGGGGCTGCGTGACCGCTGAATGACCTACAAAAATTATTTTAATATCTCAAAAACCAAAACAGCACAAACGAATATTTTTGCAGCACAAACCAGCACAAACGGAGCACAAACGAACGAGACTATTTTGCTGACGTTTTGTGTTGAGAGGGGGGCCAACTTCACGGAGGTGCTCTACGCTAGTTTATAATAGCAGACGGTGCTCTAGGCTAGTTTTAACAGCAGACGGCGCTCTAGAAAATCTTCAAATCAATGCAGATGGATTTCTCAAATGATTTTTCATCACAGTTCACATCTGTTTCCAGTCATTGCAAATGTGGTGTCAGATCGGATGAGTATCTGACATCTGTACATCATTTCAACAGAATCATGCTAGTTTGTGATTCATTTAAATGCTAATCTCAGACTGGACTCCTGTCTGGAGTGATTGTAAATAGCCCGAAGCTCTGCAGTGTAAATGCCACAGCCTCAGTGATGGAATATAAACACATGAGAAACACTGTCTGCGGTGTGTTTAGTCTTACAGCTCAGTGGTGGATGCTGGGATGTGTTCAGGGATGCGATCGAGTCTCAGATTGGAGCAGTCCACGACATTAGACTCACAGCGGCATTTAGCAGGACACACCGGATCATTATTGCAGTCGTTATTCAGCCTGGAGTCTTCAGTTCCTACAGAGCAACAACACATGAGGTGAGAAACGTCTTAAAGTCCACATGAAATCAAAACTAACATATTGATTTTGTTAGCTTCTATTGCTAGTTTTGTGCTGAACAATTCATCTGTGCGTGTCATTAGGAACAAAATAATAGTTTGCCCTTGTAATCTTTAATTAAAATCTGCAAATGCACTTCCTGTTTGTGTTCAGTTCAACTCTCAGATTAGGTCTGTTTGAGGTATTGGGCGTGGCTAACATACTTAACCACACCCCTCCAGCTGTCATCGCTATGACAACACACAGAAATGATGAGGAGGAGGAGTCTGTTAGGTTGTCATAACCCTCCCCAAACTCTTTTCCCCATCTTTCTGAATGACACGCCTACTTTACTACATCCAATCAGCTCACAGTAGAAAAAAACAAGCCACGCCCACTGCTTTCTCATTTAATATTCCGTTTCTCCAGGAACTGCGTCACACCACGGAAAAAAACGCATCTTGCAGACTTTAAAGGCACAGTTCGTCATTTTGTCCACTAGAGGGTGTGCATTCACAACAAACAAGGTCGCAATTTGATGTTGGCATGACTGAGTGTGGAATCATGGGAGTTGTAGTCCTCATAAACCTATAGGAGTCCTACAGAAATCATGGTGATGGATGAACTGTTCAGTCCCTCCAAGAAAAAGACAGCTTTTATGGAGTGTCACTGCACCGGGCTGCAGGTAGTCTATTTTGAATACTTGAATGAAAGAATCATAGATATTGTGTGTTTAAGGGAAGAGTCTGCATGAGTTAAAGCAGCAGAGTGTTATCTAATGAGTGTTCAATAATTCAGCACAACACTCACTGCAGGAGACACACAGATCCGTCATCGCTGCTAAACTTAGTCTTCTGTCTTTTCTACTTTATTCTACTGGAGTACTGGAGTATGAGCAAGAACTGAACTCACCTGGAATGACGTACTGCTCTTTGGCTGTTGGAGACACCAGAAAACACACAGTCAGTGATAATAATAATCACAAATATTCATCATCAGCAGCAAATCTGCATATTAGAATGACATCTGACAGATCACGTGACACTGAATGAGACATAAGATGACATAATGTGTGTGTTTGTGTGTGTGTGTGTGTGTATTATATATATATTTATGCATATGTAATTTACACACATAAAAAAATTAAAACTTTTTTGCTTAGATATCTAAATCTATCTATAATTTGTATCATATGCACATATATTTATATCGAAATTTAAATCAACATTTTCTCAAATATATGCATGTGTGTATTTATATATGCATAATACGCACGCACGCACGCACGCGTGCGCACGCACGCACGCACGCACGCACGTACGCACGCACACACGCACACACACACACAAACACAAACGCGCACACACGCGCACGCACGCGCACACACGCGCACGCACACGCACGCACGCACGCGCACGCACGC
The DNA here is from genome assembly GCA_903798125.1 of Danio choprae. Taxonomy (NCBI): domain Eukaryota; kingdom Metazoa; phylum Chordata; class Actinopteri; order Cypriniformes; family Danionidae; genus Danio; species Danio choprae. The sequence continues at coordinate 6,683 of CAIGQW010052750.1, read as the reverse complement.
GCACACACGCGCACGCACACGCACGCGCACGCACGCACACGCACGCGCACGCACGCACACGCACGCACACGCACGCACACACACACACACATTATGTCAAAACACTTTTGGATGCAAATAATCATGATTAATCTTGGCCCAGCATTAGTCACAATTGTAGAGCTTTACAGAAAAACAATATATTCACATAGAAAACACTATACTATACTATACTATACTATACTATACTATACTATACTATACTGCACAAATAAACTTATTATAATATATACTATACTAACAGAGCTACATTATACTTTACTATACAATACTATACTGCACAAATAAATGAACTACAAAGGATACTACATTAACAGAGTAACACTAAACTATATAAATAAATGAATTATAATAGATACTATACTACTATACTATAGTATACTATACTATAATATATACTATACTATGATATACAAATCAATAAATTATGATAAATACCATACTACCAGAATTACATTATAGTATATGACACCATACTATACTATACAATTTAATGAGCTACAATAGATCCTATTACTACTGCTACAGTATACTATACTATATTATACTAAACTATACTATGCTATACTATACTAAACTATACTATACTAAACTATGCTAAACTATACTATGCTATACTATACTAAACTATGCTAAATTATACTATACTACACTACACTATACTATACTAATTAATAATAATTACTTAGATTAATAATATATTACTGCTACTATACTATGCTAATGAATTAATAAATACTCCAATAAGTATTGATCAGGCTTTTTGTTTAGTTTTGGCAGTGTGTTTGAGGGTTCTGCAGTGGTGTGTGTGTGTGTGTGTGTGTGTGTGTGTGTGTGTGTGTGTGTGTGTTGTGGTAAAAACGTCAGTGTTTTACCAGAGCAGCGGAACTTCTTGCTCTTGATCTGTCCGATGCGTTTGTTGGCGAGGCGTCGAGGGCTGGTGCAGCGCGCTCCGCTGGTCTCGATGGGGTTGGAGCGCAGGTAATCCGCCAACCACTTCAGGTTACAGTCGCAGATGAACGGATTCTGAGCCAGATGACTGAGACACAGGAAGATCAAAACACTTATTCAGTGACGTGACAATATAACGTCTTATATGAGAAGGCCATGGTAGTTCTAGTAGTTAAAGAGCTCTGGTAGTTCCAGTGTTAAAAAATGTATACCTCTACTATTTTTGGGATACATTTATAGTGCTGTATCCAACACAGGCTCATTGGGAATATGTGTCCAGGGCTACATGTCAGAGAACTACGACATATGCGCCCTGGGCTACATACGGCTGGGTTTTGTGTGTATAATTTATACTCAAATACTCCAGATATGTGGGTTCTAGCCAATGGCTGATCTGCAGTCCTTGGTTAGGCTTTTTATACACTAAAACATTACAAATATGTTTCAGAATATGAAAAAATATGAATATAAATATTATTAAAAATAGGGCGTCACGGTGGCGCAGTGGGTAGCACGATCGTCTCACAGCAAGAAGGTCGCTGGTTCGAGCCTCGGCTGGGTCAGTTGGTGTTTCTGTGTGGAGTTTGCACTACATTTTATTCAAGTAATGGTGCTTTTACTCAAGGATGATTTCCAGCACTGGTATTGACTGGCTGAACTGGTTTAGACCTGCAGTTTAACATCTGGTGATCATGAACCCTGTGTTGACCTCTCGTGCGGAGCTGCAGTTTACACTGTCAATCTGCAACCTGTTATTTGTGGGATATTTTCTGGATATGTTCAGAGTATTGGAATGTGTGTGTGGGAAACCGCAGCCAAACCGTAAATCACTGTTTAGACCAGTCACTAGTTTCAAGTAAATTAGCTTTGAGATGTAAACAACTAGTGCTGATAACAAACGACATGACTGAGATTATTAATATCATCTTTTAGACTGCGTTTCTTGGGTAGACTTATCAGATTACTTGTGCCAATATTACCTATAGCAGTGTTTCTCAACCACGTTCCTGGAGAACCACCAGCACTGCATGTTTTGGACGTCTCCTTTATCTGTCACACACATTACAGCTCTTTCAGTCTCTGCTAATGAGCTGATGATCTGAATCAGGTGTGTTTGGTGAAGGAGACATGGAAATGTGCAGAGCTGATGCTCCTCCAGGAACGTGGTTGAGAAACACTGAACTATAGTAACTCTTAATAGTCTGGTGTTGCATTCAAATTCATTGTATAACATTATACTCATTGCAATGGACTATAATTGGTAGCACTTGGGTGTCAGGATTTAACGAACATGAAAAAATACTATAGTAATACTAGTATTTTTGAACCATACCATGTGTAATGTGTATTACACTGTAAATATAATAGTATCTACAACTCTTTGTTTATGAATGCTCCAGCATACTGTAGTATTACTATAGTGAACTGATAAACTCTAATAAATACTGTACTATACTTTAGATTGAACTACAGTAAACTGCCGTGTATTGTAGTATAATATACCCTATAGTTGTAGAAAACTACAGCATTGGGTCATTTGTTTATGTTGTTGTGTTACCATAGCAACTGTAGATTTGTCACAACAGATTTATTACTATAGTTGCTGTGTTGCCATAGCAACTCTAGTATAAACACAACAGATCAATTACTATACTTGTTGTGTCACCATAGCAACTGTAGAATCGCCACAACAAATCAGTTACTGTTGTCCTACCATAGCAACTGTAGAATCACCACAACAAATCGATTACTGTTGTGTTACCATAGCAACTGTAGAATCACCAAAACAGATTCATTACTATAGTTGCTGTGTTGCCATAGCGACTGTAGAATCACCACAACAAATCAATTACTGTTGTGTTACCATAGCAACTGTAGAACCATCACAACAGATCAATTCAAGAACTTTGCAATAGTATGGTTTAGAAGCACTACAGTATTTACTGTAAAGTAATGTGTTAAACCTCCTAAAGGGTCAGTTCGCTCAAAGAATTAACATTTCCTCTCAATTTACTCACACTCAAGGGGTTGTGAACTGTTATGAGCTTATTTCTTCTGTTGAACACAAAAGAAGATAATCTGAATTATGCTGTAAAAGTTCATAGTAGGAACTAAACATACTCTGGCTGCTCTTTTTGGCAGCATTCTTCAGAATATCTTCACTTGTGTTCAACAGGAGAAAAAAACTATGCCAGAACTGAAATGTTTGTCTGAACTAGCATGCATGAAGTCATCTTGTGATCCTGTGCTATTGTGATCATCAGTAAAGCATGTGCTTTCATTAAATAAAATAAAATAAAATTAAATTAAATTAAAAAATAAAATAAAATGGATGGATGAATAAATACATAAATAAATAAATGAATAAATACAAATAAAATAATGAATGAATAAATGAATAAATAAATAACAAACAAACAAACAAACAAAATAAAGATTAAATAAATTAATAAATAAATCAAATCAAATCAAATAATGAATGAATGAATGAATGAACAAACGTGTTGTGATCATCAGTAAAGCGTGTGCTTACAGTGTCTGTATGGCCCGCAGCGAGCTGAAGGTGCCTTTGGCCAGCGTCTGGATCTTGTTGTCATATAAAGAGAGCAGAGAGAGATTCTGCAGGTCCTGGAAGGTGTTCGCACGAAGACAGTGGATCTTATTCGCATTCAAAAGACTAAAACACACCAGAAAGAGCGAGGTTATGATGATAGACAAACAAAAACAACATATTTCTATTATATAGATCATTTTAAAGACAAAGGTGTTGAAAACTCATACACTGATGTCAGATACGTATTTTAAGAGCGGGTGGTGGTGTATTTTGAGTTTTTATATGATTGGAATAGTTCTGTTGTGAGATCTGGCAACCCTGCTCCAGTGTGTATAAATGAATGAAACTCTCCCAACAGTGAATCCTGCAGAAACTCACAGAAGCTGCAGCGCGTGCAGTCCATCAAACACTCCTCTGGGCAGATCCGTGATCTTGTTTCCATACAGAACCCTGAATATTACAGACATTATTATTATTATAGGATGTATCATAGGATTATGAGGAAACACAGCTTCATCTGCAGATCTCCAAACACACAAAACTCACTCTTGAGCATCTGACTTCACCATTCAGAAGCTTGAAATTGTTGCTAATATTAATATATTTTTATGTTAAATAAAAAAATAAAAAAATAAAAATAGATGGAAGAATGAATGAATGAATAAATAAAATAATTAATTAATTAATTAATTAATTATTAAATAGTTTTAAATAAAATAAAATAAAATAATGGATGATGAATAAATAAATAAAATAATGAATGAATAAATAAACAAATTAATTAATTAATAAAATAAAATAATGCATGGATGGATGAATGAATGAATAAATAAAATAATGAATAAATAAATAAATTAATTAATTAATAAAATAAAATAATGTATGGATGGATGAATGAATTAATAAATAAAATAATGAATAAATAAATTAATTAATTAATTAATAAAATAAAATAATGTATGGATGGATGAATGAATTAATAAATAAAATAATGAATAAATAAATAAATAAATTAATAAAATAAAATAATGGATGGATGGATGAATAAATGAATAATAAATAATGAATAAATAAATAAATAAAATAATGAATGAATGAAAAAATAAATAAAATAATGAATGAATGAAAAAATAAATAAAATAATGAATGAATGAAAAAATAAATAAAATAATGAATGAACGAATTATTTATTTATTTGATCTATTATATTATATTATTTATTTATATTATTATATATTAGCATTATTTAAAAATGCAATGTTTGGAAAAATTATTTTAATAAAAAAAATTAATCTGCAAAAAACATGCACACACATATTTAACTGTTCTGTCATTTATTCCTCTGGTTCAATTCTGATTTACTTGTGATAGTTTAAGAGAGATCATCGTGACTTTCTCTCTGGTGATATTTGGATAAAAAATTGACAAATAATTCCCAGTAAGTCTTGAAAGAGGTGAAGAGAACATACAGAATTAAACTGAAGGGTAAAACTCTTGATAAAACAGCATGGCATCATTAACATTCATGAGATTAAGCCACAAACAACCAATCGCAGCACAGCACTCACAGTGAGTTTAGTGAACGCAGACCCTGGAAAGCGTCCGGAGCGAGCTCAGAAATCTGGTTATTGCTGAGATCTCTGTGAAGGGAGAAAGGAAATGATTAATCCACTAATTTTGCCTCATTTGCCTTATTTTAAATAATATTCACTTGTTTATATATGTAATTATTATAATTCATATTAGAGGTATTGTCTGTTTTTGTTCCTTTGTTTATAATTTATTTCTCATTTACTTTTATTATTTTAATGATATATAATATTATTCATTCATTGTCCTTCGGCTTAGTCATTTTATTCATCAGGGGTCGCCACAGCAGAATGAACCGCCAACTACTCCAGCATATGTTTTACACAGCTGCAACCCAGTACTGGGAAACATCCATACACACTCAATCTCTCACACACACACTCATACACTATGGCCAATTTAGTTCATCAGTTCCCCTATAGTGCATGTGTTTGGACTTGTGGGGGAAACCGGAGCACCCGGAGGAAACCCACGCCAACACGGGGAGAACATGCAAACTCCACACAGAAACGCCAACTGACCCAGCCGAGGCTCGAACCAGCGACCTTCTTGCTGTGAGGCCACAGTGCTAACCACTGAGCCACCGTGCGGCCCTATATAGACATATTTCCTGTTTTATTCATAGTTAAAGTGGTTTGGCAATACTTCACAAAACTGAACTGAACTTAACATTAATTTAAAGTAACCAAAACACTATCTAATCTTTTATATTTGGTGTTAATAAATGGTGTTATTGCTAAACTTAATTAAACTTTAAGATTAAACATGACCTAATTAGGCTGTTAATGTAAAAAGGGTTCATTAGAATAAGTAAGTTTACCTTTACACAGATTATCTAACGCTGAATAACAGGCGTTGTTCACCACTAGTTCATGTTAACTAATGTTTTAAATAACACATGAATATAGGTTTAGTTAACCATAACAAAACAGATGTGTTGTTCACTATTAATTCATGTTAACTAATGCATTAACTAACATTAACTAAAACACCCTTATTGTAAAGTGTTCCCGGCGATGTGTGGCGATATGTACCAATGAAGTGAGCTGAAAAGTGTCCCGCTGGCTCTGGTGTGTGTGCAGGTCTGTAAATGTGTAGTTGTGCAGCTCCAGGCCTGCTGTGGTGGCGCTGTGGTCAACACTATTAGCACACGCAGGCATTACAGGCTCTGGAGGAGACTTTAATAAGCCCGCGGTCTACCATCAAACCACACACTAGAACAGCAGACAGCCGGAGAGAAAACACTGATGTGAACGTGTAGATCTGGTTTGGAGAAGTCAGGCTACACGTCAGTAAAAGCTAATCTGCTTCTCCAGCATGTCAGTTTCTCTGCTGATACTTCGATTTACATTGGTAAAAACCGCTAGTTAATAAAACCAGCAGCTGTTCAGTCAGTAATATAAATTCCTGTCCTGATAAATAATAGCTATAATAGCATTTACACCAATGAACAATAACTATAACGATAACTATATTAGTGTACACACCAATGAACAATAACTATAATGATAACTATATTAGTGTACACACCAATGAACAATAACTATAA
>CAIGQW010052746.1:0-7500 GCA_903798125.1 Danio choprae | reverse complement strand
CGTAAAACATATGCTGGATAAATTGGCGACCCCAGATTAATAAAGGGACTAAGCCGAAATTAAAATGAATGAATGAATCAATGATGAAAGTACATAATATTTTACCAGATATTTTTTCAAGATACTTTTCAGCTTGAAATGCATTTTAAAGGCTTAACTAGGCAAGTTAGGATAATTAGGCAAGTCATTATATAAGTTTTGTCTTTGGTTTGTTTAATTCTTAGCTTTGTGACAGAACTCTGACACTCTCTCCTTTATTTTGTTTTCTTGAGTGCACGGTGGTGAGTTATCTTGAGCTATGTGCTCATGTCTGTTATTTGTCGTGTGTGTGTGGGGGGGGGCATGGTATTCGGATTCTGGCACTTCGGTCTACTGTGGTTACAGTTTTATGCCAGGATTCGGACGCTCATGCTACATGTCTGTTTGTTTGTTTGGTATTTTGCTTTTGTCTGTCATTGTTGTTCATGTCTTTGTATGTGGTTTGTGTTTGCAGCTGCGTGCTTGTTCCACGGTGCTTTCACACCTGTAGATCCATTGTTTTGTTCAGGGATTCAAATTGTTACACTGTTGCACTTTGTTCTTGGTGCGGTTCGCTTTTACGCAGCAAAGTAAGTCACATGCGAGTAAATGTTTCTCACATTGGTCAGAGTTCCATGGTTTATTTTGCAGAGTCCCGTTCAGCAGTCATGCGTCCTTAATTTAATTTATGAGCAATAAGACATTATTGGATGGTGACACTCACAGACATCGTCACCAAATATAAAACAGAGGTAAGACTCTCTCATACATAGCCGTTGGCTAGAATTACGCATTATAGGCTTTACTTTATAACAGATGAACCAAGACTGCAGTTCAGTCCATTTTCTTAAAGGATAAACAGTTCTCGTTAATAGTTCAGCGTGCTTTCACTTTCGTATTCGTCATGAAATGCACATTTACCGGTAGGAATGATGACAGCCCGCCCCAACCATCATTCTTTCTTCATATAGACCCTTTTGAGGGATGTAAACAAAAACAATCGTCCCAACGTATTTCCTGGTTAACATTTTTTTTTTAAATTTCTATAGCTTCCGAGAATCCAAAAAGAGCCACATACTGATAATGTTATGATAGCTGTTTTATCATTAAGTTACGATTGAGTTGCCTCTTGTTACAGTTATGAAATAGTTTGATAAAAAGCAGGGAATGTTCATGGGCCAATGGCATCGCCACATTGAAAAGGTCTACAGCTGTCACAGTCACCAGCAATCTAGCCCATGCAGATCGCTGGAGAACTACAAATCTGCTAGCAAAAGAACTACATATCCAGTCATGCACCGCTCACACGCACCTGTTCCAGGTTCCATTGATTACACACACAGCTGGAGGATCGTTATGAAATGATTACAGGGACTATATACACAGCACACACACACACACACCTCTGGGCTGAGTCTGGTTTAACTGTTTGTGACATAGCGACGCGTTTCCTTTGCCTTGGCTTTCCGTGTTTGACCCTTGCTTTGTTTTGTTTGTTTATTATTATTACGTTGTCTGCTGCCTGTTTTTTGACCGTTCGCCTTTTCTATGACCACGACTTTGGATTTGCCTGTATACATCTGTTTGCCCCTGTGTTGACCGTTGCTTGCCTGACCATTCCATGTTGAATAAACCCTGCATTTGGATCCGCACTCCTTTGTCCAGCGTCCCATCAAATTACAATTGCTTTCTCACTACAATCGATCCGCTCCAGAGTTCGTTTCAATCAAGCTGAGACCACCTCATTCAGGCAATCTCAGACGGATTGTTTTGGCGCGGATCAGAGCGCGATTGGATTCACATATGCCAAACACATGCTTGTGTATTTATTTTTAATTACATATAGATTATTAATAAAACGTTTTCATCGTTTTAAGGGATATTTACTGTATTCTTTACCTACAGTATTCTCTGATTAGCTATATCAGATGCTTTTGTACGAGAAAAACAAAGTCTTGTGAACACGATGTCTATCAGTGCTCTAGATCTTCCAATTTCAGACTTTTTTCCAAGAATAGACTGATTGGCGCGATTATGAATTGGCAATGGTTTTAGGGGTGGTCCAATGTATATTTATATTATCTATTAGTGAAATATTTCACAGTATTAAAGGACTGACCCCCCTATATATCTTGTTTTGATGTCCTTCAGGAGGGATCAAGCGTTAATTAGGGGGGTCAATCCCCTCCAACCCCTTTGTAATTCGCACCCTGCCTGGTAATTTGCCTCATTTTGGTCTTTGTCTATTCTCCCAGTGTGCGTTTGTCTCTTGCTGATTCATATTATGTGATGTTTGATTCCAGTGTATTTTTCTGCCCTATTTTTCCATCCATCCATCCATTCTTATCTGCTTTTCCTGGGCCGGGTCGCGAGGGCAGCAGTCTTAGGAGAGAACCCCGGACTTCCCTCTCCCCAGACACTTCCTTCTGCTCCTTCGGGGGGATCCCGAGGCGTTCCCAGGCCAGTCAAGAGACATAGTCCCTCCACCGTGTCTTGGGTCTTCCCAGAGGTCTCCTCCCGGTGGGACATGCCTGAAACACCTTCCTAGGTAGGCGTCCAGGAGACATCCGAATCAAATGCCCAAGCCACCTCAGCTGGCTTCTCTCGATGTGGAGGAGCAGCTGCTCTACTCCGAGCTCCTCCCGGATGACAGAGCTCCTCACACTCTTTTGTATATTTCAGCCCTGTAGGCTGTTATCTGGGCTCTATGTCCAGTTTTTGTTGTTGTTTTGTTCTCAATTAACAAGTTTATTTTTTATCACTGATCTGCATCTGGGTTGGGGCCTCACGGTGGCGCAGTGGATAGCACGTTCGCCTCACAGCAAGAAGGTCGCTGGTTCGAGCCTCGGCTGGGTCAGTTGGCATTTCTGTGTGGAGTTTGCATGTTCTTCCTGTGTTGGCGTGGGTTTCCTCCGGGTGCTCCGGTTTCCCCCACAAGTCCAAAGACATGCGGTACAGGTGAATTGGGTAAGCTAAATTGTTTGTAGTGTATGAGTGTGAATAGGTGTGTATGGATGTTTCCCAGAGATGGGTTGCAGCTGGAAGGGCATCCGCTGCGTAAAACATATGCTGGATAAGTTGGCGGTTCATTCCGCTGTGGCGACCCCAGATTGATGAAGGGAAATGAAAGCCGAAATGAAAATGAATGAATGAATGAATGCATCTGGGTTCTGTCCTCACTCCTGACAATAATAGTGGTTTGTTCTGTAGACAATCAAAAAAATATTACTTAAGGGGGCGAATAATATAGACCTTACATTTATTTATTTTTTTATTAAAAACTGCTTTTATTCTAGCCAAAATAAAACAAATAAGACTTTCTCCAGAAGAAAAAATATTATAGGAAATACTGTGAAAAATGCCTTGCTCGGTTAAACATCATTTAGGAAATATTTGAAAAAGAAAAACATCCCAGGAGGGCGAATAATTTTGACAAGCATCAAAAACATCAAAACCCGATGATCAAGCAAAACTGTTGACTATGTTGGTGTTTTTGCTCACCGCGCTGAACTCTAGCAGGGTGTAATAACCCAATTACAGAGCTTTTTAATTCATTTTTCATTAGTCTGTTGTGATAAACAGCTCAGGCTCGGTGAATAAGTATTTATAAATGCTACAAACAAGATAACATGTTTGGAGGCATCTGCTTTGTTGCGGTGCATTTTCTATTTAATGAGTGCATTTGCATAATGTCTGCATTATTAAACTCATCTACCTTGAGGAAAGTATGGAGGAACGCAGAGCACACACACATACACGCACACACAGTCACAAACATGCATACAGACAACACTGTGCACTCTCACTCTCTTTCTCTTTTACACACAAATGCATGCACACACACACACACTCACAAATATACAAATACACTCTCATACACACTCTCTCTCACACACAGACACTAACTCACAAAGACAATGGACACACACACAGGCACTAACTCACAAACTAAGACACACACACACACACACTCTCTCTCTCTCTCTCTCTCTCTCTCTCTCTCTCTCTCACATAGAGTACACCTCACGCAAGCACATACAAACAACTCACACACTTATTTGCACACATTTATTCTCACACAACTCACACCTCACACAGACATGCACGCACGCACACACACACACACTTATTTGCACACATTCAATCTCACACACCACACACACTCTCACATACCTCACACACACACGCACGCACGCACGCACGCACGCACGCACGCACGCACGCACGCACGCACGCACGCACGCACACACACAAAGCCATTTCATCAAGCAGACTTTTTAAAGGCCGCTTAGCATGGAGAAGGAAAGCTCAGCAGAGCAGAGCGAGTGGCAAAGGGCCACCAGCTGAATAGTGCAGAAAATTGGAAGGATAAAACGGGTGATTTTAAGAGCAACGTGACGAGGTGTGGTGAAATACGGACACGACTCTGGGGTCACAGTATAACATTCACTGCAATTCATATTAAACGATAAAGAACGTGGATTACCTTGTGCATGATTTTATTAGCCTCTATTCAACACGCACCAAAACTGAAGTAACAGACCACATATGAAAGGAACATTTCACTCAAAAAGTATAAATCTATCATTTACTGTCAGCCATACCATTATTAAACGACCTTTTATGGATAACTAAACCTCCCCCCCCCCCCCCCCCCTCTTTTTTCTGTATAAAGGTGCAGAAAAAAGTATATGGAAGTGATTTTGTATATACAGTGGTGTGAAAAAGTATTTGCCCTCTTACTGATTTAACACAAATCAGCAAAGATACAAAGATAACACAAGCAAACACCTCGTACAGTTTTGAAATGGCAGTTTTTATTATTAAGGGAAAACTAAATACAAGGGGGGCGACGTGGTGGCGCAGTGGATAGCACAATCGCCTCACAGCAAGAAGGTCGCTGGTTCGAGCCTCGGCTGGGTCAGTTGGCATTTCTGTGTGGAGTTTGCATGTTTTCGCCGTGTTGGTGTAGGTTTCCTCTGGGTGCTCCGGTTTCCCCCACGAGTCCAAAGACGTGCTAAAGGTGAATTGGGTAAGCTTAATTGTCGGTAGTGTATGTGTGTGAATGAGAGTGTGTGGGTGTTTCCCAGTGATGAGTTGCAGCTAGAAGGGCATCCGCAGTGTAAAACATATGCTGGATAAGTTGGCGGTTCATTCCGTTGTGGAGACCCCTGATTAATAAAGGGACTAAGCTGAAAAGAAAATGAATGAATGAATGAATGAATGAATGAATGAATGAACTAAATACAAAACTACATAGCCCTGTGTGAAAAAGTGTTTGCCTCTTAATAACTGGTTGCGGCCTGACTTATACTTCTGCGTCAAGCGCACACATATGGTCCTGTGCAGCCTTCGCACGGTCACATAGCCCTCACCATGGCTGACGCCGATGCTGACGTGCACCTCTTTTGAAAAATGTAACTACACATCGCAACGATGCATATCGTAAGCTCTGTTATTGGTCGGCTTGGTAGCAGTGACGAGTGTGGGCTGTGCTGAGAGCCGCGAGCACAATGGAGCGAGTGTTTACAAGTGTGGAGTCCCGTGAAGGAGCTCCAGATGGAAACTTTTGTTTTGTGTTTACCCTATAAGTAAAGTTGTTGCACAACCGCCGGTTCCCGCCTCTGAATAAGCGAGTTTTAGCTACTTATACATTAAGGTAGCATTCAGAAAAAAACAAAACACCAGCGAAAAAACTCGACACAGAGGAACATAAAAACCTACTGCCAGCTAGCATTTCGGAAGTGTTATTGCAGATCACTCGACGCAGAAGTATAAACCAGTTTTTAGCAGCAATAACTGCAATCATGTGTTTTTGATCACTTGCAATGAGTCTGCTACAGCGCTGTGGAGGAATTTTGTCCCTCTCATCTTTGTAGAATTGTTGTAATTCATCCACATTGGAAGGTTTTTAAGCATGAACTACCTTTTAAAGGTCATGCCACAGCATCTCAATTGGATTCAGGTCAGTACTTTAACTAGGCCATTGCACACTTAGTCAAAGATAATGCAAGTAAACACATCATGCGGCTTTGAAATGAAGGTTTTTATTGTTAAGGGAAAACAAAATACAAAACTACATAGCCCTGTGTGAAAAAGTGCTTGCACCCTAACAACTGCAATCAGGCTTTTTCGATAACTTGCGATGAATGTGTTACAGCGCTGTGGAGGAATTTGTACCCTCTCATCTTTGCAGAATTGTTTTATTCAGCCACTCTAGATGCTTTTCACGCAATAATTATATTTTTAAGGTCATGCCACAGCATCTCAATTGGATTCAGGTCAGGACTTTGACTAAGCCTCGCCAAAATCTACATTTTGTTTTTCTTCAGCCATTCAGAAGTGGACTTGATGGTGTGCTTTGGATAATTTTTCTGGTGCAGAACCCAAGTTTGCTTCAGCTTGAGGTAACTAACAGATGGCAAGACATTCTCCTTCAAGATATTGTGATACACAGCAGAAATCATGGTTTCATTTATCACAGCAAGTCTTCCAAAACAACCCCAGACCATCACACTACCACCACAACATTTTACTGTTGGTTCTGATGTTCTCTTTCTGAAATGCGGTGTTACTTTTACACCACACATAATGGTACACACACCTTCCAAATGTTCATATTTTGTCTAGTCAGAATATTTTCCCAAAAGTCTTGGGGATCATCAAGATGTTTTCTGGCAAATCTGAGACGAGCCTTTATGTTGCTCAGTGGTTTTCGTCTTAAAATTCTGCCATATTTGGCCAGTCTCTTTCTTTTGGTGGAGTCATGAACACTCACTTTAATTGAGGCAAGTGAGGCCTGCAGTTCTTTGAATGTTGTTGCGGTGTGTTATGTGACATCCTGGATTAGTTGTCGCTGCGATCTTGAGGTAATTGTGGTCGGTCTGCCGGCCGGCCACCCATGGGAAGGTTCTCCACTGTTCCATGTTTATACCATTTGTAGATAATGGCTCTCACTGTGGTTTGCTGCATTCCCAAATCTTTAGAAATGACTTAATAACAGTTTTCAGACTAGTAGATCTCATTTACTATCTCATTTGTTTTAGCATGTCTAGCTTTTGAGGATCTTTTGGTATACTTCCCTTCGTCAGGCAGGTCCTGTTTAAGTGATTTCTTGATTGTGAACAGGTGTGGCAGTAATCAGGCCTGGGCATGGCTAGATAAATTGAATCATGTGATAAACCAGAATTATGTAATAACACGTAGTAATGACATGTAATAATCTGTCGTTTTGGATTTAGATTTCCCTAATAACAAAAATATTAATTTAAAAATTGCATGATGTATTTACTTGTGTTATATTTGACTGTTATTTCAATTTGTATGATGATCTGAAACATTAAAATGTGACAAACATGCAAAACAATAAGAAATCAGTAAGGGGGCAAACACTTTTTCACAACACTATATATTTCTTCACAACACTATATATATATATATATGTATATGTATATGTATATGTATATGTATATGTATATGTAT
>CAIGQW010052745.1:27467-64479 GCA_903798125.1 Danio choprae | reverse complement strand
AGATATATATATATATATATATCAACTTAAATTATTATTGTCCACTGTTCTTTGTCATCCTAAGGCCATGGGGTGGCGGTGAGCCCGAGTGCGAGGTCCCTTTCATCGCTGCTTGCAGCTTTAATGTATTATTAAAATTGGTCATTTAGAGTTCTTAGATTTGTATAGATGGTTGATAATCATATTTGCTAATATTTGCGTAATTAATCAGCATTTACAGTATTGTGGATGATTGATTTGTAGTTGGGCATTTTTTGATGGCATATATGTTGAAATAAAAATAGACCCAATTTACTCAATTAATAAGCATTGCTAGACTTGTTTTATGATTAAAGTTGGTCGTTTATGGTTGTTACATGGTTAATCTGTTGGTTCAAAATGAAAAATGACCTAGTATTTACTTTATAAACATGATTGAATTTTGTTATTTGTAGTTGTTAGGTAAATGATCAGTTGGGTTTCAATGAAAATAGACCCAGTTTACTCATTTAATTAAGCATTTTAGTCTTACTTTTTGAATCTAGTTGGTCTTTGTTGATGTTTAATGACAGAGATGTTGGTCAGTTAGACTAAAATCATCATTGACCATATTTAATCAATTAATAAACATTGCTAGTCGTATTTAGCATTTTATAGTTAACCATTTATACTATTAACAGATGAATCTTATGGCAAAGATGATTGATCATTCAGACCAAAATCAAAGACCAGCTTATTTACTTAATAAACATTAGTAGTTGGTTATGTATGGTTGTTAGATGGAATAGAATGTTGATTAATAGAGTTTAAATGAAAATAGACGAAGTTTACTCTATTAATTAACCAACCTAGTCTTTTTTTTATATAGTTGGTCTCATATGTTGTTTAATGGCGTAGATGTTGGTCAGTTAGACTAAAATCAACATTGACCATAATTAATAAACATTTCTAGTCATATTTAGCGTTTTATAGTTAGATATTTATACTCTTAATAGATTCAGACCAAAATCAAAAAACATTTTATTTACTTAATAAACATTAGTAGTTGGTTATGTGTGGTTGGTATATGGAATACAACGTTGATCAATTGGGTTTAAATGAAAATAGACTCAATTAATTAACCAACTTAGTCTTATTTTTGAATATCGTTGGCCTCAATTGTTGTTTAATGGCGTAGATGTTGGTCAGTTGGACTAAAATCAATATTGATCATATTTAATTAATTAATAAACAATAATAGTCATATTTAGCATTTTATAATAAGTCATTTATATTCTTATCATATAGTCGCATCGGTGATTGGTCAATTCGACCAAAATCAAAAACCAGCGTATTTACTTAATAAACATTTCTAGTCTTATTCGCTCAAAAAATTACGTTTGCTGTTTGTTCAAACTACTTATTTAAAATGAGCGGAAACAACACAATTCTTGAGTTGTTTTAGGGGTGGACAACTTAATTGCTTTATGTTCGATCCACTTCAATTTGTAAAAACTAATAAGTTAACTTAATTCCTTCATGTTGTCCCAACACAATTCGATTGTGTGGAACCCAGCATTTTTTACTAGTTATTTATGCTGGTTAGGTGGAATACCAGTTACCCTGTTTCACATAACAGCATCATAAACTGATATAACTTGATTTAGCGACAGAAAATCAAAGTTAACAGAAACTTTTTCAAACTTCATTCATCAGAACTGATTTAGTCCAGATTTATTTCTCAGCTCTTATCAAGGTCACCGAGATCTGGCCAGGAATATTTGAAACATAGTTTATTATAGGCATTATTAAAACAGCCCAGATTGAGCGATACTGATGACTGATTAATGGCTGGGGTTAGATTCAATTACACTAGTTCAGCTCTGTCTAAACACAACCCTGCGAGCCAGAAGATTGTGAACTCAAACTCTCCAAATGCCATTGACTCTCGTATCTTCTCCACATGCTTCTCTCGATTTATAAGCTCGCAACGACTCCTAAGGGAAATTAAGAGTTTTGAGAGGCATCCCAGCAGGATTTAATTCCCAATCATTATTGGCTGTCTGAGGCGTAATGAAATTCCAGGCTAACAAGGCTCTCGCACAGATGAAGATGTGTGTGTCAGTGTGTTTGTGTGTGGATGTTGTTGTGTGTCTGCTGACTGTCTCTGACCTTTTCTTTGTGTGTCATGTCTGTAGGGTCGTCTGCCTGTGAAATGGATGGCTCCAGAAGCGCTGTTCGACCGAGTTTATACCCACCAGAGTGACGTGTAAGCCAAACTTTTGTGCCTTTTTTTTATTGCTGGTTTTAAAATATAGAAATAATGGGGGGATGGATTTCTACCACCCTGTGCTAATGCACATTTTGAAGTATCGCATGAGAAATGAGTTATGGAAATGGTCAATTTTAATAAAAATCCCTTAATTTAGAAAAAAAAGGTTTTAATACTCACTTTAGGTAGTTTTGGGGTTGTGTATAAGGGGATTCATGGGAATAAACGGAGATGAAAATGCATAAACTCTGATGTAGCGAATATTACACCACCGTGTCTCCATTTTGAATGCTTTGTTTACTGTTGGTTGCTAGGTTACCAATACTATAGTCAGCCACTCTAACAACTTGATTTGCAAACTTTGAAAAGATTTTGTGTTAGTGTTATGGTTTTAGTTAATAAAAATAGTATACTAAAAAACAATCTGGGTTTCCAGCACCCTGTGTTAATGCACAATTTGAAGTATCGCATGAGAAACGAGTTATGAAAATGGCAATTTTAATAAAAAAAACCCTTAATTGGGAAAAAAAGAGTTGTTAACGCCCACTTTAGATGGTTTTGGACTTGTGTGTAAAAGGATTAATGTGAATAACGGGAGATGGAAATTAATTTGCAGAATAAACTCTGACATAGGGAATATTACACCTACGTTTATCCATTTTGAGTGATTTGTTTACTGTTGGTTGCTACTGTAGGTTACCAATACTGTAGTCAACCACTCTAACAGCTTGATTGTAACGCACCTAATTTGCAAAGTTTGAAAATATTTGCTTTTTATTTTTGTTAATGCTTATTTTAGTCAAATTAACTACTATGATATAAGTTTTATGGTTTTAGTTAATAAAAAAAGTATAATAAAAAAAAAGGGTTTCCAGCACCCTGTGTTAATGCTCATTTTGAAATATTGTATGGGAAACAAGTTATGGAAATGGCTAATTCCAATAAAAATCCCTTTATTAGCACAAAAAAAAAAGATTTTTAGTGCCCACTTTAGGTGTTTTTGGACTTGTGTGTAAAAGGATTAATGTACATAATGAGAGATGGAAATGCATTCACAGAATAAACTCTGACGTAGGGAATATTACACCTACGTGTCTCTATTTTGGTTGCTTTGTTTACTGTTGGTTGCTAGATTACCAATACTATAGTCAACCACTCTAACAGCTTGATAGAAAACACCTACCTTTGAAAACATTTGCTTTTTATTAAATATTAGGTGAGATTTAGGTTGTGATGTCAGCTGACCAAAAGTAAATGTTGCGATGGAAAGTGATTAAAAATCAACGCCGAGCCAACAACCAATGTCATATTGACGTCAAATACTGACATTTATTCGACCAAATATCAACGTCTGATAGAGGTAACTGTCAACTGTCATAGTGGTAACGTCCACAGAACGTCAAGCTTTAGACATTAGATGTTATTTAGACGTTATTAGACATTGATATTTGGTTGGTTTGGTTTTTAGGTTGCGTTGGAAAGTGGCCAAAATCCAATGTCTGTCTGATATTGGACACTGACATCAACCTGATTTTCATTTTCACCCAAAATGCAAAGTCCCACGACTTTGGGGTACAACGTTTAATCTGACATCATATTGAAGTCTTGTGCCTGCTGGGATGGTTTAAGTTTGATGGTTTTAGTTATACAGTATAATGGAAAACAATCTGGGTTTCCATCACCCTGTTAATGCACATTTTGAAGTATCACATGAGATATGATATAGTTCACACCATAAAAAATTGGTAGATTTGAAGAAAGAGCTCTTCTGCTGGGATTGGAGTCTCTGTGTGTTTGTTTAAAGTGAGTGGTTTGAGAATGAACAGGAAATGCTGGCAGGTGAGTTCAGGGGATTGTTTCAGATCTGAAAAAAAAAAGAGTAAAAACAGAGTGATGGAAGGTTAAGGAAGTGTTTTTGTCAGGCAGAGAAAGAAGAAGGGCTGTTCGCGGCCAGCGCTGCACAGAAAAAGCGAGAGATTTCACGCTCGAATTGCGACCAGTGCTGTGTTACTAATCTGCGCAGCTTCAAAGTCCTTCAGACGGGCCTGACTTGCACCTCGCGGAAATGCCCTCCATCTTCCCCTTCACTCCGTCTCGTCACACTCCTCCGTCCAACATTGTTTTTTTCTTTTCTTCTCCTGTAGTCTCTTCCCTTCTCTTTATTTTCCATAGACTCAAATAATCCTGTTTTCTGTCATCGGTGTTTGCATTTATCCGCTAATGCATGCTTGTTTCATTGCATTTTAAAGCTTACGTTTTTACTCAAAGAGATGAAACGGACCGGAAGTTACGCTTTGGTGCATGGTGGATATTTCATGCAGCTCTTCAAGACGTTTCTATATTAGATTTTTTTCTTCTTCTGAACTTTTGAAAGTCTCTTCCCTTACTTTTTATTTTACATAGAGTCAAATAATCCTGTTTTCTGTCATCGGTGTTTGCATTTATCCGCTAATGCATGCTTGTTTCGTTGCATTTTAAAGCTTACGTTTTTTCACTCAAAGAGATGAAACGAACCGGAAGCTACGCTTCGGTGCATGTTGGATTTTTCATGCAGATCCGTGAGACATTTCTATAGTTGTTGGAAATGGTTTGATTTCATTTTAAGCTCACATGTTCTCCTCAAAGAGATGAAACAAACCAGAAGTTACGCTTCGTTGCATTTTGGATTTTTCATGCAATTCTGAGAAACATTTTGAATTTGGTTGCATGCACAGGCTGTACTAATTTCTACATTCGTGGGAATGCTGGTTTTGTTTTGTATTAAGCTCACATGTTCTCCCTAAAGAGAAGAAACAAACCAGAAGTTACGCTTTGGTGTATGTTATATATATATATTTTTGCACTTTGAAAAGATTCGCTTTTTATTTTCGTTAATGCTTATTTTAGTCAATTTAACTACTATGATTTAAGTTTGATGGTTTTAGTTGCTCAGTAATAACCAAGACTATGAGCGTATAAACATGATACGTGTTAACATCTCTTACATACAAAAGTCATGGCAAAACAGTGATAGCATTTGTTGGGAATGCTGGTTTTGTTTCATTCATTCATTCATTCATTTTCTTTTCGGCTTAGTCCTTTTATTAATCTGGGGTCGCCACAGCAGAATGAACCGCCAACTTATCCAGCATATGTTTTACGCAGCGGATGCCCTTCCAGCTGCAACCCATCACTGGGAAACATCCATACACACTTATTCACACACATACACTATGGACAATTTAGCTTACCCAATTCACCTATAGCGCATGTCTTTGGAACTGTGGGGGAAACCGGAGCACACGGAG
Organism: Danio choprae; assembly: GCA_903798125.1. NCBI lineage: Eukaryota > Metazoa > Chordata > Actinopteri > Cypriniformes > Danionidae > Danio > Danio choprae. Next base: position 58,962 of record CAIGQW010052745.1, on the reverse strand, counting down.
GAAACCCACGCGAACACGGGGAGAACATGCAAATTCCACATAGAAATGCCAACTGACCCAGCCGGAGCTCGAACCAGCGACTTCTTGCTGTGAGGCGATTGTGCTACCCACTGCGCCACCGTGCTGCCCTGTGGTTTTGTTTCATATTAAGCTTAAGTGTTCTCCTTTAAGTGAAGAAACGAACCATACACTTTGGTGTATATTGGTTTTCTTACAACCTCTGCGGGATGTTTCGATGTTTTAAATGCAGATTGCACTTAATTCTGCATTTGTTTTTTCGCACAAACTAGTCCGCGTGAACTAAAAGATTTTATTTCAGTGTGATGAGCTTTTTAAAACTCAAAACAAATATTTGGTAAGGTTTTGTATATGAGCTCCTCCTCTCATCTTTCGCTCACAGCAAACTAACGGTTGGATGGGACGTGGCTAAGCATATTTTGCCCAATGCGTCAAACTGATGTCATCATAGAAGGACCACGATTCCAGAGCGGAAGCCAATGGTTCAGTTTTAATGAAATTAAATTTCCTGCACAGATTGATTGTTCACCTTAAGACTAAGCTCTGCTCACAGTGTGCGGATTTCAGCCACAATTTTGTCAGACAATTTTGGGTATTCCTGAAAGATTCCTTTAATCGTAGGCTAAAATCTGTGGTTTTTGATTGTTGGTTTGACCTGTTCACAGAGAGCAGCTTAATGGCCGTTGTGATCAAATTTTCCCTCTAATTAAGTTCTGGCAGATTCAGAAGATTTCAGACTCTTTCGAGCATCAAACTAAGAACCAATTGGAGTGCCGAATCTGACTCAGTACGACGTCTTCAAATCACTGCATGGAAACGTCAAAACGTTTTTCCGGTTTTATTATTGAGACACTCTGTGAGCAAAATTACCACAACAGTTTGTTTATCACAGGGTTCCATTTGGAAGGTCTCATCCCTATGCCCTAAACCCTTCGGAGGGTCCCTCTGTAGGGATTAAACCATAAGGATGAGCCCCTCTGAATTGAGTGAAGTGTGTGACACCAAACAACTTCCCTGCTCATCAAATGTTCATCAGTTGTATTTTCCAAAATCCTTCATTCCAAAGGGCACTTTTGAGCACTTCGGTTTGAGCACTTCAATATGGCAGCCATGATTTTTTTTCACTCCGAAGTGCCCTCTGGAGGACGATATATACTGTTTTGAATGCACCACGAGCTTGCGTGAGGTATCATGTCAGATCACAGGTTACTGATTGTGTTATAAATGGCATCAAACTCTGGGTGAGTATTCTTAGGCGTCCGCCTTGTTCAACATAGGCTCTTTCTGACGTAGCCCTATATACATTTCTGGAGATCGCAAATTACGTATGGCTGCATTTCGTCTTTAAAACGAACGCTACGGGGTGGTATGACGCCCTTCCTTTTTGCGATTATCAGCTGACCGCTTATCTCCGTATGGACGGCTTTCCCACTGTTACAAGTTTGTCCAGTTAGCTCGCCATGTACGTCGGCGAACGGTTCCAGAAATCGGGTAAGACAAAAACAAGCCAAATAAAATAAAATAAACAAGTAAATAACAGGGTGAGAATGTGGTAAAATCTAAAAACGTGGTAAAAATCAGGCGAGGGCTTTTTTTTCTGGATTACTTTTTAAAACTGTCGGTTGGGTTTAGGGAAGTGGGTGGACGGGTCAATCTGTGCTTTTGAAAACACTATTGTTTGGGTTTAGGCAAAGAGGAGGGTGGGTCACTCGATCGGTCAGTCATTCAGTCAGTCAGTCGACATCGGCCTCTAGTGGATTTGCGCGAGAACAGCACTGAGAATGGCACTCGCTAGAGAAATTTGAGATCAGAAAAAACGCACACATCAGCCTCTGGTGGATTCAATTCAATTAAATTCAATTCAAGTTTATTTATATAGCGCTTTTATAATGTAGATTTTGTCAAAGCAGCTTAACAAGTTCTAGTAAAGTCCAGATTTCAGAGTTTAGTTCAGTTCAGTGTGGTTTAAGTTTCACTGCTAAAAGTTCAGTACTGAAGAGCAAATCCACCGAAGCGCAGCTCCACAAGTCCCGATCCGAGCAGGCCAGTGGCAACAGTGGCGAGGAAAAAACTTCACCAATTGACGAAGTGAAGGAAAAAAAACCTTCGTGAAAACAAAAACTGCAAAAAGACGTTGCTCCTGGGACGTATTTGGCGCTGTCCAGAAACTTAAATCTCAAATTGGACATGTTTGATTTTTCTTGCCAGCATCAGCATGACCTTTTTGCAGTTTCCATTGAGATATAGTTTCTCATTTCTCCATTTGTTGGGAATAATCTGATCTTTTGGTTCGCATCCATCTTTAAAATACAATTTGGAAAGCATTTTTGTTTGTTTGTTAGTTGGTTTAATTTAATTCAATTTTTTGTTTGTTTGTTTGTTTGTTTATTTTATTTTAATTTATTTGTTTGTATAGTTTAATTAATTTGTTTGTTTGCTTGTTTAATTTAATTTAATAAATGTTTTTGTTTGTTCATTTTATTTTTATTTAATTTGTTTGTTTGTTAATTTAATTTAATTTGTTTGTTTGTTTAATTAAATTAAATTTTTGTTTGTTTGTTTGTTTAATTTAATTGTTTGTTTGTTTGTTTAATTTTATTTCATTAAATTTTAAAACAAAAAACTGCAAAAAGACGTAGCTCCTGGGACGTATTTGGCGCTCTCCAGAAATGTATATAGGGGTACGTTTTCAGAATGAGCCTGGGTTGGCCTTGTTTGTCGTATCTTCATTGTCATTCAATCTGACATTATGACAACTGAGATCTTACAGTGTGACATGGGAGTCATGTTCGTGCAGTCTGACATGCTAAAATCGTTTAGGATTATTACAAACTGTACAGTGTGAGCGATTGTTATGATTTCATGCAAACTTAAATCTCAAACTGGAAATTAGTTTGATTTTTCTTGCCAGCATCAGCATGACCTTTTTGTAGTTTCTATTGCATGCACAAGCTGCACTCATGTCTTCAATGGTTAATAATTACTGGTTTCATTTCGAGTTCACATGGTTTCCTCAAAGAGATGAAAGTGTTAGGCGTTGGTGCATGTTGGATTTTTTTTCATGCAACTTCAGAAAGATGTTTCAATGTTACCTTGAATGCACAGGATCCACTCATTTCTCCATTTGTTGGGAATAATCTGATCTTTTGGTTCGCATCCATCTTTAAAACTCAATTTGGAAAGCATTTGGAATGTAGAAAAACAGATATTATCATCTAAGATTTTGATCATGCTGTCCACCCCTAATGATATATGCGGTAAGTGTGCTGTGTAATCTCTTGCAGATCATTACCTTTTATCTGCTCTTTGTGTGGCCTGTGCAGATCAATAGCTAAGAGACCCTTATTGATGGCAAATGCTTTAATCTTTTGTTTTTGGAGGTTGAATCATCAGTCGCTAAGGTCCTGAGCTCTTTGATTGGCTGAGAAACAGACACAATCCATACATGACGTCATATTACATTAATACATCAAATTATAATAAAATCGACATGTTTTGACAAACAAGACCCAAGGGGAATGGGGTGATATAAGCTGCAGAGCTTGCAAAAATTGAAATATGGATGAATTTCCTGATGGCTTTTATGGTTGAGGTTCATCCGGTCCTATGCAAGTACAGCTATGTTAGATTGAAGATTGTCGGCCCTTTTAACCTTTTAAAATGATTATACATTTTCATTTATTGTTAAGAAAACTGTCCTCATTAAAAATTGACCCTGTATATAAACATTAAATAGTTCTTAAAGAAATAATAATTGTATTTTGTTTGTTTGTTTGTTTGTTAGTTAATTTAATTTAATTTAATTTAATTTTTTGTTTGTTTGTTTATTTTATTTTAATTTATTTGTTTGTTTGTATAATTTAATACATTTTTTTGTTTGTTTAATTTAATTTTATTTGTTTGTTTGTTTAATTTTATTTTATTATTTTTTTTGTTTGTTCATTTTATTTTATTTTATTTTAATTTGTTTGTTTAATTTAATTTAGTTAGTTTGTTTAATTAAAACTTTTGTTTGTTTGTTTAATTGAATTGTTTGTTTGTTTGTTTGTTTAATTTATATTAAATAAAAATATATTTTGTTTGTTTGTTTGTTTAATTTTATTTCATTTAATTTTATATAATTTTATAAAATTTCATTTTATTTTATTTATTTTTATTGCAGTATTTCTGTCAATCAAGCTCGTTGCCTTCTTGCAGAATGTAATTTCTTATATTTTATTTTTTTATTTATGTAAAGCGCTTTCACTGTCCAGAAAATTGCAATATGAATGTAAGGAATATTTATTTATTTATTTATTTATTTATTTATTTATTTATTTATTTATACATACATTTTTATATTTGAGTTGAAATCTATGTCCTCGGTATACATTTCTGAGATTCACCCATTAAGCAATATCTCTTAAACCCCTACTTAATATCACTTGCACACCAGTCATTTTCAGCCTATCACATAGAGGCATTTGGGTTCAAGAGGGCACCGCGGTGACCCAGTGTGTGCTCTCAGCGTGAGTGATTGATCATGAGGAGGTGAGCCACGGTTACACGGCCCGAATGAAGAGAGATGATGAATTTGGCAAACATGTCAGAGAAGATGCAGCGCTAGATAAAAGACCACAAGAAGACAAACAGGGCAGATGATTATATAAACAAACACACACAGGGTGAACCGCAGGAGTAAACCAAAGCACAGTCTTTATGGTTTGCTTTGTGTGTTGTGACCACTGTGGGTCAGCAGGAAAGATGACCAGCGGAAAATCAATCCTTTGTAACTCAGGACAATCAATGAGTTTTCATTTAGAAAGCTATATATACAGTTGAAGTCAGAATTATTAGCCCTCCTAAATATTTTTCCCCCAATTTTTGTTTAATGATTTTTTTCAACACATTTCTAAACATAATATGTTGATAATGTTAATAATATTTTTCAAGATACTAGTATTCAGCTTAAAGTGACACCTGAAGGCTTAACTGGGTTAATTAGGGTAATTAGGCAAGCCATTGTATAATGATGGTTTGTTCTGTAGACCAGTGGTTCAGAAAGTGGGGGTCGCATGACAATGGGAGGGGGGCCGCTTGGTGATTTCCAAAAATCTCATATATGTTATTAAACTATTAGAATTACCATATTTTGTCCATAATCTACAGAAGGTATATATTTTTTAACTTATAATATGTTTAGTATATACTTAATATTTAATAGTTACATAAAAAACAACATGCAAATAAAACACCATCAGCCTTCCGATTTATACAGTTATACAGCAGTCCAGGTTTAACCAGTCCTAGCCTTTCATTCATTCATTCATTCATTTTCATTTCGGCTTAGTCCCTTTATTAATCTGGGGTCGCCACAGCGGAATGAACCGCCAACTTATCCAGCATATGTTTTACACAGCAGATGCCCTTCCAGCTGCAACCCATCTCTGGGAAACATCCATACACACCCATTCACACTCATACACTACGGACAATTTAGTCTACCCAATTCACCTGTACCGCATGTCTTTGGACTGTGGGGGAAACCGGAGCACCCGGAGGAAACCCACGCCAACACAGGGAGAACATGCAAACTCCACACAGAAATGCCAACTGACCCAGCCGAGGCTCGAACCAGCGACCTTCTTGCTGTGAGGCAAACGTGCTACCCACTGTGCCACTGTGAGGCCCTCCTAGCCTTTCATTTCTTTATTTTATTTTATTTTATTTTATAATTGTTTTAAATGTAATTAAATTTTATTATGTATTTTGCTATTATGTGTGAAATTTTTTTGGCCTAAAATTATATTGATTTTTTTTCATTCATTCATTCATTTTTTTTCCGGCTTAGTCCCTTTATTAATCTGGGGTCGCCACAGCAGAATGAACCGCCAACTTATCCAGCATATGTTTTACGCAGCGGATGCCCTTCCAGCTGCAACCCATCACTGGGAAACATCCACACACACTCATTCACACACATACATTATGGACAATTTAGCCTACCCAATTCCCCTATAGCGCATGTCTTTGGACTTGGGGAAACCGGAGCACCCGGAGGAAACCCACACGAACACAGGGCGAACATGCAAACTCCACACAGAAACGCCAACTGACCCAGCCAAGGCTCGAACCAGCGACCTTCTTGCTGTGAGGCGATTGTGCTACATTTCTTAATTTAATTAAACAATTAAACATTTTTTTTATTATTTTATGGCAGTATTTCTAACAATCAAGCACATTGTCTTCGTGCAGAATCTAATTTATTTTATTTCTACAATTTAATTTAATTTAATTTAATTTAATTTAATTTTATGGCAGTATTTCTGACAGTCAAGCACATTGTCTTCATGCAGAATGTAATTTATTTTATTTATAATTTTTTTCCATTGGATTGGGACCCCTGGGGTTATTATGCTAGATTAACGTCCCAAGTAAATTGATTTTACAGCACAACGTTAAACTTTGACACCTTTATGGCACTCACGTACATTAAAAATAAAGCCCACGACTGAACATGGAGGATGATCTTCCAAATCATAATTCTTGTGCTGTAAACATTGTGCCCACCATTCTCATTAAGTGAGGTTAATATATAAATTAAACAAATGAAAATTGATTATAAAAATAGACTGTTGCACTTTTTTGTGTCATCAATATGCTCATGTTTATATAGTTCTTATTGGTGTGTGTGCATCATTGTGTGCAATATTTGCGAGTCGCTGGGGCTGTTATTATAAGGGTCGCGGGATGAAAAGTTTGACAACCCCTGCTGTAGACAATCGAAAAACAAATATTGCTAATGCTTAAGGGGGCTAATAATATTGACCTTAAAATGGTTTACAAAAAATAATAAAATCTGCTTTTATTCTAGCCGAAATAAAAAGAATAAGACTTACTCCAGAAGAAAAAATATTATAGGAAATACTGTGAAAATTTCCTCCCTCTGTTAAACATCACTTAGAAAATATTTGAAAAAGAATACTAAGTTCACAAGACGGCGAATCATTTTGTCGTCAACTCTATTTTATGATTGTGAAATGCAACTCACCAGGATAAATAAAAGCTTTTAGCGGATGATAAGACTGCATCTCTGCTGGCCTATTTTGGGAAGCTTTTTTTTTACTTGAATACGAGGAGTCAAAGGTCAGAAACCCTCTGTGGAAACTCTTATCATCATCATTTGTGTGTTTTATTTCCCCCCTCCTCATCTTAGTTGAAGCAACAGAGAACTGGCATGTGTTGAAAAATCATTCGCCACTTAAATCCTCCACCCACTGGATGCTAGTTTCTCTAATAACTCTAATAACCATACTGATAATTCAAGTGAAACCTCATTCATACGCTGAATCCCATTCAGATCAGTTTGTGAAAACCTGTGAATCATTTGCTGTAGACTCACTCTAAACAGATCATTTGAATCAGTGAATCATTTGTCTCAGTGAGTTTGAACTTTGAACAGATCTTTTGAATCAGTGAATAATTTACTGAAGACTCACTCTAAAAAGGTAATTTGAATCAGTGAATCATTTACCTTAGACCTGCATTGAACAGATCATTTGAATCAGTGAATAATTTACTTGAGAGTCACTCTGAACAGATCATTTGAATCAGTGAATCATTTACTGGAGTTTCACTCTGAACAGATCATTTGAATCAGTGAATCGTTTACTGAAGACTCACTCTAAACAGATCATTTGAATCAGTGAATAAATTACCGTAGACTCAGTTTGAACAGATCATTTGAATCAGTGAATAAATTACTGTAGACTCACTTTGAACAGATCATTCGAATCAGTCAATTATTTACTGGAGACTCACTCTGAACAAATCATTTGAACCAGTAAGTCATTTACCAGAGACTCAGTTTGAACAAATTATTTGAATCAGTATTTTGTTTTACTGGAAACTCACTCAGATCATTTGAATCAGTAAATCGTTTACTTGAGACTCACTCTGAACAGATCATTTGAATCAGTGAATCATTTACTGGAGATTCACTCTAAACAGATCATTTGAATCAGTGAATCGTTTACTTGAGACTCACTCTGAACAGATCATTTGAATCAGTGAATAATTTACTGTAGACTTACTTTAAACAGATCACTTGAATCAGTCAATTATTTACTGGAGACTCACTCTGAACAGATCGTTTAAATCAGTGAATCATTTACTGGAGTTTTACTCTGAACAGATAATTTGAATCAGTGAATAAATTACTGTAGACTCACTTTGAACAGATCATTTGAATCAGTGAATAATTTACTATAGACTCACTTTGAACAGATCATTTGGATCAGTCAATTATTTACTGGAGACTCACTCTGAACAAATCATTTGAACCATTGAGTCATTTACCAGAGACTCAGTTTGAACAAATTATTTGAATCAGTATTTTGTTTTACTGGAGACTCACTCTGAACAGAGCATTTGAATCAGTGAATCATTTGCTGAAGGCTATTTTGGGAAGCTTTTTTCTTGTATACAATGAGTCAAAGGTCAGAAAACCTCTGTGGAAACTCTTATCATCATCATTTGTGTGTTTTATTTCCCCCCTCCTCATCTTAGATGAAGCAAGATGGAATTGGCATGTGTTGAAAAATCATTCGCCGCTAAAATCCTCAACCCGCTGCTAGTTGCTAGTTTCCTGTGGCTCTCTCTAATGTTTGTTTTGGCAGGACAATATGTGTCATTGTGGCGTTTCGTGGAGGACAAAAGCCAGCTTTGAGAGTCCAGAGCCATCTGAGTCGTCCTACAATCTGAGTTACTTTGCAGAAAGACTCCATTGAGACATCAACAGCATTCATTACATGGTTTATTCCTCATCCAAATTTTTGGAGATGGTACCACATAGGAGACTGGAGTGTGTTGCTCCCTTTGACGGCGAATAACTGCACTAAATACTCTAGTGTTTACTGTCTAAACACGGATTGAAAGTGTCATCTGAAGCACAAGTGTTTGCTGTGTGATGATCTGATCAGTATGTGTGTGTTGTTCTCTTCCAGATGGTCGTTTGGGGTTTTAATGTGGGAGATCTTCACGCTCGGCGGTTCTCCGTATCCTGGAATACCTGTCGAAGAGCTCTTTAAACTATTAAAAGAGGGTCATCGCATGGACAAACCTGCTAACTGCACCAATGAGTTGTGAGTGCTCATATTTTTTGCTAAGATTTTATGCCAGACAGTTTGGTAAAGGTATAGTTCACCCAAAAATGACAAATTTGGTAGTCATTTACTCATCCTGCTCTCGTTACAAACCGGTTTGAGTTTTTTTTCTTCTGCTGAACATAAATGACAAAAAAACTGAAAGAAATGACAATACTTCCATAGTATTTTTTGTTCCTACCATGGATGTCAATGGCTGTTTTTTCACTATGTTATTTTGTGTTCAGCAGAAAAAAGGAAATTCATGCAAATTTAGAACCACTTGAGTGTAGGTAAATGATGAGATGGTAATTTTTTATTATATATATTTTTTGGATGAAATTATATTTCTTTTCTGTTTTGGATTAGTATAAGTATTGCCTGTGAGTTGAAAATACATTTAGGTGACAAAACTACTGAATTAAGTTATATTTGTATCAGACACACTCACCGGCCACTTTATTAGGTATATTAGGTTGGACCCCTTTTTGCCTTCAGAACTGCCTTAATCCTCCGTGGCATAGATTCAACAAAGTACTGGAAATATTCCTCTGAGATTTTGGTCCATATTGACATGATAGCATCATACAGTTGCTGCAGATTTGTCGGCTGCACATCCATCATGCGAATCTCCCGTTCCACCACATCCCAAAGGTGCTTTATTGGATTGAGATCTAGTGACTGTGGAGGCCATTTGAGTATAGTAAACTCATTGTCATGTTCAAGAAACCAGTCTAAGATCATTCTCGCTTTATGACATGGCGCGTTAAGGTTGGTACACTGTGGTCATAAAGGGATGGACATGGTCAGAAACAATGCTCAGGTAGGCTGTGGCATTGACACAATGCTCAGTTGGTACTAATGTCCCCAAAGTGTGCCAAGAAAACACCATTACACCACCATCCCCAACACCATTACACCACCACCACCAGCCTGAACCGTTGATACAAGACAGGATGGATCCATGCTTCCATGTTGCTGATGCCAATTTCTGACCCTACCATCTCAATGTCGCAGCAGAAATTGAGACTCATCAGACCAGGCAACATTTCTCCAATCTTCTATTGTCCAATTTGTGGCCTGTGCGAATTGTAGCCACAGTTTATACCTAGGTTGTAACGAGTGGTTATTTGAGTTACTGTTGACTTTCTATCAGCTGGAACCAGTCTGGCCATTCTCCTATAACTTCTGGCATCAACAAGGCATTTGTGCCCACAAAACTGGCGCTCACTGGATATTTTCTCTTTTTCGGACCATTCTATGTAAACCCTAGAGATGGTTGTGCGTGAAAATCCCAGTAGATCAGGAGTTTCTGAAATACTCAGACCAGCCCGTCTGGCCACATTCAAAGTCACTTAAATCACCTTTCTTCCCCATTCTGATGCTCGGTTTGAACTGCAGCAGATCGTTTTGAGTTGCTGCCATGTGATTGGCTGATTAAAAATTTGTGTTATCGAGCATTTGGACAGGTGTACCTAATAAAGTGGCTGGTGAGTGTATATATATGCTTAAAATGTGTATTTAAGTACAATAGTGATGTTAAAATACTAAGTTACTTTCCACCACTACTCAAAATTCTCTTTCTCTCTCTCACTGAATCTGCACACACACACACAAACACATACACTGGTCTGAGCATGTCTGATTACGCAAACGATTTCATCACACATGATTTACACAACAGAGCATACGAGTAAATAAATACAAACATGACGTGATGGTGTTTTGTTGCGCAGGTACATGATGATGAAGGACTGCTGGCATGCCATCTCCTCCCACAGGCCCACATTCAAGCAGTTGGTGGAGGATCTGGACCGCATTCTCACTCTGGCAACCAACGAGGTGAAGCCAGCACACATTCACACACACCACACACACAGACACACGCATGCATAAACTCACTCGAAAGCATTCGCACTTTCCCTATAGCTCTGGGATTCATCAGACCATGCCAACTCTCCGGTTTGCAATATTTCGCAAGATCCGCAATATGAAGTTGAACGGTTTTTACGGGCGAGAGTTGCACACACTTGATTTCATTGAGGGTTTGATATTCGAGGTTCATTGTGTTAGCGTTGCTCCATTGTCAGATCAATCCCTACTACCATATATATATATATATATATATATATATATATATATATATATATATATATATATATATATATATAAAATGTATGATTTGAAAATTCTAATTTCTCAATTTGTTTTATTATTAAAAAGGGGTTAACAGTAAAAATGTGTTAAAATTCTCACTTTGGCAACCAACGAGTGATAGTGAGCATGCATTTACACATACACATGCATGTATAAACACACTTATTCATGCTTTCCACTATAGCTCTGGGATTCATCAGATTCGCAATAGGAAGTTGAGCATTTTTTATGGTCAGCATGCAGGTCGAGAGTTGCACGCGCTTGATTTCATCGACTTTCGACAATTATTGTGTTAGCTTTGCTCTGTTGTCCGATGAACTAGATTATCTTTTTTGCAGTATTTCCTATTATATACAGTGCTCAGCATATATATATTTAAAAATGTGTTAAAAAATTCTCTCCGTTAAACAGCAGTTGGGAAATATCTTTCAAAGAAATAATAATAAAAAAGAAAAAATATATAAATATATGCATCATATTTTTATTTTGGTGTGGAACATGTATAATTAAATTTTTTAAATAATTTCTCAATTTCTTTTATTAATAAAAAGGGGTTTACTGTAAAAATGTGGTAACATTCTCACTCTGGCAACCAACAAGTGGAAGCGAGCATGCCTTAACACACTCACTAAACACACTCAAAAGCATTCATGCTTTCCCTATAGCTCTGGGAGTCATCAGACCGTGCCAACGCTGGCTCCGGTTTGCAATATTTCGCAATAGGAAGTTGAACGTTTTTTACGGTCAGCATGCAGGTCGAGAGTTGCATGCGCTTGATTTCATCCAGGCTTCGATTTTCACCGGTCATTGTGTTAGCGCTGCTCAATTGTCAGATCAATCCCTACTAGACGATTTTTTTCCCATTCACTAGCTGTCATCCACGATATCCTTGCGGCCGATTGAGGGATGGAAATCTGTCAGAACTTGTCGAAGTGGGGGATTGAGCCGTGGAAGCGAGATGATGCCAAAAGCTCCGCCGTTTTGAACTTTAGAAATGTAATAAAGTGCCTCTGCTTTCTCTCTCCCCCCGTCTTAAACTGCTCACAGATGTGAAGGTCTTTAGTAATGTGAGCTGCCTTGTGTTGAGCAGCGAGAGTTCAATCCAACACTCATTTTCAGCAACCTAAAACCCCCCTCTTCCTCTAGTCAAATAGTTCAGTCGAAGCCACAAAAAAGAAAATGGCTCCAATTTTGTTTGAGGAATGAACCAGGGAAAAATATATATATTTTTGGTCTTATGTGTTTATGCGGATAGATATGAGTTTCAGGTGTGGTCCCTTCTGTTACTGATTCACTGGAATTCAATAACCAAATATTGGTTAGACTTAATGTTTCGACTATGTTATAAACTTGGATTCAGCATTTGAATAGCTGAGTTCACTTTATTTGTAAGGAAGCTGCTTGTAGATCAGTGCTACTGCTGGTGAACCTTAGCGGTACATTGTGAGTTTGAGGTATGAATAATAGTTGAATTATATACACCACCGTTCAGGTTGAGTAAGATTATTATTATTATTTTATACCTCAGCACAGATTCATGCAGTTGATCAGAATCATGCAGTTGATCATTTTCAGCAACCCCCCCTTCCTCTAGTCAAGTAGTTCAATCCCAGCCACAAAAAAGAAAATGGCTCCAATTTAGTTTGATCAATGAACCAGGGAAGAATATATATATTTTTGGTCTTATGTGTTTATGCGGGTAGATATGAGTTTCAGGTGTGGTCCCTTCTGATTCACTGAAATTTGATAACCAAATATTGGTTAGACTTGATGTTTTGAAGGAGATTGACTCTGGTTAAACTTGGATTCAACATTTGAATGGTTGAGTTCACTTTGTTTGTAAGGAAGTTGCTTGCAGATCAGTGCTACTGCTGGTGAACCGTAGCGGTAAATATTCGAGGTATGAATAATAGTTTAATTATATACACTACTGTTCAGGTTGAGTAAGATTATTATTATTTGAATACCTCAGCATAGATTTATGCAGTTGATCAGAAGCAACTTTTACATTGTTGTGAACGCATACCTTTTCAATGCCCTGTTTTTAATGTTAGGAGACAACATCTTTTATCTGGAGAGAATTAATTCTTCCCCAAGTGTTGTTAAATGGAGAGATTTTTAAAACATTATATTTTTAATAACTGACTCTTTTGTCTTTGCTATGTTAATTATGTTAACTAAGCAAGTCAGGTTTGTTCTTTAGTTAATAAAAAAAGTCTTAAGTGGACTAAAACTGTTGACCTTTAATGTTGTTTAAAAATTATTTCAGCTAAACTAAAAGAAATGAAATTTCTATGGAAGAAAAAAATATAGGAAATACTGTGAAAACATTTAGTCAATTAGCAGACGTTTGTGTCCTTTTTGTCTTTTAGAGTGATTGTAGGAAAGAGTCTGGGTCAAATGTGCAAAACTGGTGCAAGTATCTGTTAAAATGTCAGAGAGATAAAAGAGTGTGTTTTCTACAGGTGGTTTGTCAGGCCCACTCACCTGTGTGAAGCACACTTAGAGTTGCATCATGTTTTGAGGTTGACGTGTGGTGTGGTCGGGAGGGGGTGAAGATGGGGTCCTGGTTTTGTTCACAGGGGTCCAGATGATCGCAGAAGATCATCTGAACCCCTATTTTTTTAAATATAATTTTTTTTAGGGATTTTCACCTTTATTGATAGGACAGTGGAGATTTTACAGACAGGAAAGTGTGGGGAGCAGAGATAAGGGAAGGATTGGTAAAGGACGTCAAGCAAAAGGACTTTAAGCTGAATACTAGTATCTTGAAAAATATCTAGTAAAATATTATGTACTGTCATCATGGCAAAGATAAAAGAAATCAGTTATTCTATATTAATCAAAATATAACCAGTGCGTCGACACATAGCACTGAGGTGCTCGCGGTGACCTGAGTTCGATATTTTACTAGATATTTTTCAAGATACTAGTATTCAGCTTAAAGTACAATTTAAAGGCCTAATTGGGTTAATTAGGCAAGTTAGGGTAACGAGGCAAATGATTGTATAATGATGGTTTGTTCTGTAGACAATTGAATATATATATTGCTCAAGGGGGCTAATAATATTGACCTTAAAATGGTTTTTAAACATTTTTATTCTAGCCGAAATCAAACAAATATTATAGGAAATATTGTGAAAAAGGAGGGCTAATAATTTTGACTTCAACTCTATATCCTGGTTGATCCTGAACTGATCCTCATCTCGTCTTTGCGTCTGCAGGAATATCTGGACCTGTGTGCCCCGGTGGAGCAATACTCTCCCAGTTTCCCCGACACGCGCAGCTCCTGCTCCTCCGGAGATGACTCCGTATTTTCCCATGATCCCTTAGCGGACGAGCCCTGCCTTCCCAAATACCAGCACATCAACGGCGCCATAAAAACATGAGTTCTCCAACGTTCTCAAAACGCACCACATCCAAGCTACACCTCCAGTTCTCGAAAAAACACTGAGACTTTACCCGTAGTTACTTCCCAACCAGATCCCGATGCTGACTCCGGACTCCTCGCGCTGCTCCCGCTGGACTTTAGGAGCGAGCCGAGAGAGCCGGAGATGCCAGCAGTGCTGCTTTTCCGGAAAAAAACAACAACTGAAGTGTGCAAAAGCGCAGGTGATTTTTATTTGTTTATTTTTTCAGTGGAAACACACACTTGTGCGCACAAAAACACGTGACCAAGCTCTTAAGAAGAGGACGAGGCCTCAAGGAAAGGGACTGTACGCATGGGCCCACCTCTTTTAGTTTATTTTGATTTTATTTTCCGCCTTTTTGGTTGGAATTCTTGGTATCATTCCATTGCTCGGCATTCCTGGAGTCTGCGTTTTCCCGAGAGACACAAACAGAACTCTTAAAACTGAGACGATAAAGGAGAAAATAGGAAACAAACACAATACAACTAACAGAAGAAGTAGAAGGAAACATAACACTGCCTCCGGAGGATTCTTTTAAATGTTTTTATTTTTAAAAAAATGCTCTGTTTTTACAGTGATAACACAGTTATCGTACAAAAAGCCCAAGCAGTTATCCTTATTGGTTAAAAAAAAAAGTTAATACATGGTATATAGTGCTGGGTATATTTGTAAATATATTCAAATATGTAAAAATATATATATTATATATTTACAATGAATTATTTTTTTGTATGGACTTCCGAACAATTCCTCCCTTTCCCCCACTGTTCCTCAAGAAATGAACACATCGAGATGTTTCTATCACATTCCCAGACGTTCATTCGCACATTTACTGCAGGATTTGACATTAAAGACTCCATGAAATGGCTTGACAAGTGCGGTGTGTTTCCTGTTAAACAGGAAGCTATCACTTTGCTAGCGTTCAGATGACCTCAAAACGAACAAACATGGACTGAAAGCCACAGTGCAGCTCTTCTTGCGTATGTTTCAGACGCATGAATGGTTCATGTTGGTTTAGATCCAGACATGGAGACGTTTTAATGTCGGCCCTGCACAACAGTCAACAGTTTGGATTTCAGGGAAAGAGATAGCGTGTTAATTTATTGACTTATGTAAAAAAAAAGAAGAAGAAGAGAGAATCAAATGGATTAAAAAAGATCAAAATAATAAAGAGATAATAATATTAATGATGACAGTAGAAACAATGATTCATAATGTTTACGTTGTAATTTAAAATGACATTTCATTGAGGCAACGGTACAAAGAGTTATTTGTAGCTGGTATCGAAAGATTTGCATTTCTTACATTATATATATATATATATATATATATATATATATATACACACACAAATGTGAATGGTAAGTTAAAATGCAAAAATAACATACATTTTTATAGTCAGCTAATCCCTTTTCTATAGTAGAGGATGTTATTTTTATCTGACAGTTTTTTCTCACACACTGACGTTTGCAATTGAGTTTGACAAAATACTGGAAGTATATTTCGTGCCGTTTCACACACTTCAGCTGCAGTTCCTTCATTTAGACGACGTACAGTTTTCAAAACACAAAAGTATTATGAATCGTTCAAGTGTTTCATTTTCTTCCAGACAGCAACTGAGATGAGGTTGTTCTCAAGTGTTCCTGACCGATTTGTAAAATTAAAGATGATAAAATGTTATTTGGTCTGCTTCGTCTTTATGCTTTGCATCGACTAAAGAGAGCAGTGTTCTTCCTTCATGAAAATGCTATTTCAGTTTTTCTACCTCAGAATTTTACACTTAGTGAGGTTTATTTATGAACTAATTTCGAGAGGATCACGTGCTTAGGATTGAACGCGGCTGGCACCGCATTAGCTCCATATATTACACCAATCAGACGAATACTGACACACTACAAATAACCAGAGTTTTCCACTCCAGTCATCTTCGTCTTGAAGAATCCCCCCTTCCAACCCCCCCTCCTTCCCTTCTCCTGACTTGACGGCATGGTGGCCCGGTGGTTAGCACTGTTGCCTCACAGCAAGAACACCACTGGTTTGCCCCTCACCAGGCCGGTCGGCGTTTCTGTGCGGAGTTTGCATGTTCTCCCCGTGCTCGCATGGGTTTTCCACCGGCTTCCCAGTTTCCTCTCACCGTCCAAAGACATTCACCATAAGTAAATTGACTACTCCAAATTAGCATCCTAAAAATATCTCAAGCACGTTCACAAGCAGGGGAGTTCTCGAGACCTACCTGAGCTCAAACTCCCCTCTCGCCCTTCAAACGAGAGGGAGCCCCGGGCTTGAGGATATTCTGAGCTCAGGGCTCTCTCCCGGGACAGCATGCTAAATACGCTTTATTATCAATCATCAGCTAAGTGTGAACTCTTGAAATGTTACTTTATGTTTGCTTGTGCATTATTTGTAGGAATCTACTAGCAATTTCAGAGGGAAAATGTAAAGTCATTTTTTTTTCAGTAAGACTATTGGATTGCTTCCATACTAAGGTGCAAGTGTAACTTTTTTTTAATAATAAAAAAGGGAAATCACATAAATATTCAGCAAATAAAGCAGCATTTCCATGCAGTGTGTTTAAAAGAATAAAATCAACATTTTCTGGTACAACTGACCAAAAAAATATGTGGATGTTAAAGGGACCTATTATGCCCCTTTTTACAAGATGTAAAATAAGTCTCTGACGTCTGTATGATGTTTCAGCTTATTATAACCCTCAAATATTTTTTATAACTCTGACCCCTGAAACGGACCCTTTTCGGCTTTGATCCATATAGTGCTCTTTTCAAAAGAGGGCGGAGCTACAAATGTATATGCTGCAGCATAGTGGATGCTTCTCACTCAGGGCTGTTTATGCAAATGAGGGAGAGATTGTGACTTATGGGCCGGGCTTTCCCGCTCTGATGACACGTACAAAGGGAGAATGTCAATCAAAGTGTTTCTGCGGACTGTTTTTATCAAGTGTGATTATAACAAATATAATTATTTAATTTGTGCCATTAGAAGCTGGCTATATTCACACACTGTTGACACACAGCTGGGTTAAAACCCCTTTTAAAAGTGATTTTTGCATAATAGGTCCGCTTTAATTTCCGCTCCATTGGCCTTTACCCACTTTTTTTCTGCAGTTTTTGTAAAGATCTTACAGAAATCTTCATGAACTTTTTTTTTTCCCAATTACAGACATTGGTCATATGGTATTTTTCCTCTTTATTCTTCATGAAGCTGTGAGTTTAAGGGTACATTTACCCAACAGCAATGCGCTATGAACAGAAACATTTTTCCTTTGCACTTTTGAAGAACAGCTGACAACACTGTCTGTAAAAATGCCTAAAACATAATGGTGTGCTTATACACACTTAAGCTCTTGTAGTCCATTATTGCATTGTTGTTGTTTTTTGGGGTTGTTGCTCATCCCTATAGACTCTATACTGTAGATCACTTAAAAAAAAAAAAACATTAAGCCTTATCACCCTGCAGCCTAAGACCGGTTACTCACTGAAGCTAAGCAGGGCTGTGCCCGGTCAGTACCTGAATGGGAGACCACATGGGAAAACTAGGTTGCTGTTGGAAGTGGTGTTAGTGAGGCCAGCAGGGGGCGCTCAACCTGCAGTCTGTGTGGGTCCTAATGCCCCAGTATAATGTAGGGGACGCTATACTGTAAGTGAGCGCCGTCTTTGGGGTCCTGACTCTCTGTGGTCATTAAAAATCCCATGGCACTTCTCGTAAAGAGTAGGGGTGTAGCCCCGTTGTCTTAGCCAAATTCCCTCCATTGGCCTTTACCCATCATCCCCATTCGCCGAACTGGCTCTATCATTGTCTCTCCACTCCACCAATAGGTGGTATGTAGAAAGCGCTGGCACTGTTGTCCTGTGGCTGCCATTACATCATCCAAGTGGATGCTGCACACTGGTGGTGGTGTGGATAGACCCCCCTCATGATTGTGAAGCGCTTTGCGTGTATGGCCATAGACGTAAATGCGCTATATAAATACACATTACATTCCTGGAAGGCCACTGTGACGAACAAGTCTACGATTGATCCTGTGGGCCAGCCGGACCTCCCTCCGGTGCCCTACCACACCTGCAGCTTCCACGATGGACGTCCAGCTTCTCCAGCCTCCGGCACCTAGACTGCAGCTCCACACAGGAAGAAGAAAAATGAAAAATGATCGTGCCCAACAGAGCCTGGTTTCTCTCGAGGTTTTTTTTGGTGAATTCTTTTTGGTCAATTGGTGAAGTTTTATTCCTCGCCACTGTTGCCACTGGCTTGCTCGGATCGGGACTTATGGAGCTGCGCTTCGGTGGATTTACTCTTCAGTATTTGAACTTTCAGCAGTGAAACTTAAACCACACTAAACTGAACTGAACTGAACTAAACTGAACTTCAACTCTGAAATCTGGACTTTACTAGAACATGTTAAGCTGCTTTGACACAATCTACATTGTAAAAAGCGCTTTATAAATAAACCTGAATTGAATTGAATTACATTAAAGAATAGGAATACACCGTTTTCAAAAGTTCGCACTTTCAGCCCCCAAAACACCATTATTGTCTAAAAAAAAGTCAGCTCTCAGATGTCATCTAAAATATCTTCATTTGTGTGTTGACGATGAACTCAGGGGGTTGGAGCAACATAAAGGTAAGTAATTAATAACGTAATTTTATTTTTAATATGAACTAACCAAAGGTTAGGCCTCACGGTGGCACAGTGGGTAGCACGATCACCTCACAGCAAGAAGGTCGCCGGTTCGAGCCTCGACTGGGCCAGTTGGCATTTCTGTGTGGAGTTTGCATGTTCTCCCCGTGTTGACGTGGGTTTCCTCCGAGTGCTCCGGTTTCCCCGACAGTCCAAAGACATGTGGTACAGGTGAATTGGGTAAGCTAAATTGTCCGTAGTGTATGTGTGTGAAGGAATGAATGAGTGTGTGTCAGAATGAGTATGAATGTTTCCCAGTGATGGGTTGCAGCTGGAAGGGCATCCGCTGCGTAAAAACATGTGCTGGATAAGTTGGCGGTTCATTCCGCTGTGGCGACCCCAGATTAATAAAGGGACTAAGCGGAAAAGAAAATGAATGAATGAATGAACCCAAGGTTTTCTCTTTTTGGTTGATTTTACACTGAAAAAAAAAATGATTTCTGAATTTAAACATTGAGTTGAACATTACATACAAGCACTTGACATTAAAAAGAAAATGTAAATCCAATCAATCATCTTTGAATAATCTTTTTCAGCGTAGTGTGTGAGTGAATGCCTCCATAAGGTGGTTTGAAATCCGCTCAGCCCTTTGGCGCCACTCAGACATTTGCTTTCACATAACCTAGAAAGGAAAGCAAATCTTTCTCCTACTCTGGAAAAAAATGCACGTAAACTGGTGACTGAAAGCTGTCAGGAGTTCAGCGACAGACGCGTTCAGACTGCATTACTGCTCTCCTGTATGATCCGCTCAGTGAGAGACTGCGGTGAGCATCTGCCACATTCACTTCTTCAGCTCCAACCTGTTGAAATACGCGAGGAGGCCTGGCTTTGTCTCAGTCCATTGCTCTCGTACCCTCCATCTGTCCCAGGGCTGTTTGCACAAGGTCCAGTCCTCAGGAATGTCAACATGAGCGGGTGAGACAGAGCTGCAGTCACCGATAACACACACCGCTGATGCTGGAACACTGTTAATCAGTAACACAAACCACACCGAGCACAACACCGCCTTTACGTGATCTCATAGCTTCACCAAAGGGGCTTTCACAACAGTTCAATAGAAGAAACACTGCTGCTTGCCCAAACAACCCTTCAGTGAAATGGCCTTAAAGGAACACTATACCCCCTTTTTTCATTTTAAGTCCTCTACAGCTAAATGTACTTATTCATAGTGGACATTTTAATAAAGTTTTTTAGTTGGGAACGTTTTTTTTTGTGAGTTTTTAGGAAATATTTAAAAAATGTATTATTTTAAAGGAGATTTTTTCTTCTTCAGAAATAAGCTCATTTTACAACTCACCTAGGGTTTAACAGTTGAGTTTTACCATTTTTGAATTCATTCAACCAATCTCCGGCTCTAGCAGGAACACTTTTAGCTTAGCTTAGCATAAATCATTGAATCAGATTAGACCATTAGCATCTAGATAAATTTCAATAAAGAGATTTGATCATTTTTCTATTTAAAAGTCGACTTTTCTGTAGTTACATACTAAGACTGATGGAAAATGAAATGTTGCTATTTTCAAGGTTGATATGGATATAAAAACCTTTTTTTGTTTTTGAGAGAAATGCTACTGGTCTAATCCAATTCAATGATTTATGCTAAGCTAAGCTAAAAGTGCTCCCTCCAGACTTGGAGATCGGTGGAATTAATAAAAAAATGGTAAAACTCAACTATCGTTTAACTCTAGGGGAGTTGTAATACGAGCTTATTTAAAGAAAAGATAAGATTTTTTTTTATATAAAAGTATCTAATAAAAAGTAATGTGTTTCTTTTTATTAGATATTTTATTACTTTTAAGCCGAAAAGAAAATGAATGAATATCTAGTAACAAATTTAGCCATTGTTACCCCAATCATCCTGACACAGGGACACTTAGCCAATAGTGTGTCTTTAGGGGCGGGGCTATTGGTTTGCTCAGCCAATAGGTGAAGGGCTCATTAAGCTTGTTTAAAAGCAATGATTGTGTTGGCAATTCTGTTTGGTGTGACAGAAAGTAAACACTTTAAAGACTTCTCCAGCAAATCACAAGTTTGGTGCTCTTAGTTTGGCGATTGTCTACGGAGAAACCTGTCGGTATGTACATTCTAGTTCATGCAAGGTTTATTAAAAATGATTAGGCTAGAAAGTGAAGCTTGTGTATCTCCACAGGGCTTAAGTTGTCAATAGAGTGTCTAAAGTTTAAGAGGGTTAGCAGATGTGCAGCTACTGTCATAAACTCCAGTGTTCATGATGGCCAATAAAAGCAGCCATAAAGAAGCGCAGCCTCATAAATGAGCTTTAATTGAAAGTGAGCAGATGAGCAGTTCATCAGAGCCCCGACGCTCTTCATCTGCTGTTTTCCTCATATCGTCAGGTGAAACTTGAGGCTTGGACATCAATAATCCAGACGTTTGGCTTTAATGACTCAGATTCTAATGAATCGTTTTGCTTTACCGAGTAGTTCTCTTAGCAGCTAATGCTAAATTAATGCTATTCTATAGTGAAAATGCCTCAATTTTGACAGTTTAAATGAATTATTGCGACCTAAGCAGGAATGCATCATGGAAACGAGTTATCTTTTAGTTTATTTTAAACATTGTGACTTCAATGACAGCCAGTAATTTATAAGTTCAAAACAAATTTGTGAGTCTTTTAGACAGATCCATTAAGAACAGGTGACTCATTTTTGTAATCAACTCTTGATTCATTTGCTAGGCAATATGAATGAATCAGAATCAGAATGGGTTTTTATTGCCAAGTGTGCTTACACTCACAAGGAATTTGTTTTGGCTACAGAAGCTTCCAGTGTACATAAAGTGACAAGTGACAACACAAAATAAATATGAAAAAGACGACACACATTAAACAGAGATGCAATCAGACAAAAAACTCTGGATGATGAATTGTATGTACAGACAAGTTATAAGGTGCTGTGTACAACTGCGTAGAAGAAGTATTGCACTGTTAGTTGTTATAAGGTGCTGTGTACGAGTGCGTATGAGAAAGTATTGCACTGTAAGTTGTTATAAGGTGCTGTGTGCGAGTGCGTATGAGAAAGTATTGCACATTTATTGCACAGTAGTAGAATGTTTAACTGTTCATGAGGTAGATGGCCTGAGGAAAGAAACTTTTCCTGTGTCTGGCTGTTTTTGTGCTTGGTGCTCTGTAGCGCCGACCAGACGGTAACAGTTCAAACAGGAAGTGCGCTGGGTGTGAGGGGTCCAGAGTGATTTTGTGAGCCCTTTTACTCACTCTGGAAGAGTACAGTTCTTGAAGTGTAGGAAGGGTAGTGCCAGTGATTCGTTCAGCTGTCCGAACTATTCGCTGTAGTCTGCGGAGGTCGGTTTTGGCAGCTGAGCCGAACCAGACGGTGATTGAAGTGCAGAGGATGGATTGGATGACCGCTGAGTAGAACTGTACGAGCAGCTCCTGGGGCAGGTTGAACTTCCTCAGCTGACGGAGGAAGTACAGTCTCTGCTGGGCTTTCTTCACAATAGAGTCTATGTGAATGTCCCACTTCAGATCCTGAGAGATGGTGGTGCCCAGGAACCTGAATGACTCTACTGCAGCCACAGTGCTGTTCATGATGGTGAGTGGGGGGAGTGCCGGGCGGGTTCTTCTAAAGTCCACTATCATCTCCACCGTTTTGAGCGTGTTCAGCTCCAGGTTATTGCATCTGCACCATAAAGCCAGCCGCTCCACCTCCTGTCGGTATGCAGACTCGTCGCCGTTCCGGATGAGGCCGATAACAGTAGTGTCATCCGCAAACTTCAGGAGCTTAATGGAGGGGTCTTTTGCAGTGCAGTCGTTGGTGTATAAAGAGAAGAGTAGTGGGGAGAGGACACATCCCTGGGGGGCGCCGGTGCTGATGCTGCGGCTGTCGGATGTAATTTTGCCCATTCTGACTAGCTGTTGTCTATCTGTCAGAAAGCTGGAGATCCATTGACAGACAGAGCTAGGAACAGAGAGCTGGGTCAGTTTGTACTCGAGCAGTGATGGGACAATGGTGTTGAAGGCAGAGCTGAAGTCCACGAACAGAATCCTTGCGTAGTTCCCTGGTTTGTCTAGATGTTGTAGGGTATAATGCAGTCCCATGTTGACTGCATCATCCACAGACCGGTTTGATCTATAGGCAAACTGCAGAGGGTCCAGCAGAGGTCCAGTGATGTCCTTCAGATACGCTAGCACCAGTCTTTCAAATGACTTCATGGCCACAGATGTTAAGGCCACAGGTCTGTAGTCATTGAGTCCTGAGATCTTTGGTTTCTTCGGGATTGGGATGATCATGGAACGCTTAAAGCAGGCTGGAACAGTGCACTGTTCCAGTGATCTGTTGAAGATCTGTGAGAAAATGGAGGCCAGCTGGTCAGCGCAGGTTCTCAGACAGGCTGGTGAAACACCGTCTGGGCCTGGTGCTTTCCTTCTCTTCTGTTTCCTGAAGATCTGACGCACATTATCCTCACTGATCTGAAGTGCAGGGGGGGAGAGGGGGATGGCTGGAGGTGTTAATGGCCGTGTAGAGAGATGGTCATGGCGGGTGTGAGGTGTCTGGACGGCTGTCTCAAATCTACAATAGAACATATTCAGCTCGTTTGCAAGATCTTTATTGCCGTCAATGCTGGGGGACGGTGTCTTGTAGTTAGTTATGTCCTTCAGGCCTTTCCACACTGTTGCAGGGTCGTTGGTAGAAAACTGGTTTTCCAGCTTTTTGGCATAGCTCTTCTTAGCCACACCAATCTCCTTTGTCAGTGTGTTCCTGGCCTGATTGTACAGGACCCTGTCCCCACTCCTGTAGGCATCCTCTTTGGCCTGACGAAGCTGTCTAAGTTTTGATGTGAACCATGGTTTATCATTGTTAAATGATAAATAAGTCCTGGTAGGGATGCATAACTCCTCACAGAAACTGATGTATGATGTTACAGTCTCTGTGAGCTCGTCCAGGTCGGTGGCAGCAGCTTCAAAAACACTCCAGTCAGTGCATTCAAAACAAGCTTGTAAGTCCTGTTCTGTGTCGTTGGTCCATCTCTTAACAGTCCTTAATACTGGCTTAGCAGTTTTAAGTTTTTGCCTGTAAGTTGGTAGAAGATGAACCAGGCAGTGGTCGGAGAGTCCTAGAGCTGCTCTGGCGACAGAGCGATATGCATCCTTTATTGTTGTGTAACAATGGTCCAAAATATTATTGTCTCTGGTAGGGCATGTAATATGCTGTTTGAATTTAGGCAGCTCATGTGTGAGTTTAGCCTGATTAAAGTCACCGAGAATGATAAAAACAGAGTCCGGGTGTTGTTGTTCTGTGTCTGTGATCAGATCAGCCAGCTGTTGCAGTGCAGTACTCACGTGTGCTTGTGGTGGAATATAAACACTGATGAGAATGCACGAGGAAAACTCTCGCGGCGAGTAGAATGGCTTACAGTTAATGAAAAGCACTTCCACATCAGGACAGCACATCTTCTTTAACACAGTTACATCTGTACACCACCTTCTGTTGATGTAAAAGCATATTCCACCGCCGCGTGTTTTGCCCGTTGATGCCGTATCGCGATCCGCTCTGAACAGCTGAAAGTCCGGTATGTGAAGCGCGCTGTCCGGAATGGCTTCGTTCAGCCAGGTTTCCGTGAAACACAAAGCAGCAGAGTTGGTAAAGTCCTTGTTATTGTGTGCGATATGAAGAGTCATTTTAAAAGAATTGACTCAAATATTTGCTTATGTATGCAAAGAGTCAGTTTAAGTGAACTGATTGACAAAGTTCAGTTTGCTTGTGGTGAAGAGATTCAAATGATTCATTTCTTGTGAAAGTAAAAAAAGTCATTTTTCAAAGAACTGACTCAAAAGATTCATTTCTTGTGAAAGTGAAAAGTCATTTTTCAAAGAACCTTCTCAAAAGATTCATTTCTTGTGAATGTGAAGAATCGATAAAAAATTTACTAAAAGATTCATTCGCTTGTACTGTAGAATTGATTCAATATATGAATTTGCTTGTGCATGCAAAGAGCCATTTTAAAAGAAATGATTCTATTGATTCATTGCTTGTTCAAAATACGTATTTGCTTGTGCTTGTGAACTAAGAGCCATTTTAAAAGAAATGATTTCAAAGATTCATTGCTTGTGAATGTGAAGAATCGATTTAAAAAACTGACTAAAAGATTCATCTGCTTGTAATTGGAAAGACTTGGTTTAGAACAACTGATGCAAAATATGAATTTGCTTGTGCATGTGACCGAACCATTTTAAAAGAAATGATTCCAAAGATTCATTGCTTGTGAATGTGAAGAATCGATTCAAAACTGACTAAACAATTCATTTGCTTGTAATTAGAAAAAACTTGGTTTATAAAAACTGATTCAAAATACGGGCGGTGGGGTGGCGCAGTGGGTAGCGCTGTCGCCTCACAGCAAGAAGGTCGCTGGTTCGAGCTTCGGCTGGGTCAGTTGCCATTTATGTGTGGAGGTTGCATGTTCTCTCTGCTTGTAATTGGAAAGACTTGGTTTAAAGGAACCAAGAGAAGAGATGATTCAATTGAAATGAATCATTAAAATAAATGATTCAATTGATTCAGTGCTTGTTCAAAATGCATATTTGCTCATGCATGCAAAGAGCCATTTTTAAGAATTGATTCCAAAGATTAATTGCTTGTGAATGTGAAGAATCGATTACAAATTGACAAAAAGATTCATTTGGTTTTAATTGGAAAGACTTGGTTTAAAACAACTGATTCAAAATATGAATTGCTTGTGCATGTGAAGAATCATTTGAAAAGAAATGATTCCATTGATTCGTTGCTTGTGAATGTGAAGAATCGATTAAAAACTGACTAAAAGATTCATTTGGTTTTAATTGGAAAGACTTGGTTTAAAACAACTGATTCAAAATATGAGTTTGCTTGAGCATGCGAACTAAGAGCCATTTTAAAAGAAATGATTCAGTTGATTCATTGCTAGTTTAAATGAACTGCAGCAACTTTTTAATTTCCATTTGAACATGAAAACCATTTTAGACATGAACTAACTGCAAATGAAAACTGACCTTTGACGCTCTTCTAATATAAGGTTGTGAGTGATATTTGCTGGATTGCTTTAGTTTTTTTTTTTTCAAGACTTAATTAATCCTCAGCTCATTTGAGCAGGAAAACAGGCGTGCGGAAGAATCCGAAGAGCTCGACACAAGGTTCATTCAGCACCATATAAGAGAAGGATGACCTCGCTCCTGCTCCTGTTCCCTTCACGAACGCTCAATATCTGCAGTCATTTACCTGCACACAGTGTCTATTGTGTGGATAATTAGCTCTCCGGCTGCCGGGTGAAGAGTCCTGCCCTTCCAAACGCGCAGGAATGTCTGCGCTTGTCTTGAGGTTACAATCTAATTAAATCACTTTTCTTCCTGGCTGTGATTCAGTGAGACTTCTTTACCTGTGAGGACAAGAACTTCTCCCATCATGCCCTGGCAAGAAGCTCTCGCTAGCATCGCCCTTAACGTTCCTTGCCTATTTTTTAATGTATTGCTTGTTCTTGTTTGAATGCCCTTGGCCAAAATAGGCAGACACGTTCATAGCAACTTGTGCTGTAGGTTAAAAATTGAAATATTCTCAAGGGCGTTTGAGCAATAAATCATACAAAAAAACAAGTATATTTGTCATGGTTTATTTATTCTCATGCTGTTATTCTTATTGTTTTATTCTGTTTTGCACTGTAATGAAAAGGGTAACTAAAACTGTTTACAAATTAAAGGACACAGAAATTAAATAAATATAAAGCTATATGTAAATATAAAATTGCAACAAAGTGTAAATAAAAAGTAAAATGTGTTAAAATATGCTAATAATTGTAATTCTGTCAAATTATTCATTCATTTTCTTTTCGGCTTAGTCCCTTTATTAATCAGGGGTCACCACAGCGGAATGAACCGCCAACTTATCTAGCATATAATCTTACCTAGCGTTTTACACAGCGGATGCCCTTCCAGCTGCAACCCATCACTGGGAAACATCCATACTCACTCATTCACACACATACACTACGGACAATTTAGCTTACCCAATTCACCTGTACCGCATGTCTTTGGACTGTGGGGGAAACCAGAGTGTTTCCAGTGACCTTCTTGCTGTGAGGCGACAGTGCTACCCACTGCGCCACCACTGTAAAATTTATTTTATCCAAAATAAATAATATGAATAAAATGTGAAAAAACAAAAACATACAAGAAATAAATAAATGCATTCTCATATATATATATATATATATATACTATTAAAATAATAAAAATTATCATTTTATCATTTGTAATTGAAAGAAATGCATAATAAGCAACATACAAAAAAGACGGGTTATTTTAATAGAAAAATTGGGTTAAACATGGAAGAAGTAATAAAAAATTATGGATATAAACTCATAAATGTATATGTGCTATCGTAAATTATAAAAATGTAAATGAAATGTAAAATATTTGTTATAACTAATAATTGTAATAAAATTCATTCATTTAAAATAAATAAAATGCTATCTAAAATAAATCAAAATAACATTCAAAATAATGTACAGAACATTAATTGCAAAAACTTAAAACAAGAAACGAGAAATATATATATATATATATATATATATTTATATATATCTTTATATATTATTATTATTATTGATCATATATATTAATGTATATCACAAATATAACAACTATTTTGGTCAAATATGGACAAAAAATGATGCGAAATTTGCTAAACTTAAAACAAAATGTCAAAAGATAATATTATTACATAAGATTAAAAATTGATGGATCTAGATGAATACATTTATATGTGCTATTGTAAATTATAATAATAATAATGTAACTTAAATAAAGTAAAACCTGATGGATAGTTACTCTGAATTGTCTTTTGAGATGCATTTAGAACAGTTTCCTGTCCCAAAATGAAAAAAAAAACAACAACAACAACATAGTGAACAGCAGGAGGGGGAGTCAATAATGTCACCATGTTAATTTGACACAAACTATTCCTGTAAGGCGTGATGTTCATCTAAAAAGGTACACCAAGAACACAGCCGTCGTTAGCCATCAGTCACTGCAGAATGAACGATGTAATGGAAATTGCGATTAATTATGAATTGCATTTTTTTCCAAGCTCCTGGAGGTGCCTGGACCAAAGCGGAGGGAAAGAGCGCGTCTGGAGGAGAGCGAGTGCTGAAAAGGTGCTTTGTCCTGAACTCCAGGTTTGATGGAGGCGCTTGTGCTTCTAGGCGGAGATCCAGAGTTTGCTGGCTCTGTCTGCTCAACACACACCTCAACACGACACACTCACACACATTGCTCCACTGCGCTCACTACCCAGGGGACTCAGCAGTACACTCGAGCATACTGTTATTACTGAGAAAATACACTGGAGGCTGCATGAGGTCAGTTCAATTCACTTCAAGTTTATTTGTATAGCGCTTTTCACAATAATTATTGTGAAAAGCAGCTTTCCAAAAGGTGCACATTATTGTATCACAATCAGAAAAGTTATTCATTCATTCATTTTCTTATCGGCTTAGTCCCTTTATTAATCTAAGGTCGCCACAGCGGAATGAACCGCCAACTTATCCAGCATATGTTTTACACAGCGGATGCCCTTCCAACTGCAACCCATCACTGGGAAACATCCACACAGACTCATTCACACTCATACACTATGGACAATTTAGCTTACCCAATTCACCTATAGTGCATGTCTTTGGACTTGTGGAGGAAACCGGAGTACCCTGAGGAAACCCACACGAACACAGGAAGAACATGCAAACTCCACACAGAAATGCCAACTGACTCAGCTGAGGCTCGAACCAGCAACCTTCTTGCTGTGAGGTGATCGTGCTACCCACTGCGCCACCGTGATGCCCCTAGTTCAAAGTTAGTTACCATAATTTTATTAATTACTTTAATGAACTAGTAACTAAAATCTTTTAACAGTTAAAGTTATTATATATAAACACAGTTATCCTGCAGTTATATAGTATATAGGTGGTGTCATTTTTAGTAAAGTGGATGTAATGTTTAGGCAAAAAAGTTTAATGTAAATTGAATGTATTTCAGTTCAATGGCTTACTTTAGGAAACACTTAAGTAGGACTTTAGTACATCCTTAAAGGGGTAGTTCACCCAAAATTGAAAAGTTCTGTCACCATTTACTCACCCTTCACTTGCTTCAATCCTTTGAGTTTCTTTCTTCTGTTAAACACAAAAGAAGATACTTTAAAGAAAGCCTGTAACCATTGACGTCCATAGTAATTGATTTTCATACAATAGAAGTCTAGTTAAAAAAAAAAAATTAAGCTTTCTTCAAAATATCTTATTCTGTTTAATCGATGGGAGGAAGTCATTAGGGTTTGGAACCACTTCAGGGTGAGTAAATAGTAAGTATATTTCATATTTGGGTGAACGTTTTACCTTTTTAAATGTGCACTCTAAATGTTGGGTTATTTCAACTCAAATTTGAGTAAAATATCTCACAGGGAAATACATTTATTTTATGTCATTATAGTGACTAATTTGTAAATTTCATAAGATAACATTTTGTTTGGAAATTGACCATTTTTAAAAGGCGGCGTGTCCCCAAACCCCACCCCTAACCAGGGCTTGACATTAACACCCGTCAACCCGCCAAATGCGGGTAGTTTTCAACTGTGGTGGGTTAGACAGCCGCTCCCACTAGCCACTTTGGCTGGTTGAAAATAATTTTTTAATTGCCAGTGCTGGTTTGTCACTGAAGATTAGAACTTTAGTTTATAACCATTTGCCAATATGCGTGCACGTGTGATCTTAGAATCCCTCCCGTTTGCAAGGCGAGAGGGGAGTTTGAGCTCAGGTAGATCTCGAGAACTCCCCTGCTGTAGTAGCTAATGAACAGATAGTGATTGCTCTTGAGATGACTACTTACTAGGAGCATGTCTATGATGCCGATTTGGATTAATCAATTAACTTAAGTTGCATGTTTTTGGACGGTGGGAGGAAACCGGGGAACCCGGTGGAAACCCACGTGAGCACGGGGAGAACGTGTAAACTCCACACAGAAACGTCGGCTGGCTTGGTAAGGACTAGAACCAGTGACATTCTTGCTGTGAGGCAACAGTGCTAACCATTGGGCCACCGTGCCACCCATCTAGGAAAGGAGGAGTAGGGGTGGAAGGGGGGATTCTTCAAAATGAAGATGCCTGTGAAATGGAACTTAGGGTATTTATAGTGGCTTAGGAATCGTCTGATTGGTGAATCATGAATTGGATAATGCGGGACCAGCCGCAGCAATCATAAGCATGTGATCCTCTCGAAATTAGTTTATAAATAAACTTGACATAGTGTGTGTGTGTGTGTGTGTGTATGTGTGTGTAAACTCCTATTTTGGTTTTCCAGGCTCTTCAATATGGCGGAAATGATTGCTTTACTTCAGAGGGCGATATAATCCATTTTGAACACACTATTTCCATGCACAATAATAATATTAGCATAATAATAACATAATAGTGCACTTTAAGTGAACAAAGCCTCCAAATGTAAACACCTAACAAAAGTGGCGTGCAGGTTAGAAATCTGTCAGAGAGTCTGGTTTTGGCCCATGAACTGAGGAGTTTGTGTTGGCCGAACGATCATCATCAAAAATGATTGATGATGTTAATGACACATTCGCTGAGTCTGTCAACATCTACGTTCCCTGTTTCACTTGGATGTCTGCATGCAAAGTCAACAAGACGTCAAAATAGACCCTATTTAGTTTTCTAATTCTGCTCTTTTGCATTAAAATCACACTGAATATCCTGTTTCATTGAGAAGTGTCAGATTATGGAAGTAAAATGGCTTGTGAGAAGTGCTGCTTTCCAAATGTGATCTGGAAAGTGGTATTTTCAAATATATTCAAATAGAAAAAACAGTGCAAAGTACAAACTGAGACTTATATATCTATAGTATATCATTTACATATAGTTTCCTCTCATATTTTGTACATAAGAGAAACAACTGAGCCTTTAATTTGTTGTGCGTGTGTGTCCATTCATCCATCCATTCCATCCATCCATTCATTCAATCCCATTAATCCATCCATCCATTTCATCAATCCATTAATTCCATCCCATTAAACCATCCATCCATTTCACCCATACATC